>BMAV01004783.1:0-36317 GCA_019973955.1 Trichonephila inaurata madagascariensis
TGCAGGGTCGATAAATGAGCCCCCGTTGCTTGGGGACAAAACAAATGAAGTCCGCTTCAGCCCGACCACCTGATGGGGACACTGCTCAACCCTTAGCGCTCAATTGTGAAGTATACTGGGTTGGGCACAGTAGGCCCTGGCCCTTATGGTTGTTGCGCCACTGAGTTTGAGTTTATATATATATATATACAGCGCGGTCTCTGCATTTTTAAGTGCAATTTTTAGGTAAGTTACCTTCTATCTTGTAATGGATTTAGATATTCCTATCCATTACTTTTCATAGATTTTTGCTCAGTATTTTTTTACATAAAAGGAAGGTTGGATGGCCAAAACATGTTTAACCCCACTTTATATAAATTATTTTATATATTAGTTGCCCTAAGTCAGCAATGTTTATAATACTGCAGCATCCATTTTATAATTTTTATTCTTGGTTGCTCAAGTGTCCTTCATTGTGTGATTTTCCTACTTATGTGTTTTTCGTATGTGATTAATCGATGTTTATCTCTTGTGTGTAGAGTGTTAGACTATATATTATATATATATATATATATACATATTATCCTCTAAAAGTAGAGTTAATATTTATCTAAATTTTTAGTACAAATGATTGTTTCAGAAAACTTCCCTTCAAATTTGAGAAGTTGTTTAACTGTTATAGAGCAAATGATTTGAAAATAGTCTAAAGAGACGTTTATTTAAAATACATAGAGCTACATTTCACAAAGAATTGAGGAAGTGAATGGTTTTAAGGAAACTACTCAAGTATTTCTACTGATGACCGAATTAAAACGAAGCATCTATAGAATAAAGTGTAACAAAATGCAAAATGAGATAACGTCCCATTCAATCAAACCTTCAATAGAGCATACTGCAGAAATCATGATTTCACAGAAACACTTTTTTTCCTATCTGATTTGTAACACGCATTAGTTCAGTTTTTTTGTTTTGAAGAATGGTGACTTGAAAATATTATATATAGAGAGAAAATCATGACTTACCGCATTCCATGGTTTGGTAAATTATCGGGAAACTTATTGTGACGTCTCTCGCGTCCTTCTGCTAACATAACTCCTATGTTCTTTGACGGCCACGATTAATGGCAAAACCTTTCCAACCCAATACCAAGAAGATAAACAGATCAAATATGTAAATGAGATATACTTTAAAAGGATAGAAGCTTTGATGATAAAGGAGCGGCAAGTTTAGAGATAACTTAGTGTGGAATCATTCGGATCAAGAGTTAGCTGTCCGATAGCTTTGGAAGAAATAGAAGTTTATTATAAAGAAGTTGGAAACCTCGCATAGTCAGTTACGTTATAGATATCACTCAATCACTGAAGAAAGGAGATCTGCAAAAGGTAATATTTGGTATAGGAAGTTAGATGAATCGATTTATTTATTATAATTAAGATAAATGATCTAGCTGCGTGATCTGACTTGAATATAAGGTTTAATTGGGTGTTAACTCTCACTTTAAGGAAAGTTGTCAATTAGAATTAAGTAATATAAGTTATTCTTAATAAAAGTTGTATTAAGAACCAACATGTCTCATCATTTTGATAATCCCACACCTCTAGCTTACGCGGATCCGGAAAGACATAATCATCATAGGATGGCTATGTCACAATGGCGCCCGAACGTGTATAATTCTGGGTTAGGTAATGTAGGTGGAGGTACCGTACTACCTGAAATGTATTTTTCAGGGTCAGAGAACATTGCAGAGTTTATCGAAACAATAGAGAATAACATACAGTTACTTGAAATCCCAAGTAATCTGTCATGTGCTTACTTAAAAAGTCATCTCAGGGGAAGGGCTCAAGATTGGTACTCGATATTTGGATCGGTAAGAGTGCAAAAATACAGCCACGGAATTCGCGCAGCTCAAGGCTGAATTAGAGAAAGCTTTTCCCGCGGTCAAAAATAAGAAAGAATTGCAAGCACAATTTTACGCGTCCCAGCAGGGAAGAAATCAGGAACCTACTGATTTCGTTTATAATTTACTAAAAATCGAGAGAAGTTTAGAATTAGGAATGTCCCAAGCAGAGTTGGTGGATCATATTTTAGTTCGACTCGAACCACAAATCCAAGATTATGTGGAAGTGCGCAATCCACAAAACACGGTACAACTTTTGGAAGTCTTGGCTAAATTCGAAGAGAGATATTCTTGCAAATTAAAAAGGGGTTCACAGAATGATAATATAGAAAGACGAGGTCAAAATGCGCATAGGATGCCTAATTTTGATGCTAATGGTAGAAACTGGAGGAATTCTGAAGTAGGACGTAGACCAAATAACAGTAGAAATGATTTTTATGAGAATAGACGTCAAAGTAATAGAGGGTTCGAGAGGAATAGATTTCAACATAGTGATCAGAGATTTAACAACAGGGGTTACTCATTTCGAAATGAGCGAAATGATAATTTTAATAGAGGGGACCGTAGAAATAGGGGTTCGAGTGAAAATTTCAGTCGAGGAGATAGGATGCAAAGGAGACGATTAAATATTGTAAAGGTTAGGGATCAACCTCAAAGGGTATCGACAAGAGAAACAATTAAGCTTTCTCCGATATGTATATCAACCGTGGAACTTCCCCACGTTCCTATTTTATTAAATAACACATTTTTGAAAGCGCTATGGGACACCGGAGCAGATAAATCATTTATATCGGAAAAGTATATAGAAAATATTTTTCTATAAGCAAATTAAAAATCGCGAGCCCAGGTAATAACAGCACAGGGTGCGAAATGCCAAAACATGGGGATCGTAGAATTGAATATTCGCATCAGACAATTCGAAAGAAATTGGTCATTTCATGTGTTGACGGATTTAGAATACCCATGTATTCTCGGTATTGATTTTATAAGTGGGTCAAAGATAGTATTAGATTTTGATCAGAAATCGTTGAAAATTCAAAATTCGCTGGTTGAAGATAATAAGGTAAATAAAAGGAATTTACATGTTAATGGGTCAGAAGTGAAGTTAAATATGATGGCTAATGTTTTACCGAAAAGCATGTGCAAAGTATAATTGGAGATAAAGTTAATTGTGCTATAATCAGGATTTAGTACTTACTTCGCGGAACAATTAATAACAGAACAGAAAAATGACCCAGAATTAGGTCATATCTATAGATATTTAGAAAACCCGGAAGATAACTCGGTTAATGCAACGATATGTGACAATTGGTCCCACGACTTCCGTTTAATTGAAGGATTGTTATTTTATGCGAAACACGCAACGTCATTAGGTGAAATGCGTGTATACATTCCAAAATTTTAAGGAATGAAATAATGAGAGAATTTCATGACAAGCCAATTGCTGGACACTTAGGCAGATTTAAAACGTATCATAAAATTCGGACGTTTGTTATTTCCGTACATGAGAAAATTCATTGATCAATATGTCTCTAAATGCCATATGTGCCAAGTTAATAACTATAAAAACGCGTTACCAGCTGGTCGATTAAATCCAATTATATCGAATTATCCGAATGAGATAGTGACGTTAGATTTGTTAGGCCCGTATCCTATATCGAGAATAAGACGTAATCGCTATATTTTAGTAATAACCGATCATTTCAGCAAATGGGCTGAAATTATACCTCTTAAAAGGCCTCATCTCGTATAATAGCGGATATTTTTTTGATAACTTTATATCGCGTTATGGAGCTCCAATAAAATTAATAAGTGATAATGGTCCCCAATTTATATCCGAGAATTTTGAGCACTTAAGTGAAAGATTAGGCATAAGCATGTGAAGACTGTTGCATATCGACCACAAGCAAATCGGACTGAAAGAGTTAATCGAGATATAGTGCAAATGATTGCAAATTATGTTAATGATCAACACGATACTTGGGATCAATTCTTACGTGAGTTTGCTTACGCTATTCGTACGGCGGTGAATGAAACAACGGAAAATCACCTGCTGAATTATTTTGGGTCGAAAATTGATTACACCATTTCAAAACTAGTTATGATCTCGGAAAGTTCAAAATACAAAATATAGAAAAAGCTTAAGGAAGCTAGACTAAGTACGAAAATTAAACAGAAAGGTGGGAAAGATATTATAATAGACGTAGAAAAGACATAAAAATAAAAGTAAATGATTGGGTCTTATTGGAAACACACCCTTTGAGTTCAGCAGCCAACAAGGTCTGCGCTAAATTTAAACAAAAATTTGAGGGACCTTATAGAGTAGTGGAAGTGAAAAATAACAATAATATTGTAATATGGAAATCAGGAAAAAGATTAACGGTTAATGTAGATCAAATAAGAATATATCGTCATAGGAAATGTGACGAGGTCGAATTAGGAACAGGTATCCCAAATAGTATAAGATCAAGTCAGGAAACTCGTACTTCGGAAAAAGTACATCAAGGATTAAATGAGTCACAATATGGGAAAGAAAAATCTGCGGTGAAACGTAAGTTAGAGGCAAAAGGGATTGGTCGCCAATCAAATCAATATAAAAATACAGATAGGACCCATAAACGCAAATCACTGGTCAGATCGCTTCCTAGTTCATTTGGGAGTGAAAGTAAAAGTAAAAGGATAAGGTATAATAGGGGTATTAAGAGATCAGGAGTATCAGGGGCAAGTGGACCACAAAGAAAGTGGCAGAGAAAGGGACCCAATAACAATAATAAAAGAACTTTTTCATCCAGTACTATTTCTAGAAGTAGAAAAAAGAACAGAAGAGAATCAACAGAAGTTCCAGATGAACCAAACTACAACCTAAGGCCACGACGGAGAACAGAACAAGAACCCCGACCAGCCAAGGAGACAACAGGGAAATCAAGAAAGGGACGACAAGGAGATTACAAGCCCTACAACAAGCAAAACAAGAAATTCCAGTGCAACCGAGGAAAGAAAAGTGGTAGCACCTCATCGTTGGATGTAATGGTGGGAGACCACATATAAAAATCAGGTTGTATTGTTCCATTTTTTTTTATGATCTTCCAACAAGTGGTCGGAAGAATTATTGCAAAGAAAGAAGTCTCGGGCGGTGCTTAAAGTTATAAGCCAAGCAAAAGTCAAACACTACAATGAGTGTTTATTTATTTTGGAACTTTTGACTTGTTAAAAATTTTTTTCTGGAGAAAACAATTGTAATTGCACATTTGTTTGCTTCGATGTATGACTTCGTGAGATGCGAAAATTCCTTTGGTTATTTGTTATAATAGTTTATTGAAAAATGTTTGTAATTGTATAATATGTGTATATATATATGTTGTTGTATTGTTACGTATTATGAGGCATCTGGTTCAGGGAAACGCGGCGTAGTCAGGGCACTAACAATAAATAACGAGCTGCGCGCTCATTGGGAGTTTTTGGAACCAGATGTGGGGGATGGAGATGAAAATTTATTGTGATATACAAATAATATATAATGAATAAAAATTGTGAAATTGATTGATATTATGTAAACATAGAAACAGTGACTCAGAAAGTTTTCATTTCAGGGAGACAGACCCTGAAAATTATGATAAATAACTTCAACAAGAAATGGAGCGGAAAATCCAGCTCCATAGGCAGTGATGATAAAGATGCAAAGTTTGGGTCTGCGCACCCAGAAAAATTTTTTTAGAAAATTTAAGTGTATAGTTACTTTAAGTATAAATGTTAAAAGTGAGAGTGGGCATGAATTAAACAGTAATTATTAATGTTGGCCTAGTTATTGGAGTAAAATTTATTGTCACGAGTTTAAATTTAAATTTAAATTGAATATTAAATTTAATTCTAAGATGAGTAATGAAAATTAAAGTCAAGATAAATATTGGAAATTATAAAAGTTAAAATGAGGATTTAAGATTAAAATTTAAATAAAACTCAGAAAGCGAAGAAATTCGGAAATAGAGATTAAACACGTAATTTATTAAGGGCATTGAGAACCCTTAAGTAAATCACGTTTTTCTTCTTGGAGGGGGTTGGACGTCTCTCGCGTCCTTCTGCTAACATAACTCCTATGTTCTTTGACGGCCACGATTAATGGCAAAACCTTTCCAACCCAATACCAAGAAGATAAACAGATCAAATATGTAAATGAGATATACTTTAAAAGGATAGAAGCTTTGATGATAAAGGAGCGGCAAGTTTAGAGATAACTTAGTGTGGAATCATTCGGATCAAGAGTTAGCTGTCCGATAGCTTTGGAAGAAATAGAAGTTTATTATAAAGAAGTTGGAAACCTCGCATAGTCAGTTACATTATAGATATCACTCAATCACTGAAGGAAGGAGATCTGCAAAAGGTAATATTTGGTATAGGAAGTTAGATGAATCGGTTTATTTATTATAATTAAGATAAATGATCTAGTTGCGTGATCTGACTTGAATATAAGGTTTAATTGGGTGTTAACTCTCACTTTAAGGAAAGTTGTCAATTAGAATTAAGTAATATAAGTTATTCTTAATAAAAGTTGTATTAAGAACCAACATGTCTCATCATTTTGATAATCCCACACCTCTAGCTTACGCGGACCCGGAAAGACATAATCATCATAGGATGGCTATGTCGCATTATAAATTGGGGAAAACAAAAGGAATGTTGTGAACTTTATTCCAGTAATAAGAGCCATTTCATGGTAGCGAAATTGATTCCAAGAAAGAGGGAATATTAGACATTGACTAGAGAAAGAGAATCCACTTGCGAGAACAGCAATAGATAGCTTTTATCGCCTATTAATAGCACGATGAGATATAGAACAGAATTGTTACTGAGCTGCAAAGGCAGACGAGTTTTACAAGACGTATGTGTCAAGCAAAATAAGCCAAAATAGGCTTCATCAGGGCACTTGACCATTGGTGTGTATTTCGGTAATCTAAAGCAGAGGTTCCCAAACTTTTTGTCTCATAGACCCCTTACCATGTTTTTAAGTTTCGGTTAGATCGCTGCTTACCTAATATTGAATTTTTGCAAATTTAACAACTTAAATGCCTTTTTGACAGCTGGTACTACTACTTATTTTAAAAGAGTTAAACTTCTAATTGTTGCGAATTATAGCATATATAACTTTAGAAGCACTTGTTAATGAAATAAATTAAAATTAAATTAATACATAAAATAACTGAATAAGAAGAAATGCCTTTAACAAGAGGGGTGAATCTGGGGCTTCAATAACAAATTCTTAACATTTAGTATGAATTTAGTCAGATTTGACCCTAAATCTCCTTTGTTAGTAAATGTGTCCAGTTTTTTTTCTTCTTTCTTTCTTGTGATTGGCAAACTCACTGAAGCTCCCACTCACTAGGAAAAACAATTAAAATTTTTCTCACGATATTCCATATTTCGCGGCAAATAACAGATATGTCTTTTTAAAGCTAAAATTGCTGACATTCGTTTCTGAACTTTATTTTAAGATCTTCGTCAGGGCTTATTCTGATCAGTTCATATGGTATTATAACATGTTTTTTTTCAATGTGACTACATAAATTCATCGTCTATTGTGCTATTACTATAAAAAAGGAATCTCAAACCTAGTTTCAAAATCTTAGTAAAGAGCATTTAAATGTTGCATGTAAATTAAAATATCTGACAAATTGATTGTCTGTGACAAATTGAGAAAATTCGCGACGTCCAATATTATGCTTAATTAAATTAATTCTGGAAAGAAAGCTGAAATGGTCCTTGTCTTGGTAAAATTTATACTGCCACCTAGTAAACACAAATTAACGTCACTAAATTTAATAAATACATCAAGTTAAATTGGCAAATCTGGCTTTCACTAATTCAACTTTTTTTTTTAAATTTTAAATTCACGAGCTGGTTTAAAGAGAGCCACTATCATCGACACCCATTTACATCTCATAGACCCCCAAATTATTATTTCATTGGCGTGGACTCCTTGGAGGTCGTCATAGACTCCTAGGGATCTATATAGACCACTTAGGAATTATTGATCTAAAGACACCAGTTGAGACAAAAGAAAGGGGAGGTACTGAAGATTAATACTGGATATAACGGTATTGAAGTCAGGTGATATCTCCTGATGCGTTCCTATTCAGTCTGGAATGCTACACGTGATCTGTTCCGGTATGGTTAGAAAGAAGTACTTGAAATAACTCCTCGTTAGTTCATGAAAGATCACAGTACAGGCAAGGTGAACTAATAGCAGGGCCTGGCAGTAGCATAGGGGATATACGGATCAGTATATTATTCGGTATGGCAGTTTGATGAACCAAAGGCGTACATAAGATTTACTAAGACGTCATGTAGTATCATAAGCTGTGGCCATTCGCTATTCCATCCTTTTTGTGTAAGGAAATATCAAACTTCATGCAGCTTAACACGAGAACATGCTTGAAACCGACACAATACAGTCTATAAAATGACCTTCATGCTTTCGTGACCTTAATCTGATCGTGCATGTTAGGGGTCTAACATCTCTGTTTACTATTTCAGAGATATAGAGATTTCACTTCTTGAAAATTAACCCCACCCCCCTTGTACAAAACCTTGAAAGTATTATTGATATCCTCATCATATCCAGGTGTGTAGTAGTTTTAAAACACACCATAGGAATTTTGTTTATAGAGAACACACCAAATTAACCATCCGCTAGGCTTGGGGCATCTGTCAGATGCGTTACCTCATATTTACGTTTGAAGATGATTTAATAATTTTATTGGTGAAATTTGACATTAAAATATATTTGACATAAAATAATATTTAAAAGAGATTCAGGAATTGAGATATTTACACAAAAAGACAATGGATGATAATTGTCATGTCATCACTGTTTACATTTCAGATTGCCTTGTTGCAGTCTTCGCAAATCACCTTACAATGTTCAAGGACCTTACAAGAGGGGACAGTTTCTTCTTTGTCAAGTTCCTGGTGATATTTCTCTTGGTTTATCATCTTGAATAGGACATTGTATATCAGATATTTCTTCAATTCTCAGTCAAAATGAACGAGGCATGTGAATGTTACACTCAGATCGTCTTCAAACGGGTTACTCTTTCAAAAGTTCGTGACCTAGTTTTCCAAGATATGTGCGTTAGATCTGAGTGATTTTGATTCCCATATAAATATTTTGATTTAATCCAGCTACATGAAAGATTGAAAAACATATTCATTGGTGAGGCACGCGGCATTCCTCAGATGTATCTCAAATACCAGAAAAAAAACTATCAAACAGAAGTTGCAAAATATTTGTTTCGAATTATTTTTGTAGAAAACTGAAAATTACACTATTTCTCAACAGCAAAAAAGTCAAAATTAACGAAATTGTACAAAGTCATAAGAACTGATGTTGTTGGGCTCACTGCATCTATCAGATTCAAGGGTCCTTTCCACCAGAAATATGAAGAAATCGCCAGCGTGAGTGACGAAAGGCAGATAGAAGAAGTAGAGGCGTATTTCAACCCATCGTGTGGACACAGCACCGAACCTATTTTTATAATGAATTTGAGAGATTCATGCGCCTAACTGAGGGTTAAATATTCTAGCTGTGTAGCTACTACTAAACAGAACCTGTTTCCTACAATATTATATATAACACATCATTTTAAATGCAATATTCCTTTTACATTTAATCATAACCAAATTGTTGTAATCGCATCTTTCCATATTCTTTCCATCATTTCAAGGATTTAAAATCCCCACACAATGTTTTTGTGCCTTCTATTCTGTATTGCGTTTAAGGCATTCGACTACGTTCGGAACCGTGATTTTAAAAAAAACGCATAAATGGATAATTTTCATGATATTTAGTGTCTCTTAGATCAGAATAAATGTATAAAATTGTTTTAAGGACATTTTGAGAAAAACAATTATTTAAATACAATATTTCGGCAAAAAATTGACTTAGACAAGCCTTTTTCAAAATGTTCTCCTTTTGTGAAAAGTGCTTCTATTATTATAATATTTTGTCTGTATATAGCTCAGACCTGTGTACAGAGGCTCAACTACGAATTTTGAAAATATCACATTATTTTCAGAGTTACAACCCATTGAAATAATTATCGGCGTTTTTTTCTTAAAATGTCTCCCATCTCTTGTCGTAAAGCATGGATTAACCCACGTCTAAGTTATATATTTCAAAAATTCTAGTTGAGCCTCTGTACAGAGGTTTGAGCTATAGACAGGCAAAATATTATTATAATAGAAGCATTTTTCACAAAAGGAGAATGTTTTGAAAATGGGTCATTCTAGGTTCATTTTTTGTCAAAATATTGTACTTAAATAATTTTTTATTGTAATATTATTCTTAAAACAACTTTATATACATTTTCTAATCTAAGTGACACTAAATATCATAAATATTATCTTTTTATACGATTTTGCAAAATCACGGTTCCGAACGTAGTCGGATACCTTAATGTGAATTGTCCATGCATGACTATCTCCCATTTTTTCACTTCTTTTCTTGTCCCTCTACTTTTTTAGGAGTATTTTATTATACAAAAACTGTATATCTCGAATATGGCATTTCAAATTAAAATGAAATGAAGGTATTGCATTCTGGACAGATGCTCAACATAATTTTACACATTCTACCACCCCTAAATTCGACCGAATCCCTTAATTTTATTGTGTAAATATAACACTTATCAATACATTTTCATCTTACCTTTATTTTATTTAATATTCTTTTGAAAAACTAACATTTATTAAGTTTAGTTTCTTTAATTTTTTTTTCATAAACGATAGTTTTTTAGCAAGACTACAATGAAGTTATCTTTAATTTTAATTATAGATAAGTGCTCATGAAATTACCTTTGAATTATATTTAAAATACAAAAAATTATTCTGTATGTTGTTATTACGCAAATAAAAGTTACATTTCTTTAATAAAAGAAGAAATAAAAATAGTTGAACATTGTAGACATTAAAATATTATAATTTTCAAAAAATTTTTACTACTCGATATTTATTGGTAGGATCAAATTAATTAATAGTATTATTTCATTATTTTTTCCATATTTATATGAAGTATTATATTCATGTATTATAATATGTAACAACATTTTTGGCATTGCACATCACTTTCATCTTGTATAAGACATCTGAAACACACACACAATACAAACTACCATATTACTTTTCATTGAGAAGTAATATAAATATTAACAATATTTCATCGAATGCTTTTTACCAAACTGGAAACCATATCAGTAGTGAAATGAAAGTAATTTTATTTTTTAAAGTAAATATGTTTTAAAAAAAGGATTTTAATCTCTCTGAAACAAATTTTTTAAATCTTGACATTATTAACGAATGACGTAAATACTAAAATTAAAAACGTAGAATTATATCGTTTGCTTTTGTATCGTTGCTAGGCAACGGCTTAAAATAATAAAAGGAGTAGTCTAGTAAAAAAATGCAGACTAATACTTTGAGTAATTTGAAAAAATTAGACATTTGATTGTTTCTTATTTGTACTTATGCTTGTATTTTTATAGAATTGCTCTCCGGATTAATTCTTAAGCGTAGAGTTGTCGTACCTTTTATACTTTTTAAACTGCAGATAATGAAAAATTTGCTTTAAGACACTTTTTCAAGTGACTTAATGCTTTGTATTTTTAAGACAAGAATAAAATATTTGCAGAAATTCAAGAATTTTCTTTTTCCTTTGATGGACTAAATTGAATGGATTTTAAATGTGTATTTATTTTCTTACTTGATGTACTAGATTTAAAATAGTTATAATAAAATAAGGAAATACTCAAGAAACAAAAAATAATTTTACGGGGCAAAAGGATTAACTTTGTTGTATTGTAATACGTACTAAACAATGAACAGGCAAGAACAACCGGAGAATATATAGGAAATAGCAGTTATTTCTTTTATTAATATTTGTGATAAATAAACAATAAATTGATACGTGGTAATATATATATATATATAAAAATGAAATAAAAGTGAAGAAGTACTAGAACCTACAGTGCTAAAGAAGGAAGAAATTGGAATTCACCAGACAAAACAAATGTAAATACAAAAAAAGTGTTTCGACTAAACTGGAAACCTATTATGATTTCTAAAGCTGTCGTTGAATTAGGTCAGCGATTTAGGGTTAGCAATGCTTTATGGATCCAAAAGCAGAAATTTTCGACATAATAGAAAAAAAACCATGTTGAAAATTTAAGCCTATTACAACACGTGGATGATGAACCTGACAATATAGTAATAAGAAATTAAGAAAAGAGAACAATAATGAATCTCTGAAAGAGAGGAATAATAATAATAAAAATTATAGAAAAAATAAGGATAGAAACTTGCATGTAAAATAAAAACTGGAATTTAAGAAATCAGCTTTCTACGTTAAGATCCCACGTGAAATGACGTAATATTGAAACATATCAACACAATATATATATATATATATATACTGATGTGAAAAACAAAAGCAACGTGTTTTTTTTACCACAGCTCCACGAGAAATCATCTGAGAGACATTAAATTAAGAAATGAAAGACAGCATTTTGTACTTAAAAGATGAACGATGATGAAAGCATAGTTGCGCAAAAATGAATGCAATGCGTTAAGTGTGAAATCAAACAAAAAAGGCTTTATAGAGCTCAAACTATCGTTACACATGACTGTCGGTCCAAGAGGAAGAACAACAAGCATATTTTCCTTAGTATGGAATGCTCCTCCCCTTAATACAATGGTTGCTTCGGACTGTCTCTCCATACTCAGCACCAGGATGCCCAACAGTTCTTGTGTTCAGTTCTATATTTGTGGCCCAATATTTTATCATAATTTTCATCATGCCCCCTCCATACAAATAGCACTGCATTCAATTCAATAATACTACAGTTTGACGCTAAAGCTACAAAATGACATTAAGCTCTGAAGTGCCACCGGCATATATATACGTCTCGTTCAACTGGCGCATTAAATGGCCCGGATGTAAATATACGTCTTTTCGAAGTACGTTCTTTTCTGTGCATTGCTATCCATAAAATTATTCCGGAGGTTTGGAATGCAATAAAAGGAACCTGGATAGTGTTTGTGTAAGATTTGTTAATTTCAGAGGAGTTGTTTATTTTTATTCAATTTCTCTTCCCCCTCCAATACATCACATACGCCCACTTACGTGGAAAACAAAGACATTGGGGAGTGAATTACGTAATTTTTAATTGGCCGTGAGGGATTATTTATAAACCGTACAAAAAAAATTTCAAGATATGTGTTAGTTTTTGTATTCAATTTTACGTGTGACAAGCCCATGGGGTCACTGGTATTTATTAAATTTTTTCTTAGCTTAGTATTGCTAAATTAACTATAAAATAAGTTGTGCAGTACTGATACATTTATAAATGTATTATATCAGTGTAAATGTTAATTTTATTTTTTTATTATGTCAGAATGTATTTCGTTTATTTTCAGTAAATTAATAATTTTTTTTAAATAATCTTTGGTTTTCAACTTTTCAATATACTCGCGCCCACCGTGTAGAGATATCGTGCCCCCAAGGGAGGCGTGCTCTACAGTTTGAGAAACGCTGATGTACATTCATAAAAACAAAGTCTGATCCAATAGCACCTCGGAACAGACGCACGTGGGGAAGGATCTCCTCCTTGCAATACCGATCTCCGGTTGCAGAACCTCTGTCGAAAACGTGGAGCTCATTCCACCCGTTCAGCATAATACCTCCTCAAATGACGACTCCATGACCACCGAAACGGTGTCTTTCTGTGATGTTACTGGTCTGAAACCGTGCCCCGACCTCTCTCCAAATCAACTGGTGTTGAAAATCACTTTTGGCATGTAAACGGGCCTTTGTGAAGTCATCTAGCCACTATAAACTGGGACACTTTTCGCCTGGTTGCTGTACACAGTTGGTGAGCAATGACGCTTGTTGACTGGTACCGTTTATCCACTGCAGTTGGCTTCCTTGGGAGGCCACCGACTTTTTTAACAGCTGTACATATGGATTGGAAGGTTTTCCAGGCCCGCGAAACGACGCCTTTTTTTTATTCCGAATTCAACAGCAACACTGGTGAACCAACGCCCCAACTCCAGCTATCCGATCAATCTTTCGTTTGTTACGTCATCCAGGTGATTTCTTCTACCCATCTTTCTCGAAAGAACTAATTTGCACTTGAAGCGAGTGTCTTTAATTGTACCTCCGTTCTTTTTTTTTATTGATGTCTTGAGCTGCACGCGCCGTCCCTGAAGTCGCCTATGGCGTTTTGTTCCTGGCATTTGCATACGCATCACCTTTCTATTGATTACGTGTTCATTACAATGGTCACAATAGCACTTTTTCTGCAATTTCATGACTATCTGCTTAAGATATCCGTCTACGTTCGGGACCGTGATTATAAAAATGCGCATAATTGGATAATTTTCATATTTAGTGTCATTTAGATTAGAATACATGTATAAAACTGTTTTAAGGACATTTTGACAAAAAAAAATTTATTTAAATACAATATTTTGGCAAAAGATTAACTTAAAGAAAAAAGCGTTAAAGATTAACTAATCTTTTTTCCAAATGTTCACCTTTTGTGAAAAATGCTTCTATTATAAAAATATTTTGCCTGTATATAGCTCAGACCTCTGTACAGAGGCTCAACTAGAATTTTTGAAACATTCACATTATTTTCAGAGTTACCACCAATTTAAATATATATTGGCGTCTTTTTCTTAAAATTGCTCCCCTCTGTGGTCGTAAAATATGGATAAACCTACACTTCTAAGTTATATATTTCAAACATTCTAGTTAAGCCTCTGTACAGAGTCTGGCAGATACAGAGCAAAAATTTAATAATAGAAGCATTTTACAAAAAAACTTTGGAAAAAATATTCTAAGTTAATTTTTTGCCAAAATATTGTATTTAAATAAGTGGTTTTTGTCAAAATGTCCTTAAAACAATTTTATACATATATTCTAATCTAAGTGACACTAAATATCATGAAAATTATCCGTTTATGCGCTTTTTTAAAATCACTGATCCGAACGTATTCGGATACCTTAATATTTACATTGTTGCTTAAGTTTAGCACACCAGTACATATTTTCCTCCAGACATATTTAATCTGCAAGAAGAATAAACAGAACGTATATTTTCCACTATCCCTTCTCGAATCAGTTGGTTGGTTTTTCCATTGTGTGCAACATACACATAGATAAAAATAATAGAGAAATACTTTATTATGCTAGTATTTTTTTAGAGAAATCTCTTCAGTATGTTTAATATTCCAGTGAATTGAAGATTTTAATATTTAATTTGTGATTTTTGTTCATTATTTCATCAGTGGATTGATATTCCTACCTTTGCCTTATCCTTTCTTCCAAATTCAATTTCAATCAATTTTCGGTGACAATTTAAATAGAGTAATACCGATATTCATTGAAAATATATATTTAGGATTCTGATTAAAATTAATTTCATTGTCTTAAAGAGACAGTTGACAATCCTTTCGGACTTACCTTGATTTTTTTTCTGATAAAATATCCATGGATGGTAAGAAAGTCCAAAAAGTAATTAGAAAAGAACTCAATCTCCTTTTATTTCATTAAAAATTTATGAATTTCAATTCGATAAAGAAAGTAATTCCTCACTTAACAGAAATAGATGATACATTTCCAAAAATATTACCTTGCATAATCCAAACGATAATGTTTATTTAAATATAAAAACATATTAAAGAATTTAAAAGAAATTTAAGCACCAAACGATTATTCAAACAACTTTGGAGATAAAAGAATTAAAATTCTTGCACACAAACAGACATTTGCAACAATATTCATTTATAAAACATGCAGATGAAAATAACTTCATATGATAATAAATTTTTATGAGGGTTAAATCTTTTCCAAGAGAATAACACACTGTAATCAGAAGTATTTGCAATTTATTTTTATTTCTTTCTTTTCTCTGATGGAAAAATCAATAGGACGAAATGAAGCGAAACAAATTTAGTTTATCATTTGGAAGAGTAAAACAAAATCAGAAACATCAGAGTCGCGCAATGTTCGTCTTCGTCGTTTGCAGAGAATATTCCTCTTTTTTAGAAACTTGAATATGATATCATTATTTAACCAAATGTGAATTTAATGGTTTCTTTTGAAAGACAAATTAGAAATTTAATTTCACGCAATCTAGTTTTCAGGATCTTTCTGTCATAAGCAGTTCTATTACGTTTTTTTATTTATTTAAATAATGTATTAATAACATTTATACAATTTGATTTTTAAATGATTTCAGGGTACTCATTAGATATACGATATTCATAATCGGATTCTATGATATTAATTGTGAAAATATACAACTGTTTTCTTATTTAAATCATTATTATAACAATTATTCGTATTATATTATTAATATTATTGTATTGTCAATCAGGTGGCTTAAGCAACAACAGAACAAGTTTTATTATGCAATAGTAATTCAAAACAAGTATTTTAGTCAAGACTATTTAAACTGCAAGTTCTTACTAAATTATATTTAGAAACAAATTACTATTTAAATTTTCGGAGATTAATAATTAAACTCTTTTACATAAAGAATTATTCCTTAAATTGTTAAAAATAAATCCTAAGCACAAGAAAATTTAAAATATTCACTTCAGATATTCTAGATAAATATAATTCTATCTTTTTTCATTCAATACTTTAATTTTACTTAATCCAATACTTTTTTTAATAACAATTCAAGGAAAATTTGACTTTAAAGTGTTATCTTAAGCCAAAAGCCTTAAAAAGTAATTAATACTGCTTATTATCAATACACAAAGGACACAATGCTCAAAAATGCAAATAAAAATATAGATTAGTGATCCATTTTATTTTTGAATACAAAAATTATTTAATTTTTTTTTATATCTTGATGAGCATATAAATATAATAATGGTATCTCTCTCTATATATATAAAAGTTTCTCATGATGCTGTTGTAAATTTATTAGGCATCTCTCTCATTGTGACGATGGGGACCATCAAAAAAATGTTATGCTACCGTATCCACCTGAATATCTATCATTACCAACTTCATCGGGAATGCCACCCGCTAAACTGAATTTGAAATAAGGCTGAATCGTCATACTATCAAGAAATTTATGCATTATTATTGGATTGTGTAATGGTACAAGATTGGTAGTAAAGAATATTTAGAAGCAGAGACGTCTTAAGACTTATTGACGCCCTGGGTCCCAAATCAAAAGTAGGCTTTGGACCCTTACACAAATGTAGCCCCCACCCCCTGTGACCCTTAAAAGTATACAGTGCATAGCATACGTTGTCAAATACTGTCAAACAAAAACCGAAAAATAAATGTGCATGACTTACAATCGCACAAATCAGCTCAAATGACTGCCCCTTTTGACTGAATGAATAATGATGGTGTTTGGATGGCCGGCCTACCATGGGGCGGGGTCCCCGGACCCGTTGACGATCATCCGAAATTCGTAGAATAAAATCGGAAAAACATTTGAGGACTGAAATTATTCGAATCATGATCTTATTAAGGCTGAGTCGAGAATGAGACGAGGCCCTGAGACCGGGCCCAGTTGACTCACACCTTAAGACGTTCCTGTTCAGAAGAAAATATTGCAGTGCAAAATTTTATCAGGAGATAAGAAAGGCCGGATCACACTGGACATTCGATGAGACTTGGATAGGCCATTCGTACTGAAACGAACACAATTACATAAAGATTGGTATTTGCAATGACTATTTATAAATCACAGGGGCGAGTTTTGAAAAAATCGGTCGAAGGGAAGAGTATTTACTCGTGGACAATTGTATGTGACTGAAGGTGTGAAACAAATACGGAATGTAAATCCAGTACAATTTAGATGAAAAGGTGATTAGAAACCATTGTTGTTTAAGAGACACTATATTGTGATGTACAAATTAAAATTCGGAGATGAATGTGAAATCTATTTTTTTCCTGCTTACAGTATACTGAAAATAATTATAACTATTTCTTACATGTAAGTTACAGTGTAACAACTTTGAGCAATGAGTAGGAACTGTTGTATAATTTGTACAATGGTGGTTTGTATTACGTTAAGAGGACAGAGGTGTTCCCTCATAGTTGAAATTTTGAATAAATAGGAGAACAATTCTTAGAATTTTGTAATAAAATTTTGAAAGATGTTTAAAGTTTACTGATTAATTTTTTCTAAAAGAAATAAGTATATCACATTGATGTTAAGACTACACAATACCCTTTTACAAAAAAAAAAATGTGGAGACAGTTACAGTAAAAATAATTTATGTTTTATATTTAGATTATCCTATTAAGTTGATTCTGTAAGTAAAAGTCAGTTTGACCAGCCATTATTTCGCAATTTTAAAAAAATAGGAATTTTTGAAGTTTTTTCAAACTCTTATAAAATACTCAATTTTTAAAATTTTTTAGTCATTTTAAATTATTTAAGGTTATTGCAAACAAAAAGTTAGTATGGATTTGAAAATTTATTCCTTGTTGATTTTTAATAATTATTTTTTTAAAAAAACCTGGTAAAAACATGAAATTTTTTTAAGGGGACACAGTACAATTCTATTGACCAAAATCGGTCAAAAATCAAATCTAATTTTTTAATCTAAACTATTCTTTATATACTTTTCTATAGCCTCACAAAATTTGAAAGCTCCAAACTTAAGAAACGCAGAATTATGGAAACTTTTACGTTCGTTTTTATTCACATCTCTATGGCAAATC
Source organism: Trichonephila inaurata madagascariensis (assembly GCA_019973955.1). NCBI lineage: Eukaryota > Metazoa > Arthropoda > Arachnida > Araneae > Nephilidae > Trichonephila > Trichonephila inaurata. The sequence continues at coordinate 18,627 of BMAV01004783.1, forward strand.
AAAACTTTAAGCCTACTTATCTCAGAAAGATAAAATAGCTAGTTTGTCTTCATTTACAATGCTAAGGCTTTTTTTTCTATTGTGCCTAATGCTTTGAATTTTTTTTACCTATTGCCAATAGTACACGTAATAAAAGTTGGTATGCATTTTTGGATCAAAGCAATACTTATTGTTTTAAAAATAATTGAACTCAGAATTTATAGTTTTTTTAAGGAATTTTGAATAAGCATTCATAAAAAGAGGTATTATACGTATACCAATCGTGTTATCGCAAAACCCATCCCACTTTTTGCTATACGTAGTTTCATGTATTTGTAAATCAAATTCCATGCATGTAGGTAAATTTTTGTAGGAGGAGTAGCATTTTAAAATCACTTCACAAAGTTTAAATTTTTTCGTTGAAAAATTATATGCCCAGCTTTTTATGAAATTTTGAGCTCAAAATCTGTTTTACATAAAATACACACACATAAGAGAATCAAAAAAAATTTTAAAAATCCTTAAATTAAAAGTGTTTGCGTAAATCGTACCATGTCCCCTTAAAAAATCAATTTTAGCATTTTTAGAAAAATAACTAGAGATCTCAGCCCTAAATCCATACTAACTTTTATTGAACATACATTTGGGAGTATATACAGAAAATTTTAGGGCTCTATCTTGAACAGCAGAAAAGCCTTAGGGATTTGAAAACACTTATACTTTCAAAATTGAATGTCAGAGAAAAATGCATTTAAAGTTTGTAAAGTCATAAGACAAAAACTTATAATGACCGTAAAGCTATAATTTTTAATATGTTATTTTCCAATGTATGTTCTACATTAAAATACTATTTTAGTTAAATATGACTGAAAATAATATTTTTAATTCAAAAAATATATTTCTGTATAATATTGATATCGTTTGTTAAGACAACTGTTTATTCAGCTTAATCTTAACCTAATATTTTCACAAAAGGTTTGAAACAGAAAGCATTTATGTACACAATAATAATGATACTAATTTAAGCTAAAAATAGCCATATTTGTTGATAAAATTTAATTGTTTTCAATTTTGAATTGAGGCAGTTTAAGAAGTTTTAGCTCGTGTGTGTGTGTGTGTGTGCGCGCGCGCGTGTGTGTGTGTGTGTGTGTGTGTGTGTGTGTGTCGTACGACTTTAAAATACTAAAATATAGTACTATAATATGTTTGGTATAATGTAGTTTTGTACATCAAGGAAATATTCAATTATATCTGCAACGTTTGATTTCAGAATACTTGTATTCGGAAGTCTAATTGAAGTATCAGATGACGATTGATTTTTAGATAAATCATTTTCAGTAGTATTCCAGTTCTTCGAAATATTATTTCTTACATCAACCTTTGGATGCTTTGTTCCTGGCATTTTCTCTACAGGAAAAAATAAGTTATATAAACTATTTTAAAGCAAAAATTTGCCATGAAATTAATCTTAATTAATTAATTATGATAACTTAAAAAACTCAAAACATAATAAAACAGAAATGGTTTTAGTAATGAAAATTGGAATTAATAATCATTTCATATTAAAAGCTCAAAAATATTTTTAATTAATTCAATTTAAGATCAGAAAAATGCATTAAAATGAAACCGAAACCAAAACCATAGCTCATAAAACTTCTAGTATCTTAAAACTAATTTACTAACAGATCTGAAATTTTGGTTGCAAGCTTCTCAAAGATAAGGGCCAATAAAAAATGCAAAAAAATTAGGTAATTATGAAATTTTTAAGGTACTGTGTAGCCTTAATGGCTTTAATTGAGTATCTTTGAAACAAATGACTATTATTGAGTGAAACGAATATATTTAGGCTATTTCCTAGGTAATTCCACAAGATCTTTCTTAGAAATTAATTTTATCATTTAAATTTAAAAAATACACCATTATTAAGCACCATAACTTGGTTCTTTTCAAATTTATAAGCATTAATGTCAATTTTATGTAGTTTTAATAAGATTTGCATATGTTATAAAGTACGTATGTTTTTTTACATAGCGAAGTGCATAGAAATGTATCACAGTGACTTTCATGCAATATTTATTTGTTACTAATAAATGATGAATTTAATAATTTATTTAATTTTTATTACTTTCAAATGTAATGCAAGTTACTTGTAGCTTCTTTTTTGTTTTGTGAAGAAAAGTCTTAAATAAGAGAAATATATTCAAACACTGAATAGAGTGAAATATGTTGAACGTGAAAACGCTTAAGAGGAAATATCAGCTAAAACAAAATAATACAACGTTTTGGACAAACTAGTATGTATTTTCATGCATTTTCTTTCTTAACACGAAACGAAAATCGCTTAACATGAAAAGATATCACTTCTAGGTATCAGCAATTACGAAAACCTCCAGCTGGATTAGACTGTCCTATTGTATTATAGTAAAAATTCCTTTCAGTAGGTGATGATGATGTGCGTAAAAGTTCCAATTATGGCATACAAAGACATTTTGGAGTTTATTCAAAGCTCAAAAAATATCTTTGATACAGATTCTTACAATGAAAATGAAATCAATAATGCAGCTCCTGTACCCCCGTCATCCAAAATAAGGAATGTCATGAAAAATATGCGCTGTTATTTAGAAGCACATTCCAATGGTTAAATGAATAACAAAGTGAATGATATTGGAAAATTTGATGCTAAAAAACAAATGAACGAAAAATATCAGATTATTTTCCAAACACTCAATAAATGTTTGTTTTTCAATAAATTGGAAAATTTTGTTTTAAATTTCCTTAAGTTTTTGTGAATGTTTTAATTTCATTGATTTTTAATAAGTATTTGCAAATATACATATCTATGTAAAGTAAATATACTCTAATAAACTTAATGTTGTTGAATATAGGCTTTTTTGTAATATCCTTTAACATAAAATCTGTTTGACACGAAAACATATTTCAGCCACCTCAGTTTCGTGTTAACCGATTTTCACTGTACTTGAAGGATACAATTTTAAAATTGTACGTTACAGCAGCCGGCGTCACTAACCACTATACCGGATGGGTGATTGTTATTTATAAATTGACGTGAATAATTAAACTATTGGTTAGGTAGACATTTGGATGCAAATTGATTGTAACCAATTCAATTAAATCGTATATCTGCAAATTAATTGGAAACTAAATCCTACCAAAATATTAAATACAGAATTCAACCATCAAACACTTGGATTATATATTCTGGAAGCAAATAATAAGATTGAGGGTTTGCGTTAATTCATATTAATGAATTTCCATGGAGTTCAAATGTATGCTTACATTTTTCCATAAATTATGCAATTTTAAAATAGAATGTCAATTAATGAAAAAGGACAAAATTTATCTAATTCGAGTGATTACTATATTAGTTCAATGGTATTAAAAGAATTTATAAAAAAGAACTGCTGTTCATCTTTTAGAATTTAGATCAGTGCTTCTCAAACTTTCTACATTTGCAACCCAGTTTTCAATTATAATTTTCATTATACTCCCCTCCATAAAAAAAGATGAAATTTTGTACTTTTGGCAAGCTACAATACCACTTTAATTATAAACTGTAAAAAATAATCTAGAAAATATCCAAATATTTTTATATAATTTTATAAAAACCCCATGGCAGTTACTAAGTAATTATTAAACTTGTTCTTCCGTATTTATAAATTTTTTACCAAATATGAATGCAAACAAACTTTATAAGTATATTATACACTGTAAATGTTTTTATTTTTTTTTTGTCAAAATGTGTTTTGTTTTTCTTTCCTTTTAATAAATTCAATTTTAAAATCTTTTATATTCAACTTTTCGATGGTTCGCGCTCTCCACATAGGGGTTTTCCGACCCCTCAAATGGGATCCCACAGTTTGGGGGAAATGCAATTTAAAATATAAAATAAAAAGTTTAAAACCATGTCCATAATCACATGAAATACACAGCTGAAAAAAATCAAATGGGCACACAAATGTAAAGAAATTACACAAGTATTTCTTCAGAAAATGAACCTGAAACATATCGTCCGTAGTCTAAAGTGTAGCAGAAAACAGAAGAAAACTTCATATGGAAATCAACGTTCATGGGGTCAAAAACAAAAGAAGGGATATAAATGCAGATAAATCGTGATTTCGTAGAAGCTGTTGTGTTTCGTTAGATAACGAAGAATTCCACCACTGAAAGTCCATCTTTCAGCTGTTGTTTTGAGAATGTTGACTGGAAAATGTCCCGACAGCGTGATTCACCGGAATCCATAGCTTAGCGTGTTATCAGGAGATCGGAATGTGTACAGAGACAAAAAACTGTAGAGAATGCTGTTGGAGTGCTAAGAAGTGTGAGTGAAAGAGTGTGGAATCAATTCCAAGGAACACAGAATGCTCTGTGTTGACCAGGACAAAAGTATCCACGTGCTACCACAGCAAATAATGACCAATATATTCTATTTACAGCTTGTTGAAATAGAGCAGCAAATGTTACACAGATTCAAAGGCAGTTTGTTTTTTTGGCAACATAAACGAAGGGTTGTAAGAGCGCCCCCCTCTGGTGACCTTCCCCTAGATTATCAACGTGAGCTAGAGGTGTTGGAATAAATGAAGAACTAGAAGCTGCCATGATCTTATTATGACTTTATTAAGATCTTAACTTAAACCTTTAACAGATTAGATAATAATATGATATGTGAGGGAATCTACGGTGGCCAAACACACAATATATAATACCGAAATAACGTAACTCGGACCACTATCAATAACTAACTCTGCCAGGTTCCAACCAGTGCCCCTAGGGGGCTGATAACAACAAGAGGGGCGCGAGGATATTAAAAAGTCAAAAACAAATGATTATTTAAAAAAATTATTAATTTGCTGAACGTAAACAAACAAAATACATTCTGGCATAATAAAAAATAAAATACACATTTATCCTAATATAAGACACTTATAAATGTATCAGTATTTCACAATGTATTTTATAAGTAATTGAACAATATTAAGTTAAGAGCAAGTTTAATAATTACCAGTGATTCCATGTGAGCTTGTCATATATACAATTACATACAAAATTAACACACTTAAAATTTTGACTTTTAAAATTTTAAAACCCCTTTAACTGCCGAGATCAAAAGTTATGATTCCCCCCCAATTCCACTTATTTTCACATAGGCGGGGTATGGGTGTATTCGAGGGGGGGGGGATAAAGGGGAATATATATAAAATCCTTTCTAGGGAATACGTAAATCCTTCCGAAAACACTATCATTTTAATTTTATTGCTTACAAAGCTTTGGGAATAATTCATGGATAGAAGTTTACAGGAAGTATTCGGAAAGATGATATAACACCCGACCAATTAATACATTGGCTGACGAAGACGTTTAATAGCGGGGGGAATAAAAACGAGCAGCATCAAGGCATAGTATTACGAATTGAATACATTGTTATTGTACGGAGGGGGGGGCACGATGGAAATTAGGGTCTGAAAATTTTTTAAGAATCGAAAGTTTGAAACCTGGCCTAAGCAATTCCTAGATCACAGACCCAAATATTTAAATAGTCCCCCTACCTTTTTTGCCCAACGAATTCTTTTAACCATTTATTGTGGTTCACTGGCATGCAATGGTATGCACCTTACCTAAGGGCTCTCGCCCGGGTAACTTCGTTTTCTGTCACTTAACATCTCAAAAACCCACTCACACTTGAAATGGGGCGCCCAAAATTCCCCAAAAACCCCCGGCTTACTCTAAACTTCTGATATTTAAAGTTTCCAATTTGCATCTTTCCCTTCACGCTTTACTTCTTTTTTGGGTTTGAAAAAATTTTCCACCATTCTGGCCCCAAAGAACCCAAAAAAGGGTTTTTGTTAATGAAAAGAAGGGGCCCGCCAGGGTTCAAATCAAACAACAAAATCTTTGGGGGCCGTATGACCCGAGACCAATGATATAAATTCCCTTCACACCATGCGGCCAAAAAAACTGCTGAATATCAAGATTGGGTTCAAAGTTTGGAATGAAGGGAGGGGGAAAACCATTCAGTTTTAAAATTGACACCAGACTTCTTTTTTTGTTTTGGACTAGCCATCCTGTAACAAAGGGTTCCGGGTCCGCGTAAGCTAGGGTGTGGGGTTATCAAAATGATGAGACATAATAGTTCTTAATACAACTTTTTGAATAACTTATATTACTTAATTCTAATTGACAACTTTTTAATTTAAAGTGAGGTTTCACCCAATTAAACCTTGATTTAAGTCAGATCACGCAAATAGAACATTTATCCTAATTATAATAAAGGTAACAGATTCGTCCTAACTTCCTATATAATATATTACCTTTGCAGATCTCCTTCCTTCAACGCTTCAGTAATATCTATAATGTAATTAAATATAGGAACGATTCCAACTTCTTTTATGTTGAACTTCTATTTCTACCAAAGCTATCGGACAGCTAACTCTTGACTGAGATTTACACTAAGCTATCTCTAAACTTGCCGCCCTTGATCAGAATGATTCCACACTAAACTATATCTAAACTTGCCGCGTTATATCATCAAAGCTTCTATCCTTTTAAAGTATATCTCATTTACATGTTACATTCGTTTATCTTCTTGGTATTGGGTTGGAAAGGTTTTGCCATTAATCGTGGCCGTCAAAGAACATAGGAGTTATGTTAGCAGAAGGACGCGAGAGACGTCACAACCCCTCAAGAAGAAACGTGATTTACTTGGGGTTCTCAATGCCCTTAATAGAATTACGTGTCCTATCTCTATTTCCTAAATTTCTTCGCTTTCTGAGTTTTTATTTAAATTTTAATCTTAAAATCCTCATTTTAACTTTTTATAATTTCAATATTTATCTTGACTTTGTTTTCATTTACTCATCTTAGAATTAAATTTAATATTCAATTTAAATTTAAACTCGTGACAATAAATTTTACTCCAATGACTAGGCCAACATTAATAATTACTGTTTTAATTCATGCCCACTCTCACTTTTTAACATCCAATCACTTAAAATAACTATACACTTAAATTTTTCTAAAAAAATTTTCTGGTGCAGACCCAATCTTTGCATCTTTATCAACTGCATATGGAGCTGGAATTTCCCGCTCCTTTTCTTTGTTGAAGTTATAATTTTTCGGGTCGATTCTCCTGAAATGAAAACTTTGATCATTGTTTCCAATTTATGTTTACATAATAATATCAATTAATTTCACAATTATTTATTATATATTATTTGTATATCACAATAAATTTTCATCTCCATTCCCGCATCTGGTTCCAAAACTCCCCAATGAACGCGCATCGTTTGTGTGTGTTGGTGCCCTGAGCTACACGCCGCGTTTTCCCTGAACCAGATGCCTCATAATACGTAACAATACAACAACATATATATATATACATATTGCTGATACACAAACATTTTTCAATAAACTATTATAACAAATAACCAAGGAATTTTCGCATCTCACGAAGTCATACATCGAAGCAAACAAATGTGCGATTACAAATGTTTTCTCCAGAAAAAATTTTTAACAAGTCAAAAGTTCCAAAATTAAATAAACACTCATTGTAGTGTTTGACTTGGCTTATAACTTTTAAGCACCGCCCGAGACTTCTTTCTTTGCAATAATTCTTCCGACCACTTGTTGGAAGATCATAAAAAATGAAACAATACAACCTGATTTTTATATGTGTTCTCCAACCATTACGTCCAACGATGAGGTGCTCCCACTTTTCTTTCCTCGGTTGCACTGGAATTTCTTGTTTTGCTTGTTGTAGGGCTTGTAATCTCCTTGTCGTCCCTTTCTTGATTTCCCTGCTGTCTCCTTGGCTGGTCGGTGTTCTTGTTCTGTTCTCCGTCGTGGCCTTAGATTATATTTCTTTTCATATGGAACTTCAGTTGATTCTCTTCTGCTCTTCTTTCTATCTCTAGAAATAGTACTGGATGAAAAAGTTCTTTTGTTTGTATTATTGGGTCCCTTTCTCTGCCACTTTCTTTGTGGTCCACTTGCCCCTGATACACCTGATCTTTTAATACCCCTATTATTCCTTATCCTTTTGCTTTTACTTTCATTCCCAAATGAACTAGGAAGCGATCTGACCAGTGATTTGTTTTTATGGGTCCTCTCTGTATTTTTATATTGATTTGATTGGCGACCAATCCCTTTTGCCTCTAACTTACGTTTCACCGCAGATTTTTCTTTCCCATATTGTGACTCATTTAATCCTTGATGTACTTTTCCGAAGTACGAGTTTCCTGACTTGATCTTATACTATTTGGGATACCTGTTCCTAATTCGACCTCGTCACATTTCCTATGACGATATATTCTTATTTGATCTATGTTAACTGTTAATCTTTTTCCTGATTTCCATATTACAATATTATTGTAATTTTTAACTTCTAATACTCTATAAGGTCCCTCAAATTTTTGTTTAAATTTAGCACATACTTTGTTGGCTGCTGAACTTACAGGGTGTGTTTCTAATAAGACCAATCATTTACCTTTATTTTTTTTGTCTTTTCTACGTCTATTATAATATTTTTCCCACCTTTCCTGTTTAATTTTCGTACTTAGTCTAGCTTCCTTAAAGCTCTTTTCAATATTTTGAATTTTGAATTTTGAACTTTCCGATATCATAACTAGTTTTTGAAATGGTGTAATCAATTTTCGACCTAAAAATAATTCAGCAGGTGATTTTCCCGTTGTTTCATTCACCGCCGTACGAATAGCGTAAGCAAACTCACGTAAGAATTGATCCCAAGTATCGTGTTGATCATTAACATAATTTGCAATCATTTGCACTATATCTCGATTAACTCTTTCAGTCCGATTTGCTTGTGGTCGATATGCAACAGTCTTCACATGCCTTATGCCTAATCTTTCACTTAAGTGCTCAAAATTTCGGATATAAATTGGGGACCATTATCACTTATTAATTTTATTGGAGCTCCATAACGCGATATAAAGTTATCAAAAAATATCCGCTATTATACAGAGATGAGGCCTTTTTAAAGGTATAATTTCAGCCCATTTGCTGAAATGATCGGTTATTACTAAAATATAGCGGTTACGTCTTATTCTCGATATAGGATACGGGCTGTAACAAATCTAACGTCACTATCTCATTCGGATAATTCGATATAATTGGATTTAATCGACCAACTGGTAACGTTTTATAGTTATTAACTTTTGGCACATATGGCATGTAGAGACATATTGATCAATGCATTTTCTCATGTACGGAAATAACAAACGTCCCGAATTTTATGATACGTTTAAAACTGCCTAAGTGTCCAGCAATTGAAACTGTCAGTAACTCATTATTTCATTCCTTAAAGAAATTTTGGAATGTATATACGCATTTTCATATGACGTTGCGTGTTTCGCATAAAATAACAATCCTTCAATTAAACGGAAATCATGGGACCAATTCTCACATATCGTTACGCATTAACCGAGTTATCTTCCGGAACACAAATAATATATATATGACCTAATTCTGGGTCATTTTTCTGTTCTATTGGTACATTAATTGTTCCCGCAAGTAATTACTAAATCCTGATTATGGCACAATTAATTTTATCTCAATTATATACTTTTCACGGGATTCCTTGAAAGAATGTCAGCCACTGCATTTGAGTTCCCTGTCTATGTTCCCATTCTATATTGTATTCACACTAGCAGGTGCCCATCTAATCATCCTACTCGACAAATTTTTGCCATGTGTTAGGCGTGTTAAAGGCGGCGTCCGTTATTACCTTAATGGGTAATATTCCTAAATATGTTTCTAAATTTGTTCAACATATACTACAACTGAGCATTTCTTTCGGTTACTGTATGAAAATTCCTCTCTGCGTTGTTCAGTGTACGTGACGCAAATACCACAGGTCTGTTTTGTTGATTAAATTACTGCTCCTAAAACCGATCGAACTTGAAATCTGTAAATAACTCTCGAATGGCTCCTGAGGGGTTTACATTGTAATTTTTAAAACTGGCGCTTTTATTTACCCGCCTCCTTGACCTCTTCGAATGCCTTTTTACGTGCTTCATTGGACCAGAACAATTTTTAAATTTTTTCGTTTTAAGATTATAAAGTGGCTCACAAATATCCGCATAATTTTTAATAAATTTCGCGTACCACTGGGACATACCACAAAAACTTGGACAACTCTTTTGAGTTACAGGGCGGTTTCATCTCTTGTATAAGCTCTAGCCTTTGTCTCATCCGTTTTAATTCCTTCTTTACTAATAATTTAATCCTAAATATTTCAATTCATCGCACCCAAATTTACACTTTTCCTTGTTGTCAATCCTGCATCCTTTAACAACGAAAAACTTCCCTTAAATGTTCAACATGGTGAGTGAATGATGATGGAGATGCGATTATCACATCGTCCATATAAACACTCACAAATTTCCTATCACCGGTTTTAGGATTATGTCAATTGCCTTTTTGAAAATTGGGAACTGCTCCTGATAAACCGAATGGCATCCGCGAAGCATAAGTGCCACTTTTTACTACAAATGCGGTCTTAACAATATTATCATAAGTGGGAGCTGCTCCTGATAAACCGAATGGCATCACGCTTGAAAGCATAAGTGCCACTTTACTACAAATGCGGTCTTAACAATATCACTGGGGTTTACTGCCATTTGAAAGTACCCACTTCTTAGATCAAGAGATGACATTATTGTGCAGCATATGGTATGATCGTTAATAAATCATCTATTAATAACGGTAAAAGGTATCGCGGATACTTTGTGATCAATTTAATTTTCTATAAATTACTGCAAATCTAATAACTTCCGGATTATCCGTTTGTGCTTATTATTTTTCTTGCATAACACAACGGGTGACGCGGCAAGGTTGAATTGGTTGGTTGTTCTCGTTTCCTCTTGTAACATTTGTATGTGAAAATCACATTACGGCCTTTACTTAGTGCGGTCATACCTATATGGCCTTGAAGCTACTGGTGGGTTATCTCCATTGTCAATTTCATGAGGTATAAAAAACATGAGTAAGACCTGGTTTTGTCTGAAAATAACCCTTTAAAACACTAAACAAATTTTGTAGTTTTTGTTTTCTACCTCCCCAATTTTTGTTTTAGATAAATCTATCTCAACTTTTTCCTCTTTAATTGGTTCAACCACCTTATTTATTATTTGAGAATCTGGAATTTTCAACGATTTTTGATCAAAATCTAATACTGTCTTTGACCACTTATAGTGAGAATACATGGGTATTCTAAATCAAATCAACACATGAAATGATCAATTTCTTTCAAATTTGTCTGATGCGAAGATATTCAATTCTACGATCCCCATGTTTTGGCATTTCGCACCTGTGCTGTTATTACCTGGGCTCGCGATTTTTTTAATTTGCTTATAGAAAAAATATTTTCTATATACTTCTTCCGATATAAATGATTTTGTATGCGCTCCGGTGTCCCATAGCGCTTTCAAAATGTGTTATTTAATAAAACAGAGATTTGTGGGGAAGTTCTACGGGTGATATACATATCGGAGAGAAAGCCCTAGTGTCTCTCTTGTCGACTTATGAGGGTTGATCTTTAACCTTTACGGTATTTAATGCACTTTGCGTCCTATACGCCTCGATTGAAATTTTCACTCGAACCCCTATTTCTACGGTCCCTCTATTAAAATTATCATTTCGCTCATTTCGAAATAAGGTAACCTCTGTTGTTGAATCTTTGATCAGGTATTCTGAGAATCTATTCCTCTCAGGAGCCTCGGCCGCTTTGCGTATTCTCATTACAAAAGTGTTTCTACTGTTATTTGGTCTACGTCCCTGCTTCAAATTCCTCCAGTTTCTACCATTGGCATCAAAATTAGGCATCCTATGCGCATTTTGACCTCGTCCTCTATATTATCGTTCTGAGAACCCCTTTTTAATTTGCAAGAATATCTCTCTTCGAATTTAGCCAAGACTTCCAAAAGTTTGTATGTGTTTTGTGGATTTCTCACTTCCACATAATCTTATTGGATCTGGTTTGGAATTAGAACTACAAATATGATCCACTAACTCTGCTTGGGACATTCTAATTCACAAACTTCTTTCTATTTTAATAATTTGTGGCAGAAATCCGAGATGGTTCCTGATTTCTTCCCTGCTAGGACGCGTAGAGTTGCGTTTTAATTCTTTCTTATTTTTGACCGCGGGAAAAGCTTTAGCTAATTCGAGCCTTGAAGGCGCGAAACCTCCGTGGCTAACTGTGCGCTAACACCGATCCAAATATCGAATACCAATCAGCGGGAGCCCTTCCCTGGGAGGATGACTTTTTTAAGTAAGCGCGACAGATTACCAGGATTTCAAGTATTTGTATGTTATTCTCTATAGATTCGATAAACTCTAGAAATGTTCTCTGACCCTGAAAAGTACATTTCAGGTAATTTTTAATCGCACCCGCATTACCTAACCCGAATTATACACGTTCGGGCTTGTTGCGACATAGCCATCCCTATTGATACGACTATAATAATAGTTTCCGGATCCACGTAAGCTGGGGTGGCGGGATTTATCAAAAATGATGAGACATATGGTTCTTAATACAACTTTTATTAGACTAACTTATATTACTTAATTCTAATTAGAGCAGCTTTTGTTAAAATTGAAATTAACACCCAATTAAACCTTGTATTTAAGTCCAGATACTTAACTAGAACATTTATCCTAATTATAATAAATTAACAGATTCGTCAACTTCCTATATAATATATTACCTTTTGCGATCTCCTTCCTCGCTTCATAATATCTTAAGTAATTAAATATAAGACGTTCCAACCTTTTTTTAACCTTTTCTCCCAAAACTATCGGACAGCTAACCCGCCCAAAGACCACATAAATTCCCCTAAACTTGCCCCCCGATCAGAAAGATTCCACACTAAACTATATCTAAACTTGCCGCGTTATAAATTAAAACTTCTATCCTTTTTAAAGGTTTCCCAAAACATTTACATTCGTTTATCTTCTTGGTATTGGGTTGGAAAAGGTTTTTCCCAAAACGGGGTAAAAAAACGGGTTATGTTAGCAGAAGGCGGGGAACTCACAGTTCCCCTAATTTTTTTTACAATAATCTTCAAATTTTGTCTATCATATCAAAGTATTAAATGTAATATTTATAATTAAAATCTCGCTTATTTTTTTATAATTCGCAATATCGTTTGAATGAATGAAGGTGTTATTTTGGGTTTTTTGTTGCTTGAAAATTGAATTATTCTTAACAGAACATATTGTTTTATTATGTCAGTCAACTTAGCTGTATGACATCATAAGAAAAAAATTGGAAAAAAAAAACAAACAACTTAATTATGCTCGTAGAATAATTTCCCTTTAAAAAAGCATTCTAAAAATGGTTTTTTTAAACCGATTTGATAAAATTCCTAAAAAAATAAAACTGATGTTGAAAAATGCATACATCCAAGCGATTTTGTTGTGAGTTTTATATATATTCTGGCAAATGCGAAAACAAACATTAAAAAACAACTTTAATAAAACTTAAAGAAATCAGATGATTTTAATAGAAATAGGACAAAAACAAAAGATACTTAAAAACATTTAAATTTAAATTAAAAATATATTTTAGAACTTCATGAATATTTTAAGAAATTATTATATTTTATGATTTATATCTTTCAAACAAGTCAAAGGTATTCTAAATTAATTTTATTAAAATTAAGTGTTTAATTATTTTCTGTATTATATTAAAGCACATATATCTTGATAGCTGGTGTTATAAGGTTCTGTACTTAATCGTTTCTGACACCATCTAAAAAATTAAACGCCTTGAAGCCATTTGAGAATTTTTTGTTCATACCCAAGCCTTTAATAATTACCATTCTCACAGATTTGTAAAAATTAAATTAAGAAATCTATCCTTAAAATGCTTACAAGAAATAGAAAAAATGCAATTTAATCATATTAGTATTTTAAAAAGGTTTGGAGTAATTTTATTTAAATTAGTCGTAAATTACTTAAGGTTGAAAACAAAATAGACAGACTCCTTTTTATTTTGCTTCTTAGAACCTCAAATTCATGTCATGGGGATTCTATAATTGGTTTTAAATGAATTTACTGAAGTGAAGGCTTGATAAAGACACTCGTGAGAAATTTAATGCAGAATATTAAAAGTAAGAAACTTCAAGCATATGTTTTTTTTTCAATTTTCTTTAGTTTTCATAATTAATTAAAGTGCTATTTAAGATCTCATTCATTTCCATATAATTAATTTTTAACTATTTTGGCTCTTTTTTATGCAATTAATCTTTGTCTTTCTATATATATATATGAATTCTATCACAAAAAATAAGTTAAATAATATAATAAGCATAATTCGAGAAAAAAGTACAGCAACAAATTTGCACATTTATTTCATAGTGAAATACGAAAGTAGTTCTGCAATAATATATTTGTCTAACCACACATGTGGTTAAGTAATGCGAAAGGTATAAAACCCGGCTCATTTCAGCAACTGTTGTTTCTTTTATTCCGTTGAAGTTAACGTTTGTTTGGCTCTCATTTCCACATTTATTTTGTCCCTATTTCTGAAAATGAGTTGTTGAGAGCGAGTAAAAACATAGCTGGTATGCTTTCGGACTACCTGGTATATTATCAAATGTTGTAGATTGCCCGAGATTTAAATGCCAATAATAAGCCGGTTGTGGAATCTCTTTCAAAATGTACATACAGTGTCACGAAGACCTGGCAGGAGACGTCCTGCGATTACAACCACACTAGGATCCTTATCTGCGTCTGCCAGATCGGCATTATCGAACAAGTTCAACCCATCAATTGGTCGGGAGTTACGAAGTCATATCAATACTAATAATATCCCGATAAGCTGTTCGTAAATGGCTTACTGAAAACCATATGTATCCCAGACAATCATTAGATCGGGTACTATTGGTATCGTCTCAAAAAAGAACTTTGTTATTGGAGATTCTGGATTACATTCATCGCACATCAGAGCAATGGGTGAATGTATTGTTCAACGATGAGTCCCGATTCTGTATAAACAACGATTACTGATGTATAGGGATCTGAACAATCCCAGGTACTCAATCTTAAGCTCATAATATCACTAAAAGCCACAGCTCCAGTTGTTATGATGTTATGGTTTGGGCAAGTATATCAATCGATGGCCGAACTGATTTAACCCTCCAAGCGGTCTGCACTTAAAATTCCGCCATTCCCCGAGTCTTTTTTGCCTTCAAGCGAGATTCCCAAAAACGGTCGAGCCTCATTCTTAAAATACGGCTCAACGCTTTTGAGAACCCCACCTAAAGCAAAAAATATGTGCGGTGCATTTTTGAAAACATCTCCAGAATGGCAAGAATTTAAGTGCAGACCGCTTAGAGGGTTAAATGTCTTTTGTCCAGGTTCACTTGTAGCTGTTATTTATCGGGATGTAATCCTCGATCCACATGCTCGTATGGTACCCATGAGTCCTGATGCCATGGTTATGGACGATAACACAAAAGTATATACAGCTAGCATTGTCAAGCAATACGCGGAGTGTAAAGTACTACTTTAAATGAATTGAGTACTGCGTTCTCCCTATTCGAGCCTAATAGAGCATGCCTACGACATATTTGTGAGACGTGTTTCTATTTTGTATAGTTTCCCCCGAAACTTCAATATTTTGATACGTCTCCTTTGGGCTCGGACACAGATTATATAAACTGTGATTAATGACCTGTTTTATGTTATGAATTGTCGCTGTAAAGGCAGCATCGCCTGTATAGAGTTGGTCACAAACTCTAATGTTAAATGTTCGCAGCTAAGCATTGTTTCCCCCAGGAACGTAAATTTTTTATACGCTTAGAAAACAATTTGTTTTCAACTGTTATTTTGTCTGGCGTTATCTTCTGTTCAACAACCTGTGAAGAGATTTCATAGCGATTTAAATAATTGTTTTCTTTTTAACTAATTGCTTACATTTTTCTAGAGACTGGTTTGAAATGTAATATTTTTTCTCAAAATTTTCATGTATTTCATATTTCTGTAAAAATAAAAAATGTTTAGTCGGATTGGGGAAATGAATAAATTGGTCATGAACAAATGTCCCCTTGACAGATACATATTTTTTTCAATCCTCTGTTGGCAATGAAAAAAGAAAAATTATCATTTTTTTTTAAAAATTTAAAAGAATAGTAAAAAAGTTTTTAAACAAAAAGGTCTGCAAAAAAAAAATCTTTAAATTTTTCTTTTAAAAAGTTTTTGATAAATTTTATAAAGTTTTTTAATTATAATTAAAAATAAAATCTTTTGGAAAATTCATTTTGAAAAAAAAGGGTTTGGGGGGTGGGAATTTTTTGTTGTTTTTTTTTGCACAAAAGCCAATATTTTTTACTTGCCACCTGCAAAAATGGGGAGGGCCCCAAAACTCATCCGGTAGGAGGATGTTTGGGGACCCTTGGGAAAAGGGGGAAAAAATTTTGCTGGTTACCCCTTTTTTGGAGAACCCCGGGGGCGACCGGGGGCCCCCCCCTGTTATCCTTGGCATTAACCTCCAGAGGACTTGGGCCAAAAGGGTGTTTGAGTCCCCCCCTCCGCGAAGGGTGTACATTTACAAAACCCATGTCCCCCGGATTCGAACCCAGGCCCTATGGCACAGAACTCAGCTTCGCTATACTACTATACCGGATGGGTGACTGTCAATATTAAGTTAAACTTCGTAGTTAATATCCCATTTTTGATCAATATCTTTTTAATAAAAAATCATTTTTGCACTATTTTTCCATTAAGATTTTTGTACTAGTTAAATTAAAAAAATAATTTTAAAAAAAAACTATTCATGATCTTTATTTATCTTTATTGTGTTTATAATTAACACAATATTTCTTTCTCGCATTTTTTGATCAAAAAAACACAATTTTTTTCTTTTTTAAAAAATGTCAAACAAAAAAAAATTAATATAATAAATTTTTAACCGAATATAAACTTTTCTGAAATATCTTCATCAATAAAAATACCATACAGATATGCTTACTTCTTTGACGTGTTCCACAGAATTTAAAATTCGTTAATTTTTCATTAGATAACAGTTCGCTAAGTTCTAAGAAAAGTAGAATATATTTTGAAAATTAACAAATCAATTCTAATAAAGATGATGACGTTATTCTTTCCAGTCAGTAAACAATTCTAATTTGAGAAGATTAAAAATTAGTTTCCAGGCGCTTTTAACGAATTTAATTCGTTTTGTTCCGAAGAAAAGAAATAATTAAATTACATAGACGATAAATATATCACACAAAGAATTAAAGAAGAATTTGGAATGTTCTACGTCAATTGCTTCTCTAATATCAACGAATTCGCTTTTTGAAAAGGATTTGTTTTGTTATTATACTTTTGAAAAATAACTTTAGCTTGAACAGGATTATTTTATCTTTATCTCATTAACCATTTGATCTGAGAGTAAAGTTTTCATTAAAGGATTTGTAAGTTTTGTTCTTTTTTTTAAATTTGGATTACATTAAATGAAACTATTATTTTCGAAATATTTTCAGGTTACTTCATATGTATGCTTTTTCTTTTTTAAAAATTTGCAAGTCACCCAAATTAAATATTAAAAATATATTTTTTCGTTAAACATACATTTTAAGGCTTCTTTCCCGATCAACTTTATACGCATTAATTTGCGATTTCAAATGTAAGTATTACGAGATGCTGTTATTATTTATACTGTCTTAAAAG
>BMAV01004786.1:0-507502 GCA_019973955.1 Trichonephila inaurata madagascariensis
ATGTAATTTATTTGAAACACTGTTTGAAAGACATTTTCACTTATATTTAGTAAGACATGCTATTGATTTGATAAAAATAAAAAAATCTGTTTAATTATATGTTCCTTTATGCATTAGAACTTTCTATATTTAAAATAATTTGATGTATATTACATTAAAACATAAGCTAAACTATGCTATACAAATAAGAATGGAGTTGACTATAATATGGATTATATATAGATAGTATTTATAAAAAAAATTCAATAAAAAATAACTTATGGATGAAGAGAGGCATGTTGTTTTAAAAATCACACTTGTATCCTTGTTTTTTGTTGTTTTTTCAATGTCTGATATGTATGTATACAATTTCCAGAATAAATATTTCAAAGATATGATTTGTTTTTTTCTTGTTTACAGTGAATCATTAAAAAAAATGCTGTACACTAGTAAAATGGCTAGATTATGGTTCGACTGGTCCTTAGATGTTTTTTCTTCTAAATGGATGCTTAAAATTTCTCTAAAAACTCTTTCCAGTTCGTTAAAAATTTGTGCATTTTAAATGTTTTGTGAATGTAAAAATCTGTTTTAGTTGTTTTTACATTCTTCTAAGGACTAAACTTTTTAAATATTTTAATTTTTGATTTAAAAACATTAACTTAAAAACTACAATATTTGTTTTCTTTGGTGGAAGAATATAAAATCAGTTAATATAAAAGTGAGCTTGATTTGTAACATATATTACAATGCATTTTTATTTCCATCTGGATGGATTAAAAGGGAGTCCCAGTAGCTCGGTTGATGAGTGCTGAGAGCAGAGGTTGTGTATGTATCGATTTAAACAAAACAATTGATACAAAAATACTTAATCACCTGGGGCCTAATGAGACTTATTTTAATCGGGTTTTTAAGTTTTAGAAGTTTTTTTTCTTTTCATGTTACATAATATGTAAAGAAACTATTCCTTTCTTACTTTGTGTTTAGAAATTTTTAATATGAAAAGTCTGTTATTCATCGTAATGTTTCCAAGACACTTCTTAATGAATAATGTTTCCAAGATACTTATTGAAAGACTGATTTTAAATAAAAGCTAATTTTCTGTTTGTATACGATTTTAAAGAGACAATATATTGCTTCTAGAAATATAAATATAACTTTTAATGAGCCAAATTACTTACACATATGTTCAACAATTGCATGGAATCAATTTTTGTTATTTTCAAAGATTTAAATTTGAGGTATAAGTACAAAAATAATATAGTTTATGATCACATAGTAGTTACATTCTGAAACAAATATACTCATTTCAAAGTGAGAATGTACACGAGTTCATTTTTGAGTAAGTCTTTTTTTCTCGTGTAAGGTATTTGGATGCCATGTTTATGTGGGAAGTCCCAAGCAGCTCAGGAATAAATTAAATTTACGTGCAAAACTCGGAATAATGCTTGGCTATGCTTGTTCAACTAGAGGATACCGTATTTGGTTACTGGATGAGAAGTTAATTGAAACTTGCAACATACTTTTTGATGAATCTAAAAGAGTTTCAAACGGCATTTTAAACTTCCCTAGCCCTAATAGTAGAAAAACGGAATGGATGGAATTTACATTTAATAATCCTTTTAACCCATTTAGTTATGATGATCCTGACGAATCGGGTAAAGCTGTAGTTGGCGATAGTTCAAGAGTAAATGCTCTAGTTGAAAACGCATTTAAAATTATGCAGTTCAATTCCTTTTTATAGAGAAGCAATCTTGCGTCTCAAAACGGTAAAAGGTATGATATTTATTATCATATTAAAGATGTTAGATTAAGGTCATTTAATGATGTAGAAAAATATTGTAAAGATAATGATATACTATTTGATAAAAGTTTATTTGACTTCAATTCAACTGTGGATCATAACACTAATCGTCCTGAAGCTTCGAATATTGAAATTTTGATCCCTAGACATTTTAAAGATGCTAAAAACTCTCCCCAGTCTGATAAATGGCAAGATGCAATGAAAGAGGAAATTAAAGTAATGAAAGAAAGATGTATGGGAATTAGTTCCTGCCCCTCAAGATTCTAAAGTTATAGGATGTAGATGGGTTTATACGCTTAAAACCGATAGTAAAGGCAAAATTTGTAGGTACAAAGCTAGATAGGTTGCACAGGGGCATAACCAACAAAAGGGAGAATCTTATGATGAAACGTTTAGTCCCGTAGTAAATTTTTCTCTTGTTAGATTGTTTTTTGTCTTATTTGTATGCCTATTAAAATGGACTCATTGTCAATTGGATATAAAATGTGCTTATTTATATGCTAATTTGAATGAACGGGTATATATGAGACAACCTTAAGGTTTGAAAGCTTGAATAAAATTAACCATGTTTGTCTTTTGAAAAAGGCAATATACAGTTTGCATCAAAGTGGAAGAGAATGGTATTATGAATTTGATATTCCCTTGAAAATTTAGATTTCATTAAACGAAATTGGTGCAATTGTGTTTATACTTATAAGGAAAATGTTCTTTTGATAGTATATATTGATGACATTGTAATGTTTGGTAAATCACAAGATGATATTGATAATGTTGTAGCTTTGTTACAAAGTAAATTTAATTTAAAAGTGTTGGGAAAAATTAAGAAATTACTTGGTATTGAATTTTCTGATATAAATGGACAGTATTTTATTCACCAGAAACAATACATTGATAAAATTTGTAAAGTATTTTCTAAATATACTTTTCCCCAGGCTTCACTTCCTATTGCAAAAGGAGCAGTTCTACCTAAATTAGACTGTCCATCAAGTGCTATAGAAGTAGAAGAAATGTCTGAATTTCCTTATAGAAATCTTTTAGGTTGCTTGTCATTTATTGCAAATCGAACCAGGCCTGATATCAGTTATGCTGTTAACATCCTTTCCCAATTTCAAGAATCTCCCGAGATAAAACATTGGAATATTTTACTGAAATTATTAGGATATTTAAGTGACATGACAGATTTAAAACTAAATTTATCTCATGTTTTGAGAGATTAAAGTTAAATTGTTTTTCTGATTCAGATTTTGCAGCAAATAGGGATGATTGTTTCTATAGGAGGATTAATTTTAATGATACATAATAAGCGGAGGGGAAAGAAACAAAAAAGTCAAAGTAGTTTCGAAAAAGAATAATGGAAGTGCTGATTTTGTGAAGGGAAGGGAAAATTTATAAAAGTAGAGAAAGCCCGTGCAACACCGGGCCATGCAGCTAGTTTAGAAAAAATAAAGTGGAAATGCGCAAAAATTAAAAGCACAGTCCTCATATTTTTTTTAAAAAATATCCTGGTACTCACCAATGATATTAGAAACATTTATATTCAAAAATAGCACAAAATACAACAGAAGACTGAAGCAGATGGCTGTAAGAGCAAATGCAATTGAAAATGGCTAAATTTTAAAAGAAATTGATTCATAATCGTCTGAAATTAATAGGGTTACCACAGGAAAAAAACCAATAAAAATTAACTCTAATATATGTTATCCTTATGGGAACCATACTGCTAGATGATAAAAAAAAAATCAAGGTAACCATATTGTAATGTTATCGCCCATCTTAACGAACACAAACAACATAGCGCATAGCCCCAGGATATCAAACTAGCACTTAAAATTGCCTGAAATTAATAGGGTTACAGTGGGAAAAAAACAATACAAATTAAGAGTCTAATGTACATTATCCCCCATTGCAACCACATAGCCAGACGATAAAAATATCGAGGTAATCGTATTGTAATGTTACCGCCCATCTTGGCAAACATTAACAACTTGGCGGGTAGCACCCCAATATCAAATTAGCACCTTAACGAAACATATTTGGAAAAAAATAATTGGATAACTTTGATGAAAGTTAAATAATTTTTTATATTAATTGAATTGAAGGCAAGTCTATTTGTAAATTCTACAGAAAGTATTAAACATATTCGGCATTTTATAGCTCAAAATCAATATCAGAAATCTAAATCTACATAAATAAAAAAGAATGTCTGTATCGGTATGTCTCTTATGCCTTCCTAAGCCGTTCATCTGACTGTGATGAAACTTTGGAGAATGGTTGGACGCATGCCTAAAGGTTTCCGAGTAAGTAAAATTGAAACTAAGGGGCGTTAGAGATATATATTCCAATTATTGATCTATTAGACCTACAAATTTGAAATTTTTAGTAGGCATGTTCCTTTTATAGAGTAGAGGTCATCTGCAAAAAAAGTTTTTGCAAAAATTGACTCTAAGAGGCATTAGAGATAAATATCCCTGTTTATGTATTAGATCTAAAAACTTTAAATTTGGAGAGCATATTCCTTTCAAGGATTAGAGGTCCAAAAAAATTGGGGTTGGCAAAAAATGAATCCTAATGGGTGTTGTGGGGGTTTAAGCGGTGTTCTAGATAAATATCCCCATTTTTGAATGATTAGACCTACAAACTTGAAATTTGCTAGGCCTGTTCCATTAAGATTGAGATCCAGTATACAAAAAGTTTTACAAAAAATGACACTTAAGGGGCATTATATATAAACTAGCTGCATGGCCCAGCATTGCACGGGCTTTCTCTTTCCCTCCTAACACCAGCATTTCTCCGTGTGTGTTTGTACGAGCACAATGTGAGCGATTTCTAAAATTATGTCATTAAATTTCCCCTTTTCGAAATTTGTTCCATTCCACTTATTTTTGATTTAAGACAGGTTTCTTTTCCTTCTCTACAGCCCGGCATAACACTGGGTTTTTTTAGTGTAAAATTACTGAACTGTTGTATGCAACAAATAACAAAACATGGTTTCATTTTTTACACAGTACGAAGTTTAATGTCAATAATCACAGAAAACATTGCATGTCAAATAATTATTTTGACCACTGTATATAAACAGTATATATGTTACTGGCAAAGTATGAAATCCGGCATTCTATAGAATGCCTAAAACTAGCCGGCAATGTATGAAATGATTTTTATTTCATACATTGCCAGCATTCATAAATGCCAAATGAAAAACTGGCAAAGTATGAAATACAGCAATTAGCTGAGTCGTTGGTGGGGGAGGAAAGCAAGAGGAATGACTTGTGTGAATGTGCGACCCTTTGATTGACAGGGGAGAAAGAATCTCATGATTTCACCCCTGAAGGTCACCACCTACATGTCGCAGGGAAACAATGAAATTAGGGCTTCTGTCAAATCCCTAAAGATGTTAAAATAAATTCTCTTTGTCTTTTCCCTGTTGTAAGTAAGTGAATTAGTTAAATCCCCAAACTGTTTTAGTGAAATGATGAAATGAAAAAAATATGCCACTTTTTTGGTGTCAGGGGACTGATATTAGGGGGATCGTAATAACTTTTGTTATGGTAAGGACCCTGGGACATCCCAGTGCATTCCCACCCCTTCTAAAGCTTTTTGGCCAATATCTCGACACCCGAGCCTCACAGTCTATTCGAACCTTGCTCATTCGATCCCTCTCTAACTGCTCTTCCAGTCATTATAATTTCAGGCTCATAGGGCTATTCCATACATAGTTTTTAATTGTTTTAAACTTTTAAAATTTATTTAAATCCACAATATCTTGGCTCCTGTTTGAATCTCAAACTTGAGATTTGAACCAACTGTTCCACTCGTCGAGACCCATCCAGTCATATACTTGACTCCCATTGTAGGTATGGGGAGGGCTTAAGCACTAAAATATCATGTTCCCATGTTAATCCTATGGGTTTGAAAAAATTTCCCCCTAGGGAATTAGCTTGGGACTTGATTTTGGAGATGACCATATTTACGTGTCAGAGCCTTGTGGAATTGGCCCCTGGGTGCTCCCCGGGCTTTCCATTAATAACTCGAATCCTATGCTCATTGGACGCCCCGGCTGGACTCGTTTCTCCCTATGAGCTCTTCAAATATGTAATTTTATCCCAATAGCCCCATTCTTTCTCCCACCCCTTTCACATTTTTAAAATTCCCCATAGCTCAGAGTATTTTGACCTGTATGGTTCAGAAGTACAAGGACTTGACCTCCCAAGTGTCTCCCCTCCCTGGACAACATTTTGCCAATATTTTAAAATAACGTCTCTTCAATGTCATTTCCATAATGATAGTAAGTGATTTTATTACACCCTGAACTGTTTCAGTGAAATGAGCTAGTCAGGATTTGCATTGGCAAAATGCTATCAGGGAGGGGCACTGGGAAGGAGTCCTGTACTTCCCAAAACCCTACAGGTCCAAAATTCGGGGCTATGAGGAATTTAAAAAATTTAAAAATTTAAAACGTGAAATGAGGGGGGAAAGGGAATGGGGTTGAAAACATATTTTAAACCATAAGAGAACAATCAAATCCCCCGTGCGTCTGTAAAACATAAAACTGAGTTATTAAGAAACCCCGGAGGGAAGGAGCACCAGAGGCAATTCCGCTAACTGCACATCACAAAAATGGCTGCCTCCCAAATCAGTCCCAATAACCTGGGGGTGGTTCGAGACATGGATTATGGGGAACCCTGATGGTCCCCCGCAATGGGTCGGTATATGACTGGATAGTAAGAACAGTTGGTTCAAATCTCAAGTCGGGACTCAAACGGAGGCAGATATTGTATTTAAATAAATTTTAAAAGTTTATAACAAAACTTTTGGGGAAACCCATGTATAATAACTGGAAACAGTTAGGACAAAAAGCCAAGTTTTTATTCCTTGAGGACTTGGCACCCCAAAAATGATCAAAATTTCGGGTTTTTTTTTATTTGGGTTTTATTCTTGATTATTACCTTTCTAATGATATATGGGTTTTAGTTTGGTCTATTAATTATTGGGGTCTTTTGGTTTAAGTTAACACTATCGGTTAATATATACACACACATTTTATTAATCTAGAAGCGGCAAGACCCCCTGTTTCATCGCCGGGTAACGCTTGAAACTGAACCAGTAGGGTTTTCCAGATACAATATAAAATATTTACAAAGAAATGCTACAGGGATCCCCCCCCCAGTGTCCAAAACGTGGTACAGGAGGTCTTAACAAGGATCAGGTTGACCGTATCTTTGTGGGAAATGCACTGGCGCGGAGCAGGTGGTTTGGTAGCAAGAACCTCTTGTGTTTTAGGGATAACAGATGGTTGGTTTAACTCCATTGGTAAAACCAACATGAATCTGGTTTAACTCTGCCCCGGTAAAACCAAATTTTTTTTCCCTTTGGGGCCAAGAGTGATAAATTTTTTTTCAAAACTTTTTTCCTACAATGAAAGGTCCATCGTAGGGGAGGTTGTTGTGGTTTCTGAAAAATATGTTTTAAAAATGCGGGTACATTGAGGGGTTCTGGGTGTCAAAAACAGTTTTACATCCATGTGAAGATGTAAGGGGGTTTTGGGGGGGAATATGGTTTTTTTCAGTTTTCCCAAGCTTCGGAAAGCTTTTGTTTTTGTTCTTGGAAAAAATTGCGGGGTGGCGGGTGGTTTTTCCCTTTACACCTTTTTGGCAACGGTAGCAAATGTCCTCCTTAATGAAACCCAAAGGAGAACAAAAGGAAGGACTTGTGCCCAAGCGTGGAGTGGGGGTGAGCCATAAAGGCGGCTTTGAGGACCGGTTTTGTATGCGGCTGCGAGTCCAAGGGATGAAGTGGGGGTAAAAGCGTGGTTCTTATTTTTAAAAAATTTCCCCTAATTTGCGCCATAATTCCCTACTGAGGTAAAGACTAAAATTGGCCCGACCTTGGTCTTTTTGAAAATGAGACCAGGAACTCCAAATGTGGAACCCCTCCGCGGTTACTGCTGTCCACTGCCCTCTTTTGCCCCTTGGGGGAAAGGGGATATGCCTCTGGCCAGCGAGAAAAATGATCAAGGGCCCGAAAGGCAATAAAAAAAAAAACCCGGGATGGAGGAAGGGGTACAATAATACCCAAATGGAGGTGGTGTCGGGGCATCTGGAACCTTAAAATGCCCAAAGGGTTTCACTATTTGTTTTAATTGAATTTTAACTCTGACAGGGAATGCGTTACGGGCCCAACTCTGGATATCTTTGTTCATGGGGCCCATAAGAACCTTTTAGAATTAGCTTTGCGTAACAAAAATTTCCCAGGATCGCGAAAGGTTGTGCACTGCAAAAAAAGATTTTTCCGTCGGGAGAGCATAAAGGCGAAGGCGTGACTGTACCGATGGAAATATCCTATATTTGGTTAGTTGATTCGGCTTGTAACTGTTTAAGCTGAAGAGTTTGGTTGGTGGCGAAAGTAGTGCTTTTAATTCATCATCACCCTGTTGCTTTTTTTTAAATTCCTCATAATCTATGGTACTGGGGGGTAACAATTGCTGATATCGAAAAAAATGCATCTGCTGGCACATTATCCCCACACACACACAATGCCTGGGGCTTATCAAATTGGGGGTTAAAATTCGGAAATGAAAATCAAAAATTGGGCAGTTGGCGTGGACTAGCCTTATCTATTTTTTGTTTAAAAGGCGAATTTTAAAAGGTTTGTGGTGGGGAAACCGAAATATTGTGGCGACCCTCTATCATATGTGGGAAATACTTGGGCCGGAATAAAGCTGCCAAAAAGTTACGATAAAAACACTGAAACCTTTTTGAGCTGGTGCTTTTTTTTTTAAAAAAACCTAAAGGCTTAAAACCATGGCTGGTGATCTCATTTGGAGGCACCAAGACCAAAATCCCCCAGCATCAGTCATCAATGCGAGATCAGCATCCTGGAAGGATGAGCAAAAAGGAATTTCGTTAGCTAGTTAAATTTTTTTGGTTAAATAAATTAAACCTTCGGCTTTTATTCTATTTCCCCATTTATCTTTTTCTTTTTTGAGTTTTGAGAAATTAAATGAAAAAGGAAACTTGTATGGGGCTGCCTTAGGAAAGGGTTTTTTAAAAAAGTTAAAAAATCCCCAAAAAATTTTTTTCTGAGGTCATGAACTGGGGTAGGTTGTTTATAATTAGCGATGAGTTCTATTTTTTCCCGGAAAGGGGGGAAAGATACCATCTTTATCTCCCGGTAACCTAAAAAGGGGCCCCAGAGCACCCCGAACATGCATTTTTGGCGTTGATGGTAAAACCATAATCATAAAACCTTTGAAAAAACTTTCTCCGTTTTTTCTTATGAGAGTTGGCGTCTGTTGATGCAATTAATAATTAGTCAAGTAGGCAAACAATAGTCTAAACTCCTTAAAACCTGGTGTATTAAAACCACGTTTTGGGCGGAAATTAAAACAATCGAATGGCATAAATACAAATTCGAAAGTTCGAAGTTTGTAATTATTGCCGTTTTTATGCCCGGGAGGATGAATGGGAAAAATGATGGTAAGCTCTTTGAATATCCCGTTTTGTGAAAAAAGTTTTACCTTTGAATTTTTTCATTAAAAAATTGTTAAATTTGGAATAAATTTTCGGTCGGGGCTTGTTTGCTTGTTTTGAAAAACGATAATCACCCAAAAAAAAGGGAAAAATTTGGGGGTCTTTTTGGGAAAACCCTGTGCAATGGGAAAACCAAGGGTTTTATTTAGAAGGGATAGTAATGCCTGATGAGCTTTTATTGAAATTCTTGTTTTTTCAGCTTCAGATTGTTGTGGTTTTAAATTTTGGCTTCGAGGGATACACTGGAGGACCAAAAAGTTTCAATGTAATGAAAAGTTTGTGCAAAATTTTTTTTTAAATGGTGGGTCCTTAAAATCCCGGGGGAAAATCCTGCTTTGGATGGCAGGAAAATTCCGGGAAACAAGTGATCGACTAAAGGGCTTAATCTGAGGTTCAGAACCAGTAAAACCCCTTCTTTTGTGGATAATTTTGTTGAAGGGGAAAGGGTAAGATGCTTGTTTTTTATGTCGATTATTAATCCACTTATTTAAAAAATGAACCGATAATGCTGTGTGAACATCTGCTTTTTGAAATTCCAGGAAATGATCCAATAAATTTAAGTCTAGTTTAAGTAATTTTTGGCCGTAAATTTTAATTTTGGAAAACATTGGCTTCCAAAAAAATTCAAATTTATTTGGTTTCATATTTTTTTTTGGTTTTTGGGAAAAATGCTGGCGTCTGCGCCCCGAATCAACTAAATGCGTCGATTAGTATGTTTGTCAAAACAAATGGCAATTTTTTTGAAAGGGGCATTTACATGACTACAAACGCCGCTGTAGTCATGTTTTCCCAATTTCGACTGAGAGCTAGGTCTATCCCCGAATTGGCGTGTAAAATTGGGGTTTGGGAAAAGTTGTTCAGGCGTTTGCGATGCGTTTTGATAAAACAAAAACCCCCATAGTTTTTTTGTTCTATTCCCATTTTGGGGGTGAAAGGTGACTTCGCGAAAAAAAGGTTTATTTGGGGGCGCGCATACGAATATTTAAAATTTTTTTCTACAATTTGTTTTAAATTTTTGAATTTCAGCCCGGATGTTTTGAGTTCAAAGGGGCAGGCGTGGGAAATAAACCACCGGGACAAAGCAACGTCCTCCTTGTCCCCGCGATTTCCGGGAATTTATCTAAAGTTTCTGAGGGGAAAAAGAAAGTACAGCGAATTTGGGATGGAGGCGGGTGTAACCAAAATTTTTTGAAATTCATCTTGAAAATTTACCACCCGGGAATTTCTTTCATCTTTTAAATTTTGCAAAAATGGTTTGGTTTATAAATTCCCCAGTGAATTGGTTAAAAGTTTTTTATATTTTTGGTGTTCCAAATCTCCCCAAAATTTTCCCAATTAGCGATTTTGGGTGGGGTTAGGGATTTATTTTTTGGGGGGGTAAAAAAAATAATATGGAAACATGGGAAAAATGTTTCCCGGGTCCCTTAAGCGAGTGCTGCATATTTTGTTTTTATCTTGAGGGAAGGCTCAAAGCGGCACTTTTCCCCATTTCTTTGGGAAACCCAAAAAAATGGACATTATTTTGCCAAAACACCCCGGAAGTAGCGGGGATCCTTCCAACATTAGAAAAATCTTCCCCCTAAGTGGCGTCATGTTTGTAAACAAACAACCCGGGGGGGGTCGGGGAAAAAACAGAATAAAAAAGGAACCCCCAAAACCCCTTGACTCTGGGAGATTTTCGGTTTAGGGCAATATATCATACAGAAATGAAAAATAAATCTCATGTAAAAAAATTTCCCCATAAATTAAAATTTTAAAGGGGATAAACGAAATAAAATTGCTCGGGGAAAAAAATAGATAAACTAAAAAATATATTTAGAATGATTATATTGAGGAGTTTAGCCAAAAAAAACAAAAGGGGTGACTAAAAAGGGACTTACTTGTGATTTCTTTTCCATCGGGAAAAAAGGGATGGTTAAAGAGGTTCCGTCTGCTTCAGTCACCATTTTTAGTTGTAGTTAAAGGGCTATTAAATTTTTTGTCTTTAGGTTTTAGAAAATTAACACCATCGGGGTAAATATAAACACACACATTTAAATTTAAACTGAAACGGCCCAAAACCCTCTGTGGTTCTTTAAACCTCGGGAGTAACTGCTTTTAGAAACTGAACCAGTAGGGTTGCCAGATACAATATAAAAAAAATTTTAAAAAAAAGCTACAGAGCCAGCAGCCACAGATACATCATTTTTTGCATGCCTGAAAAAATTTGAAGTTGGAAAAAATTCAATTGGGAAAAATATAAACAAACATTCCTTTTTAGATTAAAAAATGGGGATAAAAAAACTATTGTAAAAATGAAAAAAACTAAAAAAAAACTTTTATAAATAAAACAGGATATTTCTTAAATATTACATTAAAGTAATTTGTATTTTTAGAAATGTGTGCATGTGAAATTTTTCATTAAGGTTTTTTAATTTTTTATTATTTCAGTTTTTATTCATCATATGTTTTCCATAAAAATATAACATTTCAATATTATATGGAGAAAAAAACTTTAAAATTCGTGCAATTGTAGAAAAAATTTTTTTAACATTTTCCTTGAGTTTTCTTATGCAATTAATACTCTCTAAAAAGGGATTGTTTATAAAATATATGATTTGAAATAATTTGAATATGCGATTATTCTTACGAAAATATGTAGCTAATATTTTAAAGAGATATTTTATGTTATTTAAGCTTATAATAATTATTTTTTTAGAATTACAAACTTAACAGTGGTTTATCTCAGTTTGTGTTTTTTCACATTCAAAATGCTTCTCCTTCCATAAATATTAATCAATCGCTTCGCTTTTTTTTTCTTTGTGTTTTATGTATAATGCGTGTAACAAAATTAGGCATTCAGTTTGTGCTGTAAACTTAATACTTTTTTAAAAAAAATTTAATGTAGGAGATTTTGGTATTTTCGTTGAATTTTAGCATGCATATCTACATTTTATTTTTTTTCTCTAACATTAAGTTATTGTAAAATCGATTCATAAATTTGTTTAAGACATTCTTAGGAAAGTTAAAAATATTTCAGGTCAAATAATTAGTAAATACAAAAGGAGTATTATTTTAAAATGTTCCATATTTTTAAAACTTTCAATTTTTCTAAATTGTGTGAATAATTTACACAAAATTTCATCTCGTATTATTTTCTTGAATAAAAACATTATATGTAATGCTAAAATAAAATTTTTAGATACATAAATAAAAAATAATTGTTCAAAATATGCCAAGTCCCCTTAATAAGAAAGACAATAATCTTGTTCAGTACAACTTTCATTTTTTCTTTACGTATTTTAAATACATTTTTTTTAATGGCACTCTTATTATTTTTCTAGTATAACATTTGTATTTCTTAGGAATGCACGTCATTTATAAAATAGCCTTATTAGGACTTCTTTTCATACTTTGCCTAAATAGCATTTGGCATTCTATACAATGCCTATAGGCAAAGTATGTAATTCTCCTATTTCATACTTTGCCTAAAAACATCAGGCATTTCATACTTTGCTGGTAACATATACATACATAACATCATGAAATACCCTGCTAATTGGGCAGGTAATGGCTAGTACATGAATGTAATGCAATTTTGATGATAACATAGAGCTAAAACTATAGAGCGGTTTTAGAGAAAAACTTCTAAAGAGAGATGTTAAATTTGCCTTAATTTCTTTCATATTTCAAAATTAAAACTTGCACTAGAATTGATAAACACAATCAATTTAAAAAATTACTTTTTGTGCTAATTCTGTAATTCCTCACATGATCTAATTATGTCAGTTTTCAGCATTTCTGTTTATAAATTCCTCTAAATTACAAGTAGAAGAGTTATATGAAAGTTATTCCAAACATCAGCAATAATATATATAATATTACATTTTATACAGAATTATACATAGAAATGAAATAATGTTATGCCGAAATTACTTCTATTGAAAGAAAGAAGTTGAATAATGACTGCTCTTTTTGATATGTCTTAAATATATTTACAAGTTTCATTTGCTTTCTGAAAACAATTTTAAAGAAACCTAATCATAAGTACACTAGCTAGAAAAAGTCTGCATTCACCCATAAGAAATCATACAGCAAAGATAAAATTTAATAGAAATATCATTTTTTTCTAACAAAATTTCATGAATTTGTTAAGTATTATTTAAATATTGAGAGCATGCAAGAATTCATTAATTTTGAAAGAGGATAGAGGACTCATGATAACAGGAGTTAGAAAAACAACACAGAAATAGTAGGCAGAAAAGGTCTGCATTCACTATTTGAATGTTCTTTATTCTTGGAATTTGTATCAACAGGCATTGTAGGTAAACAGAGTTTTCGCATTCAGTCATCAAGTAAAATAGCTTAAGAAAATAGTAAAGCAATAATTCTTACGTTTTTGTGAGATACGAAGCAATTCAAAGACATGGAAATAAAAAGGAAATTAGTATCAGTGAGAATAAAATCATTGTAAAAATGGAAAAAGTCGACGGGATATAGCTAGATCCATTGGGCAGCAGTATTCATCTGTCCAGCATATTACTTATAACTTTAAATCTACAAGAGTTTACACATCCAAACCTCGTTTAAGTCATCCATCTAAACTCACAATCAGAGAAAAAACGAAGTATGACATCAATGGTGAAAAAAAGTCGTGTTTGACTGCAACTCAAATAGCAACAGACATTCAAGAGAAGTGTAACAAAAATATTTGGGAGGATACTGCAAGAAAAATCTTGAAAAAGGTCGGATACTGTAGTCGAGTAGTTCCTAGAAAACCTTTTATTTCAATGACCAACCAGCTTCAGCGGATAGCTTTTGCGAAAGATCATATACATAAGCCTCTGGAGTTTTGGAGGACTGTGATATTCTCGAATGAGGGCAATTTTTGCATCTTCGGCATAAAAGGTCATAAATTAGTCTGGAGAAAACATTGCACAGCACTTCAAAAAGAGCATTTAGTACCAACAGTAAAGCACATTGGTGGTGGAGTCATCGTGTGGGGGTGCATGGTGAGCAATGGTGTTGGCAAGTTGGAGTATACAGAATCAATTACGAACAAATATGATTACTTTGATGTCCTAAAAAACATTTTAAAGGAAAGTGCCACCAAACTTGGCTTAGGATAATCGTTTTGTTTCTAACTCGACAATGATTCTAAGCAAACCACTGAGATTGTGAAGCTTTGGCTCTTGTAAAATGTTCCAAATCAACTGCACATGACTCCACAGTCATCTGATCTGAATCCTACAGAACACCTATGAGATTTGCTGGAATATAGGATTCGTCAACACAATGTATCTAGCAAGGATATGCTGAAGAATGTTCTTAAGGACCAATGGGAGATGATAAACGCGGAAGAAAGCACCAGATTTGTTAGTTCAATGCTGAAACGACTTCAGGAGGTTCTCAAATGATGAAGTTATCCGACCAGCTACTAAATAGCTCATTATTCCCTTTTTAAATAATTTTTATACTAAAACAGTGAACACAGACTTTTCTACTTGATTTTTGTTAGTATCGCTACAAACCTGTCTTTATTTTAAAATCTCTATGAAGGCAAACCAAATTTACTTTTATTATTCTGAATACTTAAAATGAACTATATAAAATATAACTAAAAATTTTTTTTTAATTCCAGTTTTTAAATTTTTTTTCGTTGTTCATGTAAGCAATAGTAAGTAAAAGCAGACTTTTTCTAGCTAGTGTATATTATTCATCATAAATTACGTTGCTTAAAACAACCGAAATCTAGAACATCAATACTTTTTAAACACTGAATTGTTCCTCGTTTAATTTTACATTAAAAAAATACAGATATTCCAAGTGTGAAAAAAATTTATCTCTAACAATTATGTTTTCACAGTATTATTAATTGAAGAAGGAGGAACTTACCAGGAGATTCAAACAGACGCTTCGAACAATTAACTTCTCCACCGTTGCCATTCTCATAAATATGATATTTACAATATTTTCAGTTTGCGCCAATGTTAACCTCTATACACTCATACTGACAGATAAAAGGAACCCTTAAGGCCAGATGTGTAATGCTCGATTTTGTTAGACACACTCAAGTCTATAATCTGCAAACTAGATGGGTTACTTTTATATTTTTGGCCTCTTTTTGAAAATCGCCAAGTTTATCGTTGGCTTAATTATACTAAAATCATTCTTGCTGTAGCCCTCGTGCTGTTAGGCTCGAGTATGAAATTCTAGCGGCGCGAGAATTAATGAGGTATATAATAATTATGAATTATAATATTTAATTGATAAATTTTACAATTTTTATATTGTATTAATTTCCAACTGTTAAATTTTCCATCATTTTAACATATTTGTAGAGTTATTGATTTTCAATTATCTGAACAGGGGTGGCTCTAGGGCCGGACAAACCGGACCCATGTCCGGGGCGGCAAATTTTAGGGGAGGCATTTGGACCGTTTTTTTTATTTATTTTTTATTTTGTTACGAAAAAATTTGGAAGAAATTATCTTCTAAAATATTATTATTTACACTTTGGAAGCGTGGAACATAATTACAGTGGGTGATCGGTTAACGAACATAATCCGTTCCAAGACTATGTTCGCTATCCGAATTGTTCGTTAACCGATCATCGATTCACCATAGATTTCTATGTGAAATCGATTAATTCGTTCTGGAGACCCTAAAAATTAAATTTTAAAAAATGTATAATTTCTTAGTAAGTTTTTTGAAAAATAAAACACACATATAGTCTTGCATATTAATCAGTCCTTTTCATTATTTGCTTATGGGGCGTTGAAGAACATGTCCAGTGTCAATTGCTTTTCTCTCTTTTTCAGTATTTTCCTGATGTAATTAATAGCATTGCCATTGTAAAGATTCCCAACCTTACTGACATCAGCTTGGTTTGGATGCTATTCTAAGACCATTGCTCTGACATCCTCCCACTTTTAAAAGATCTTTAACGGCAGATGTCGGCATTGGTCTTCTTTCGTCTTCCTCTTGTTCAGAAGGAGACACATTTCGCTGCGTTTCTTGGTGTTCTTCATTCAAAATTTCTTCGAGTTCTTCTGTCGTCAGTTCATCTTCATGTCCCATTATGAGCTCTTCTATGTCATCCTCGTTCACCTCCAATTCCAGATCTCTAGCAGTTGTCAAATTTCATCCATAATTTCAGGGGTGTCTCCCTGATCACCTCCGAATATGTGTTCGCTGTCCAAACACAAAAAATCCTTCTTGAAAGTGTTCGTTATCCGAACACAAAATTCTTTCATGAAAAAGTTCGTTAACCAATTTGTTCGTTAAACGATCACCCACTGTATTTCGTTTTAGATTGAATTGAAAAGTCGACCATTGCTAGTAAAATTTGTAACGATTAAAAAAATAAATATTGTATTACGTGGCGATTTGACGTTACGAGTGATTGGGCACCCGACCAATGAATCAAGTGACTTTTCTTACGATCTTCACTGCAGTGATATAGGGGACCCCGGGAAATCGTCAGATTTCAGTACTTTGTATTCCCGGAATGGCACGGGCTTAAAAATCCATGAATGCTTTTTTTTACTGGACTAGGTTTCAACCCGGGCATTTTTTAGCTGCCCCCACGGGAATTAACGATTTTTCCCCCGGAAACTTTCTGATAGGGGAATTTTTTCATTCCCCCGGCTGTGGGGAAAGCGCGTAAAAGAAAAATACCCCCACGAAGAATCGAAATTTTTTTCAGCTTGTGGGAAAGGAAAAAAATAAAAAACGTTTTGGTCAAATCAGTTCTTTTTTTTTTGAACATCACTTCCTGAATTGAAATTTTAGTTTTTAAGGAAATACATTTCGTAGGGGCCTCTGATCAAAGTTTGAGATCTTTATTTGTATGAATAATGTAGTAAGTATTAATACTTAAAACCATTTTTTTAAATTTTTTTTAAAAATTTCAGATATTGTTTTTATTATGAGCTTTAAATTGAATTAGAAATTTTGAAGAAGGGAATGAGCCCCCAAAACTGTTTTGGGAGATTTTTTTTAACAACCCGCCTTTTTTTTATTCATTTTTTTCTTAAACTTTCATTGTGTGATTCTTACATTAATATATTTATTTATATTTATAACTTATAAAAACTCCAAAAAAAAAAATCAGTTATACAAATAAAATTTTTGAAATATAATAATTAATATTTTAACGTACGTAATTGTTACTTCAGCAGCAAATAAATTTTCAAGTTTTTATATAGTATATTAATATTTCTCTTGTAAACATTAGAGAAAAAATGATTCATCTTCGACTGATTAAATTTCAAACTCATGTGAAAAGGAACATTTTTTTGATGCGATTTTTTTTCGAGTTTTTTAACTGTAACTTTTTTTTTTCTATGCCGTTAACAATTTTGCCTTTAGCCCAAAAAAGGTAAATTTATTAAAAAAAAATTTTTAATTTTAAGTTTTTTTATGTGTTATATGATAAAGTTGAAAAAAAAAAAAAATCAAGGTGGTAACACATCTACAAAATAAAAGATATTGACTTTTTTTATTTTTATAAACTAAAAAAAAAAATTCTTTTGTATTCGAATTAGTAAAAATTTTTTTCTTAAAGAATAATTATTTATTCCTTCGAAATATTTCTTTCAAAGATTTTCACTTACTGCATTTGAAAATTTTTTTAAAAACGTTTAAGAGATTTCTTTTTGGTTCAAAGGGTAGAATTTAAAATTTCTGTCTGCCTCACAAAATTATTTTTGCAGGAGCAGGGAGGAAAATACATTTAAACCTTTTTTAATTTTTTTTAAACTGTTTTCATTTTTTAAAAATTTTTTTTCATGAAATACTTTTTTTTAATAAAATGTATTTTTCAAACGTTTAAAATCAAAATTTAGGGGAAAGCTAAATCAAAAATTGAAAAAAAAAAGGGTATGTTTTTTCCTTATTTTTTAATAATTATTGATATTTTTTAAAAATAACTTGTTTTAAATTTTTAAATTTTTGATGTATTTAGGGGAAAAAGGGGAATCAGAAACATTAATTACTAAGTTAAGGGGGGAAAATTGCACCCCAAAAAAAACAGAATATTTCGCTTAAAGCAGCGTTCGGCAAATTGCAGTTCTTCAAAATTCTGTTTTTTAACACATTAAAAAATTTTTTGTAAAAAAGTTATTGTTTTCCTTTCAAATTTATAAATATCTCAAAAAAAAAAACTCGTATTTACATGCATTTTTAAATTTTTGATTAGCTTCCCGACAAATTATCGTTAAATTGTATTTGATTTCCTTTTGTTTTTCAGTTATATATTATGTTTAGTATTGTGATTCGGGTATTTCATTTGATGTTTCTTTCCACTTTTACTTAAATTGGTTTTTTTTAATTTTGAATGAAGGGTTCGACCGCAGTGTAATTTAAATCATAAAATTTGATATTTTTATACCATCTCCTGTAACTTTCCCCCCCGTCTCGGACTGGAGCACACGGACATTCAGACACCCATAAAATATCAGGCGTCAGCAAACCCAAATAGGAAGGGCAAAAAAAGTTTGTAGAAGATATGAACTACAGATGTTTTATTTTACTCTTGATAGTTACAATTTAAAAAACAAGTTTTTGATCTTCCCAAATAAAAGACTCTGTTAAAAAATTGGGTTTCCCACTGAATCTTTTAGATTTAGCTCGTTTGAATATAAACGGGAATTATGTTTTTAATCTCTTATTTTATTTTTTTTAAGATTTAAAAATAATATACAAATACAGTTTTTTTCTGTAAGGTAATTCGTTTAAAATATATATATATATATATATATATTATATATATATATATATATATATATTTTAAAGGGTGTTATAAATAAATTCACAAAAATGGTAGCTTTATAACTGAAAGGCCAAATTTAAAAAAAAAAACTAGGCATTTGATTTCAATAAAATTATTTTTATAACGTATCCATGTTATAGTTGAGTAATGGATTAAAAAATTTTATCTTTAGATTAAATCGAAATAATGTTGACAGGAAATTTTTTCATAACAAAACTTCCTTTTCCCGGAACGGATTTTACCCTTCATTACTTTTCCCCAAAATTAAAAAAAAAATTGTTGTTTTCTCTTGTTTATTTAAATTTTTTGATTCCGTTTTTCAAAATCACTTTTAAAAACATTTTAAAAAAGGGCATTTTTTTTTTTTCTTTTCATCAAGAAAATTTAATAATCCCCGAAAATATATTCTTATAAATAATTGTTTTTTCCCCGATTTTGGGGAATATCAAAAAAGGCATTTTAAAAAAAAATTTTTTTCGGAATTTTAAATTTTTTTGGAATTGGGTCAAAAAAGGGTTATATTTCAACTTTTTTCTTCTTTGATGAAAAAGGAACCAATTTAGTAATATTATTTTTTATTATAAATATTTTTAAAATGAGATAACATGTGATTATATTTAAATGTTATGAAAAATATTTCGAAATGACTTTTTTTAAAAAAAGGCGAATTTTATTTGACTGAAAATATAATTTTAGCTTTTTTTTTTTTTTTTTGAGTATTTTTTTTTAGTGTTAATTTTAGTAATTATAAAAATCTTAAATTTTAAAGTATATTAATAAAATTAATGGAAATATTTTTTTTAGTGGGGTTGTACAAGTAGAACATTTTTTTTAGATTAAAAAAATTTTGTAAATTCATTCTATATTTTGTGCTACTATGTAAGATGTATACGTGAGTTTGTTGAAAATATAAATTAAAAAAATTTCCTTTTTAATACTGGGAAAAAATACTTTCTTAGGGTATCCTACTCTTTTAAAAAAGTTATCAATTTTAATATATTGCAAATTAAAAAAAGTGTTCAAAAAGAAAGTAAAAAAAAGGCTTTTTTTTCTTCTTTAAATTTGGGGGTTTGAAAAACCCCAAAAGCATTGATTTTTAATTAAAAAGGGTCAATTTTTGATGAATTCAGATTTTTTGTAGGAAAGCAAAACACTCTATCTCAATTATATCTTCATACTTTCTTACTTAATTTAAATAATTTTTAAAAAATTTGTGTATTTAGGAGGACGTAAAAAAATATCTGGTGCCCAAAACAAAAAACGACTCAAAAACAAGTCCTCATTAAAAAAAAAAGCTGGGAAATTTACTGAATTACTTGCATGGCCCCAGAAAAAAGGAAAACGGGATGAAACGGTATCTGATTTTTGACTTTCATGAATGGTTTTGCAGTTGAAATAAAAAAAAAACTTTGTGGAACTGTTTTTAGAAACTTCTCCAGACAAAACCAACGATCACGATACTTTAACAATGATATTTAGCTCAGATCCCGGAACTTGGCCAGTTTTATCGAAAGCCGATAGATGTCTTTTTTGGGGAAAGAAGGACCCCCAAGCCATTGACAGAATATAATTTTCCTCATGACGCCCCCGGGCGAAGGTTTTCTCATATTATTGACCCAAATTTTAAAAAAAAGGTAAAAAGGGTTTGGGAAATGGTTGTTTATTCCATTAAAAGAATTCTGTATATTGTTTTTGTTGCAAAAATTTTTGGCGGTGTCGTTGTTCTCTTTCCCCAGAAGGTTTTAAAAAATTGGGGGCACATCTTGAAACTTTAAAAGAAAATGAAACACCCAAAAACCATATAAAAAACCCAAAAATTTTTTGAATTTAATCAGTGATTACAATGCTGTAAAAAAATTGACAGCGACCAAAAGACAATTATTGCGGGGACTAAAATTTTGGTGGGGGTGCTTCAACGCATTGTAGAAACATTAAAATGCTTGCCTAAGTTCTTAGCCCTTCGTGGTAAAATTGATAAACTACACGATTCAGTAATGGTAATTTTTTTCAAATAATTCAACTACTTGCTAAATTTGATCCCAAAAATGGAGGAACGTTTTCGAAGAGTGCTAAAATCAAAAAAACGACATTATCTGGGAAAAATATTCAAACGAAATATTTCACTTTTACATGAGAACTTTAAAATACAAATTGTTCATAAGTTAAACGCCAAGTATTATTCGATAATTTTAGATTTTACCCTTGATGCTATAAAATTGAGAAATGACCTTTTTTGGGAAGATTTGTGTGTGTGTTGTATTGAAAAAATTTTAAATTTTAATGAAGTAACGTTAAAAATTTAAAGAGAGCTTTTATGTTCCTTCCCCGTTGAAAAAATCAACTGGAAAAAAACTTTTAAATTTAAAATTTGGGAAAATTATAAAAAAATTAAATTTCTAGATAGGTGGGCAGGAATGGTAACGGGCCAACATGGGGGTGAAATTGGGGAAAAATCTAAATTAGGGCGTTAAATCCACGAATAATCTATGTACCATGTAGTAAAAATTTGTTAAAATTTTGGGCAAAGAATAAAAAAAACTTAAAGCCCATAATTTTTTTAATATAGTTCAAAAAAAATTTTTTTTTTTCATCATCAACTTTTCGTTGGGTCATATTAAAATTTTAAAGGGCATAATTTTTTAAAAATCTAATTACAACTCGAGGAAAGCCAAATAAGGCTATTAAACCCCCTTAAAATAGGGAAATTTGGGGGGCATTTTTGATGCCGTTTAGTATTTATAATAATGCTAAATTGACAACTCTATAAAAAATGAGGGCCCCTGGATTTTAAATTCATTAAACAATTTAAGTTCTTATGCTCCATCACTATTTGGTATAAAATCTTAAATTGCATAAATTCGATAACAAATATTGCAAACAAAAAAATTTCGATCTACCACCGCTGTGGAACTCTTTTTTAAAATTTTAAGGATTTTTAAAAATCTTCCATCGGATGGGGCTTTCTGAAATGCTCTGTGATGCAAAAGAACTGGAGACAGTTGATATCCCCCGTAAATTTTTAGGGTAACACCAAGTCCAGAGTTCGTCGCAAAAATGTTAATTTTGATTACTAAGTACGAGATAATCCGGTAGAAGATCCTAAATTAAAATTCAAGACAGTTTTATTTTTTTTTTACAATTGACCAAGCAATTAATGTCTTGGAATGCAGATTTAATTTAGTGAGTACCCATAGTAATTGTTTTCAATTTTTATATAATATATATAATTTAAAAGATACCCATAAAAATTTGATAATTAAAAACTGTCAAAATTTAGAAATGTGTTGACAGATGGAGAATCAGTAGATATAAATGCGCTTGATCTAGCAGATGAGATAATGTCAGTTTCAGCATTATTAGGCAAAAAAGAAAGCCCAATAGAAGTTTTAAAATTTATTTCAGTTTTAGAATTCACACTCCAAATCTTGCCATCGCATTAAGAATTTTACTTTCTTTGCCAATAAGTGTAGCAAGTGGAGAGGAGTTTCAAAATTAAAAATTTAAATTTAAAAAATTTCTTACGATCTGCAATTTTTTCAAAAGAGATTAAATGGTTTAGCTACATTGGCAATCGAACATAAAAATAGCTGAACAAATTGATTTGATGGAATTAATCAAAAAGTATGCAGAGTTAAAAGTCAAAAAAAAACACTTCCAATTTTTTGTTTATTTTATTTGTTTTAATTTTTAATAAGTATATATACGTATACTGTTATGTTACTTTTTCTTTGCAAGAACTATTCAAGTTTCATAGGTGTGTATTCATGAACAATTAATACATTTATAAAAATTATTTTTATACGTTGTGGAGAGGGGTGGCATTTTTCATTTTTGTCAGGGACGGCAAAACTGCTTAAGCCGGCCCTGATCTGAAGAACTTTAAACTTGGTTACAACAAATAAATAATGAAAAATATTTATATTTTAAAATTCAAATAAATATATTGAAAAAACATTGATATTGTTCAGTAGTAAAGTTATCAATAATTATAATACAATAATTATAATACGTTATTAGATTCACACATACTGAAACATTTAGCATTATTCTCAACAAAGCATATTGTGCGACATGGTCGTCGTTCGATAGCCATGTCGTGGGGTTTCAGCGTAAGTTAGAGGTATGGGATTCTCGGAATGATGAGACATTTTAGAATTCTTAATATGACTTTTATTAAGAATTTAACTT
This sequence comes from Trichonephila inaurata madagascariensis, assembly GCA_019973955.1. NCBI lineage: Eukaryota > Metazoa > Arthropoda > Arachnida > Araneae > Nephilidae > Trichonephila > Trichonephila inaurata. The sequence goes on from BMAV01004786.1 coordinate 23,252, forward strand.
AGATTACTTAGATATCGAACAAACTTATATTAAGAGAGAATAAACCAAATTACGTAGTCTTAACTAACTCAGATAGCGCAATTAGATCACTTATCAATATAAATATATTATATCCGCCTAATCACAATCTCAATAATATACTAGCGTTCAGAATATAATCTTCTTACCTTGGTTGAATACTCAACGTCCCAAACTATTTCAAATCTTTTCTCCTGGGTTTTACAATGGTATGTACCTTGGTTTAATTGGCGAGGTGGTGTCTTGATTCTAGGGAAGCCGTCGATCAACACTTCTATCTTCTACACTGAACTTTCTCTAAATTGCCATATTGCTCACTAAAATTTCTCTCCTTTTAAAGGTTATCTTATTTGCATCTTTGATTCGTTTCACTTCTTGGATTTGGGTTGGAAAAGTTTTGCCATTAATCGTGGCCGTCAAAGAACATAGAGGTTATGTTAGAGGAAGAACGCGAGAGATGTCACAATTGTTGAAGGCCACCGCAACGAACTATCTCCATGATGCAATGCTTGGGTGGAGTCAACGAAAAAGAGCCTTTTGCCGATCGGACTATTTTATTATTATATAACCTTTGCTTTGTGTTAACTGCAAACTTAACGGAGAAATCCTTTGTTAGAATTAATACTGCGCGGTACTTTGTATATGTAGAATGCTACTCTCGTGAAATGATATCCGTATTAAAACTGCTATAGAATAATCCCTGGTGTGATTATTTCTTGAACCTAGTTGTAACCCTGTGAGTTCAACACATATCGTGAAAATACAATTTGTTGCACTTTTTTATTGTAATTATTTTTAAAGTAGCCAAAACTTTAAAAACAGATAAATATAGCAACCCAAAAACAGAGGAGTTTGAATTCCAACACCACAAATAATAGGAATAGGGGGCCTTCAACAAAATCGAGCATTACACATCTAGCCTTATTTGTTCCTTTTATCTATCAGACTTCTACACACTTCCCTCCCAGTGAAAATGTTTTAGAGGTATTAAGGAGTATAATCTGTGTTAAATGAAAGGGAAAATAACAATCTCACCGCTGCGTGTTGTGTTGTTAAACTGAGCTTGTTAAACTGCTGCAGGTAACCAGGGCTGATCCTAGGGTGCTGGCTGCCTGCGTGCAAAGACATAATGTGCCGCCCCTCTAGAGAATTTTTCATACTTTTATTTATACTTAAAGTTAACGTTATAAACTTATCTAGCTGTAAATAGGTAAGAAAAGCCAATTCTGCTGTAGAGGCGGCGCAGGGTTGAGTTACTTTCCTCCTGTTGCTGGGTTCAGTTGTTTCCCTCCTGCTGCTAAGTAACGCAGAGTTGAGTTGTTTTTCCTCTTGTTGCTGGGTTGAGTTGTTTCCTTCCTGCTGCTGAATTTAGTTGTTTCCCTCCTAGTGCTAAGTTGAGTTGTTTCCATCCTGCTATAGTTTTGGTTTTCTAGTTGATGGGGGGAGTTGAGTTGTTTTCTCCTACTATAGTTTTGGTTTTCGAGTTGAGGGGGAGTTGAGTTGTTTTTCTAATATTGCTAAGTTGAGTTGCTTTTAAAAAATGTGAAAAAATTGAAGCATAGGAATGTTAAAAGTGTTCATGGCGCCACCTATTGGTTAAACTATACACTAATTATAGATTTTAAAATGATTGAAGAAAATAACATTCAAATAAAAAAAAATAACTATAATAAATCCAGATTCAAACTCACAGCCCCAGAACAAAATGTCTCCATAGGACAATAGTTTTTCAGTTACGCTAACCATTGTCCTATGAAGGCATAGACCTGAAAACTTATGTTTATAATCTCATGAATTTAATTTTGCAGGCGAAGCAGATGGTGACATTTTCTTAATTAAAAATAAAAAAATATTTCATTTATACTATTTTAATAATTTGTAAATTTTAATTCAGTATAATTATTACACATACACAGTAAAGATACAAAGTAAATATATTATTCAGAAAAACGTGACGTAGTATACTCGTAATCAGCGGGAACGGGTTACAATTTAACTTGTCTCAGCTTGTCTGATCTTGATTCTACAAGACGGCGACTGAATTCTACGTCAGAAATTATCTAAATTCTTAGAGAGGATGGCGACAATTTTTTAAATAGTTTTCTTGAAATAATCTTTTTTGAAAATAAACACTTTTTATTATTAAAACCTGTAAATTATGTAACTGAAGAATTTTTTGAAAGTCTTCGCTTAGATATTATTTTAAGAAGTAAAAGAGACATATTATATCCACCTGATTGTTTTGAATATTATGAAGAATCAGTTTAAAAAATATTGTATAAAGATTTTATAAGTTTCACACAGTATTTTGTTCCAAAAATTTTGTTTCTATAAATATGAATATTTTTTTTATATCCTTAATTTGAGTTAATATTATTTTTATTGTTTGTTAGTTTAATTTATGTTGAAACAGGTTTCATTTTTAAAATAAAAAGAGTATTTTTATTTAAAACAAATTATCTAAGAATGTTTAAACATAAATTATATTTTTAATACATTTCATACAAATGTAAGAAAAAAAAACTTTATATAAGTTTAAAGATAATATTTTTATATTAATTTTCCACAGGATTTTGTTTTAAAAATTTTGTTTCTATAAATATGAATATTTTTATATGCTTAATTTGAGATAGTTTTATTTTTATTGTTTGTTAGTTTAATTTATGTTGAAATAGTTTCATTTTTAAAATAAAAAAAGTATTTTTATGCAAATTATCTAAATATGTTTAAACATAAATTATATATTTAATACATTTCATACAAATGTAAGAAAAAAAACTTTATATAAGTTTTAAGACAATATTTTTATATAAATTTCCCACAGAATTTTGTTCTAAAAATTTTGTTTTTATAAATTTGAATAAAATGGGTTTTTTTATATGCTGAATTTGAGTTAATTTGACTTATATTGCTTGTTAGCTTAATTTATGTTGAAATAGTTTCATTTTAAAAATAAATGAATGGTTTTTTTTATGCCAATTATCTAAGTATTTTAATTTAAGTGATATTTTAAATATATTTCATACAAAACAAAGAAAATTTATGTTCATGTTTTAAACACAAACCCTTAGCCTTTCCCAAAGAGTATAAATTGTATAACTATTAAATGCAATAATCATTCAGTTTAATTATTTTTTTCTTAATTGAATAGAAATAAAAAATACTTATTTTATATTTTAATAACAACTGTAAATTTCAATTCAGTATAATGATGAAATTTGGACCTAATTAAGTTCATATCAGCATATTTTAATTTTTGATTAAAAAGACATATTTTGTAGTCCTCATATGTTATTTTGTTCTTCAAAGTTTGTTTTTAATCCCTTTTAGCCACTTTTCAATCTTATTGTTTGTTTTTTAGGCATACTTTTTCGATTTTAATTCAACATATTCTGTCATAATATTTCGCTTATTTTCATCCTTCATTTTCCCGATGACTTTTTTGTTAACAAGAGATAAATTATAAATGTTGTTTTTGTAATAGTCTGAAGTACCATATAAGTTATTATCATCAGTCTTTATTTTATAGATAAAAGAATCGGTGTCTGTATACATGAACCTTACTTTCGATTCGTAACGATGCTTCATGTGTACTCAGTGAAAAGAATACATAAGAACTTTTGATATGTCTAAAATTGCCATTCCTACCTGTATTGGTTTCAAAAATTTGATTTTCCTTGTTTTAGATGAACGCCCATTAAGTTTTCAGAAAATATTGTGCGTCGATTAAAATTTGATTTCGCTATTAACTTTCGAGCCTGCTCTTCTGTTGGGCATAAAAGTATATCTACTCTTCTTACACTCCACAGCTTTAGTTCTTAATTTAGTATTATAATCTATGTAATTTTAAGTCAAGGAGATTGAAAAATTTTTAAACACGATGAAGTTTTTCAAGACTAACCCTAATTTTAAATATAGCTTTAAATTAGAATAATGGAGAACATTTTTTATTTTTGGTTCCAAAGTAGTTAAAAGTCTAGGTTCTTTACATTCAGGTGAGGTTTTATTTTCAATTACACTGTTTTTCTTTTTCATGCCAATCGGAAAGATTTTCTCTTCTATTTTCTCGTAGCGAGATATTAGCGAATTTGATTGCAATATTTTGGACTGGGGGAGATGTGCTGAGAAAAGAAATATATTTCTAAATAAGCTAATACAATAACTTCGGTTTATCTTATTTTTCAATGGTATTACCTAGGCATACTTGGAAAGAACAGTGGCGCATGTCAATAAATATATTATATTCATTAAAAAAATGAAAACTTTACACGAACTTAATTTTTCTCAAACTGTTCACTTATTCAGAATACTATTTTTATATTCATTAATTTTATTTCTCTCTTAATTGTAAAAATGTGATTATTTTATTTTCAATCAGTTTTTTCCCCACCTTTTCAGAGTAAACATCTTTACGAGCGAAACGTATGAGCAAAAGCCTACTCGAAACAATGTTTTCAATCAATAAGAAAATTCTTGTTTGCCTCAAAAAACAACAACTTAGAGATGAATACATTTTGAGCATATTTTTATCATTTTTACAATAGTAGGTTTTAAATTTGAAAATTTATTGAGAATAATACATTTATACGAATTGTGCGTATCTGTGTGGTGTGTGTGTGCTATACCACTTTCTTAAAATGAAAGATACACTTTGAAATAGAAAAATAATGCTTTTATTTAAAATAATGATAAAGAATTTGTAGCAACATCCATTTGTTTAGCATTTTCTATCAACACATTCATATTCAACTTATTGATAAATATCTCACTCATGTAATTTACCATTTGGATGTTTCGATTAACAAAATCTGCAACCAGTTTATCCCAGTCCATGTTCAATATAACTAAATCACCATATTCGGAAATTCTTTGTTCATTTGAATATGTCATACATTCATGACCTAGTTGATTTTCGTATCCTTCCAAACATTCGTAGCATATGAACAATGATGAAACATTCTCTTGGATATGGTTACATAAGAGTTCAATCACTGATGTAGTGAGAACTATTTCTGCTTCGATAAAATCGAAGTCAGATTTTGGAACAGGATTGTGTTTAGCCACTTCTTTCCTCAGAAGTTTCAGAAAAACACGCCCGAACATGATTGAAACAGTTTTCGACGTGATCTGCTTTTGGATATCTTTTAATGCATTCCATTCCGTTTCTTTTAGCATGGAAACTGGAGTCAAAAATTTGCGAGAAAAGTCCTTTCGCTGGAAATAACGTTGCCATATGACATAAGTCACATTTTCGATAACAGTTCGAGAAAGTAGGAGACAGTCCTTGATAACAAATACTTTTCCATCATCAAAGGCTTGATCGATTGCAGCAAATTCTCTTACGAGGGCTAACCATACGGAAGGTGTTACAGTGATTCCATCTTTGGTAGGTAGGAGAGATCCAGTGGCATCGAGCTTGTATCGGCGCAAGTGAATTCGAACAACATATGCAAAATCAGAAACAACGGCGTAGTTGTGACCACCTAGATGGAAATGATTCTCAGGAACAGCATCTGGTTTAAACGAAGAAACTTTCCAGCGGTCTTTATCAAAACACACTCTTTTGGCTCGAGGATTAGAGAAGCACGTTTCATAGTTAACTAAATAAATTTCAATTCACTAATCACGAAAGAAAATATCATGAAGTTTTGTGATATGGCTGGAATGTGATAATTCTTTATCGTGAATCAAAGTATTCTACGAAGTCAGAGCTTGAGAAGAAATGATACACAGAAAGAAAAAAAAAGAGTATTACAAGAGGGAAACAGTAAGCTGATTGGTTCATTTTCATGACGTAACTTTGGAAACAACTGATTGGTGGAAAAAATTCTGATGTCACTAGTCTTATGACGTCTCTACTATAATCAGATTCATAAGAAAACGCGTTTTTCAATATGGTTTATTTACGAAATCACCATAAATGGTGATTTCGTAATGATATTTTAATCATATCTATAAATGAAAACAATATTCCAATATTGTACTCTTAAGACACTAATTTGAAATTTATTTATGCTTTGTTTTTTCTCTTTTGATTGCTTATACAATATCTCGCTACGCGAAAATAGAAGAGAAAAACTTTCCGATTGGCATGAAAAAGAAAAATAGTGTAATTGAAAATAAAACCTCACCTGAATCTAAAGAACCTAGACTTTTAACTACTTTGGAACCAAAAATAAAAAAAAATGTTCTCCATTATTCTAATTTAAAGCTATATTTAAAATTAGGGTTAGTCTTGAAAAAAACTCATCGCGTTTTAAAAATTTTTCAATCTCCTTGACTTAAAAATTACATAGATTATAATACTAAATTAAGAACTAAAGCTGTGGAGTGTAAGAAGAGTAGATATACATTTATGCCCAACAGAAGAGCAGGCTCGAAAGTTAATAGCGAAATCAAATTTTAATCGACGCACAATATTTTCTGAAAACTTAATGGGCGTTCATCTAAAACAAGGAAAATCAAATTTTTGAAACCAATACAGGTAGGAATGGCAATTTTAGACATATCAAAAGTTCTTATGTATTCTTTTCACTGAGTACACATGAAGCATCGTTACGACTCGAAAGTAAGGTTCATGTATACAGACACCGATTCTTTTATCTATAAAATAAAGACTGATGATAATAATTTATATGGTACTTCAGACTATTACAAAAACAACATTTATAATTTATCTCTTGTTAACAAAAAAGTCATCGGGAAAATGAAGGATGAAAATAAGCGAAATATTATGACAGAATATGTAGAGTTAAAATCGAAAAAGTATGCCTAAAACAAACAATAAGATTGAAAAGAGGCTAAAAGGGATTAAAAACAAACTTTGAAAAACAAAATAACATATGAGGACTACAAAACATGTCTTTTTAATCAAAAATTAAAATATGCTGATATGAACTTAATTAGGTCCAAATTTCATCATTATACTGAATTGAAATTTACAGTTGTTATTAAAATATAAAATAAGTATTTTTTATTTCTATTCAGTTAAGAAAAAAATAATTAAACTGAATGATTATTGCATTTAATAGTTATACAATTTATACTCTTTGGGAAAGGCTAAGGGTTTGTGTTTAAAACATGAACATAAATTTTCTTTGTTTTGTATGAAATATATTTAAAATATCACTTAAATTAACATACTTAGATAATTGGCATAAAAAAAATCATTCATTTATTTTTAAAATGAAACTATTTCAACATAAATTAAGCTAACAAGCAATATAAGTCAAATTAACTCAAATTCAGCATATAAAAACCCATTTTATTCAAATTTATAAAAACAAAATTTTTAGAACAAAATTCTGTGGGAAATTTATATAAAAATATTGTCTTAAAACTTATATAAAGTTTTTTTTCTTACATTTGTATGAAATGTATTAAATATATAATTTATGTTTAAACATACTTAGATAATTTGCATAAAAAAATACTCTTTTTTTATTTTAAAAATGAAACTATTTCAACATATAAATTAAACTAACAAACAATAAAAATAAAACTATCTCAAATTAAGCATATAAAAATATTCATATTTATAGAAACAAAATTTTTAAAACAAAATCCTGTGGAAAATTAATATGAAAATATTATCTTTAAACTTATATAAAGTTTTTTTTTCTTCCATTTGTATGAAATGTATTAAAATATAATTTATGTTTAAACATTCTTAGATAATTTGTTTTAAATAAAAAAAAATACTCTTTTTTATTTTAAAAATGAAACCTGTTTCAACATAAATTAAACTAACAAACAATAAAAATAATATTAACTCAAATTAAGGATATAAAAAAAATATTCATATTTACAGAAACAAAATTTTTGGAACAAAATACTGTGTGAAACTTATAAAATCTTTATACAATATTTTTTAAACTGATTCTTCATAATATTCAAAGCAATCAGGTGGATATAATATATGTCTTTTACTTCTTAATATAATATCTAAGCGAAGACTCAAAAAATTCTTCAATTGCATAATTTACAGGTTTTAATAATAAAAAGTGTTTATTTTCAAAAAAGATTTTTTTAAGAAAACTATTTAAAAAATTGTCGCCATCCTCTCTAAGAATTTAGATAATTTCCGACGTAGAATTCAGTCGCCGTCTTGTAGAATCAAGATCAGACAAGCTGTGTGAGACAAGTTAAATTGTAACCCGTTCCCGCTGATTACGAGTATACTACGTCACGTTTTTCTGAATAATCTATTTACTTTGTATCTTTACTGTGTATGTGTAATCATTATACTGAATTAAAATTTACAAATTATTAAAATAATATGAATGAAATATTTTTTTTATTTCATTTTAATTAAGAAAATGTCACCATCTGCTTCGCCTGCAAAATTAAATTCATGAGATTATAAACATAAGTTTTCTTCAGGTCTGTATGCCTTCATAGGACAATGGTTAGCGTAACTGAAAAACTATTGTCCTATGGATATAGATTGTCCTATGAGTTTGAATCTGGATTTATTATTGTTATTTTTTTTTTATTTGAATGTTATTTTCTTCAATCATTTTAAAATCTATAATTAGTGTATAGTTTAACCAATAGGTGGCGCCATGAGCACTTTTAACATTCCTATGCTTCAATTTTTTCACATTTTTTTAAAAGCAACTCAACTTAGCAATAGGAGAAAACAACTCAACTCCCCCTCAACTCGAAACCAAAACTATAGTAGGAGAAAAACAACTCAACTCCCCCCATCAACTAGAAAACCAAAACCATAGCAGGATGGAAACAACTCAACTTCGCAGCAGGAGGGAAACAACTAAATTCAGCAGCAGGAAGGAAACAACTCAACCCAGCAAACAGGAGGAAAACCAACTCAACTCTGCGTTACTTAGCAACAGGAGGGAAACAACTGAACCCAGCAACAGGAGGAAAGTAACTCAACTCTGCACCGTCTCCGCCGCCTCTACAGCAGAATCGGCTTTTCTTACCTACTCCTGTATAAGAGTAAAAAGTGAAACATTTAAAAAAATTGCAAATGAAATTTAAAGTGCAGAACTTTATTTTTTTGGCCAGTTAAGTAGCATTCACTGTAAGGCAGTAAGCGTCGAGCGTTGAGCATCTAGCCAATCAGAGACTTCCTCTAGGGCAAGATGAAGTCTTTGATTGGCCAGACGCTAGACGCTGACAGCCTTGGTGTAAATTCAGCTTTAGTGGTTTATAAAAGTGACAAAATACTTTAACAAAATAATAAAACAAAAATATTACCTTTAAAATAAAAAAAGACATTCTATAATTAGGAATCTTAAAAAAGTGTTGACAGGGCCGGTTTTATGGCCCCCCCGGAAAAAAAAATGAAAAAGGGCCCCCCCCCAAATATTTTTTTAAAAAAATTATTTTGTTTAAATACACACCTATAAAACTTAAAATAGTTCTTGCAAAAAAAAGTAACATAACAGTATACTATATATATTTTTTAAAAAACTAAAACAAATAAAATATAAAAAAAAAATGAGAAGTGTTTTTTTTCGATTTTTTAATTCTGAAAACTTTCGTTAATTCCTTCAAATAAATTTGTTCAGTTTTTTTTATGATCGATTGCCAATGTAGATAAACCATTTTCTCTTTGATAAATTGTAGACCGTAAAAAATTTTTTTAATTAATTTTAATTTTGAAAACTCCTCTCCCTTGCTACACTTATTGGCAAAAAAGTAAAATTCTTAATGCGATGGAAAAATTTGGCGCAAATTCAAAAAACTGAAAAAAATTTTTAAAACTTCTATTGGGCTTTTTTTTCCCCTAATAATGCGAAACTGACATTATCTCATCTGTAGATCAAGCGCATTTATATCTACTGATTCTCCATCTGTCAACACCATTTATAAATTTTTACAGTTTTTAGTTTTTAAAATTTTTTTGGGGGTATTTTTTAAAATCATATATATTATAAAAAAATGGAAAAAAATTACTATGAGTACTCATTAAATTAAATCTGCATTCCAAGGCATTAATTGTTTGGGTAATATAAAAAAAAAAAATTATCAAAATTTAGGATCTTCCACCGGATCACATCTCGTGCTTCGTAATCAAAATTAACTTTTTTTGGACGAAGCTGTAACGGGGTGCGTGACCTCAAAATTAGCAGGGATATCAATCTAGTCGGCCAGTTTTTTTTGCACCCGACATTTCCAAAAAGCCCCCACCCGATCGAAAATCATTAAAAAAATTTACAATTTCTAAAGAGTTCCAAGGAGGGCAGATCGTAGTCTTTTGTTTGCAAAACTTGCTTATCGGTTTATGAAATTTTAAGATTTTATACCAAATAGTGGGAGATAAGAACTTAAATTGTTTAATAAATTTAATAATCTAGAGGACTCATCTCTTAAAAGTTGTCAATTTCAGCATTATTAAAAACACTAAACAGAGCATGATAAATGCCCCCCAATTGATACCTTAAGGGTTTAATACCTCTATTCGGCTTCCAAGAGTTGTACTTAGAGGTCTTAAAGTTATCCCTTTTTATATTTTTTTAAAAATATGGCCCAACAAAAAGGATGATGAAAAAAAAAAATTTTTTGAACTATTTTTAAAAAAATTACAGGCTTCTAATGATGTTTTTGCCATGTTTTAAAAACCCAAATTTTAAAAAGAATGGCTACACATGGTACATGTTGTTCGTGGATATAACGCCCTAATTCTGTTCCCCCTGTTTTCCCACCCTCATGTTCCCCCGTATCATAGGCCTGCCTATGCATATCTAAAAAATTTAAACCCCCAAATTTTTAATTTTCTCAACGTTAAATTTGAAAGTTCTTTCCAGTCGATTTTTCAACGGGAAAGGGGAAACCTAAAAGTTCTTAATTTTAACGTTAACTTCATTAGAAGAAATGTTTAAAAATAAAACACACATATCTTCCCAAAAAGGTCATTTCCGATCTTACTAGTATCGGGATGAAACTAAAATTATCGAATAATACTTCTTTTTTAAATTTTATGAAAAATTTTTAGCTTAATGTTCTCATGAAAAAAGGGGGGAAATTATTTCGTTCTGACTATTTTTCCGTAGTTAATGTACTTTAGTTTCTTGATTTTTTAGCACTCTTCGAACATGTTCCTCCATTATTGGATCAAATTTAACAAGTAGTTGAATTATTTGAAAAAAATTACCATTCCCGGAATCGTATAGTCTATCACTTTTCCACTTCGGGCTAAAAAATTTTTGGGCAACATTTTAATTTGCTACAATGGTTGAAGCACCTCGCACCAATAATTAGTCTTTGCGACGCTGTCAATTGTTTTACACATTGAAATCGCTGACTAAATTCAATCAAGATTTTTTCGCTTTGACTATGGTTTTTGGATGTTTCGTGTTCTTTAAAGTTTCAACGAGGGCTTCCAATTTTAAAACCTTCTGTGAAAAGAGAACTAACGCACCGCCAAAAAGTTTGAAACAAAACAATATACAGAATTCTTTTTAATGGAATAAACAACCATTTACGCAGAACCTTTTCACCGTTTTTAAATTTCGGGTATAACAATATGAGCTATAAACCTTCGACCGGTGGCGTCATGAGGAAAATTATATTCTGTTAGTGGCTTAGAGGGTCCTTCTTTCCCCAAAGACATCATCGGCGTCTGATAGAATACTGGCCAAGTTCCGGGATCTGAGCAAATATCATTGTTAAAACGTGATCGTTTTTTTGTCTGGAGAAGTTTTTTGGCATTTCCCACTAAATATTTTATTTATTTAAACTGCAACATCCTCTTCATGAAAGTCAAATCGTTCCTTTTTAAACCCTTTTTCCTTTTCTGGGGCCTTTTCAAGAATTCAGAAACTTAGCTTTTTTTTTTAATATGTGAGTTTGTTTTTAATGTTACTTTTTTTTTGTATTCGTCCCAGATGTATTTTACGTCCCCTCAGACATTCTAAAAGTTTTAAAAAGTATACTTAAATTAAGTACTAAGGGAAAGTATGAAGATAATTGAGATAGAGTGTTTTGCTTTCATAAAAATTTAAACAAAATTGACCCTTTTTAATTAAAATCAATGTGTTTCAGATTTTCAAAAATCTTATCGGAAATTTAAAAAAAAGAATAAAAGCCCTTATTTTACTTTCGTTTGAACACTGTTTTAAATGTTTTAATATATCTAAAATTGATAAATATATAAAAGTTGATATCTAATAAAGTATATTTTCAGTATTAAAAATTAGGAAATCTTTTTTAACTTATATTTTCAACAAACCCACATATACATCTGTACTTCCCCGCACAAAATATAGAATAAATTTTAATTTTTTAAACTAAGAAAAATGTTCTATTATACAACTCCCATGAAAAAAAACTTTCCATTAATATTATTAAAATATAACTTTTTAGAAATTTAAAAAAATAATCACTAAAATTAACACTAATAAAAAAATAAAAAAAAAAAAGACTGCAATATTTAAAATAATAATTAAAAAAAACATTATATTTTTCAGTCAAAAAAATTTGTCTTTTTGCTTCCTCAAAAAGTTGTTCGAAATATTTTTCATTAATTTAAATATAATCATTTTGTAATCTCATTTGGAAATATATTTATAATACAAAAATAATATTACTAAATTTATCTGTCTTTACATCAAAGAAGAAGAAAACACTGAAATATAATTCACTTATTCATAAATTTCCCAAAATTTAAATATTGAAAAAATTTTTATAAAATGCCTTTTTGATACTTCACACACAATCAGCAATAACACAATTATTTACAAAAAATAATTACCAATAGTTTTCTAAATTTCTCTTGAAAGGAGAGAAAAAAAAATGAAAAAGGAGGAAAAAAAAATCTGAAACCCCATCTGTTATATTGATTTAACATGATGATTCAGAAAAAGGGAATCCAAATTTACAATAAACAAGACAAATGAACCACAATTTCTTTTTAATTCTGGAAATAATAATGAAGGTTGTGCCAAGTCTCGTTCCCCGGAAAAGGAAGCCTGTTATGAAAAAATTTCGTGTCAACAACATTATTTCGATTTAATCTAAAAATAAAAAATCCATTACTCTTTAACATAACTATGGATACGTATATAAAAAAATTTCATTGAAATCAGAATAACTGGTTTTTTTTTTTAACTCGGTAGTCATTTCGGTTATAACAGTTACTCATTAATGTAATTTATTTATAACACACTTAATATATGCATATATATATATACAGAGATGTACCTGGCAGAAATCACTATTGTATTTGTATATTATTTTAAGTCTTAAAAAATACAAAATAATTCGAAAATAAAAACATAATTCCCGTTGCTATTTAAACGGCTAAATCAAAAGATTCATTGGGGGCCAATTTCTTTGAACTAGATTTTGATGGTAGAGATCAGAACAGCTTGTTTTAACTTCAAGTAACTCTCAAGGTAAATAAAAATCTGTAGCTCACTATTCCAACAAACTTTTTTGCCCCTGTCTCCCTTTGATTAGGTGACCAGGAAATTTTTTGGGTGTCCGAATGTCCCTAGTGACCCCAGTCCCAGGTGGGGAGAAAATTACAGGAGATGGTATAAACATATCAAATTTCATGATTTAATATATATCGGCCCCGAACCCTTCAGGTTGACATAAAAATAAACTGACATTTAACGTACACAGTAGAAATAAGCAAAATGAAATACCAGAATCCTACTAAACACAAATATATAACTGAAAATTTCAAAAGAGTTAAATCAAAATACACATTTAACGATAAATTTGTAGATAAGCCAGTCAAATAGTTAAATGTGCATGTAAATACAGTATTTTTTTTTCCCAAGGTATTTATAAATTTGAAAGGGGAAAAAAAGAACTCTTTTTTTGCAGACAGAAATTTGAAGGAAAAAAGAACTCTTTTAGCAGAAAAATTTTTTTAAATGTATATAACAGCAGAATTTTTGAAGAACGCAATTTGCCGAACCTGCTCTAATGAAATGTTCTTTTTGTGCACATTTGTCACCTAACGTAGTAATTTAAATTTTTGATTTCCCCCTTTTTTCCTTCGAAAACACATCAAAATTTTAAACAATTTAAAAAAAAATTATTTTTAAATAATACCAATAATTATTATATAAAATGAGAAAAATATATACCGTTATTGTCTTCAATTTAGCTTCGACTCATAAATTTTCAGATTTTTAAACGTTTGCATTTATTAAAATTTTAACGTTTTTTATTAAAAATGTATGTCATGAAACAATTGATAAAACTGAAAACGGTTTAAAATAATAAATAGTGTATCAAATGTATTTTCATCCATTCTCCCTGCAACAATTAGTATAATTTTGTGAGGCAGACAGAAATTTTAAAAATTCTACCTTTGAACTCAAATGAAATCTCCCAAAGTTTTTTTATAAAAAATTTTTAAATCAGTAAGTAGCAAAAAAACTGTGAAAAAATATTTCGAAGGAATAAATAATTATTTGGAAAAAAATTTTTACTAATTGAATACAAAAAAAATTTATTTAGTTTATAATAAATAAATATGTCACACTATTTTTTTTTTGCAGATGCTGTTACCTCCTTGATTTTTTTTTTTTTTCAACTTTATCATATATAGAGGAAAATCTTTCCCCCAAAATTTAAAAATTTTTTTTTAATGAAATTTATCTCTTTTAGGACAAAGGCAAAAAATTTTTAACGACATGAAAAAAAAAAGTTACGGTTAAAAACCTCGAAAAAAATTTTTCATCTAAAATTAATGTTCCTTTACTGACTCACATGAGTTTGAAATTTAATCAGTCGAAAGAATCAGTTATTTCTCCCAAAGTTGCTACAAGGTAAATATTAATATATTTATAAATACTTGAAAAATTTTTTTGCTGCTGAAGTAACAATTTCGTACGTTAAAAAAATTAATTATTATATTTAAAAATTTTATTTGTATAACCGATTTTTTTTTTATGGAGTTGTGTATTAATGTTACATAAATATAAATAAATATTAATGTAAATCTCACACATAAAAGTTTGCAAGAAAATAATGAATAAAAAAAGTTGGGGATTGCAAAAAATTTCTCCCCAAAACAGTTTGGGGTTTTCATTCCTTCCAAAATTTCTAATTCAATTAAATAGCTCATAATAAAGACAAGTATCGAAATTTTTAAAAAAAAATTTAAAAAAATAGTTTTAAGTATTAATACTTTATACGTTATTCACACAAATAAAAATCCGGGAAATTTTCTCAGAGGATTTTCTCTACAAAAGCTATTTCTTTAAAAAAATAAAAACTTTCAATTCAGGAAGCGATGTTCAAAAGACAGGGAACAGATTTGACCAAAACGTTTAAGGTTTTTTCTCTTTCCACGACAAGCCGAAAAAAAATTTATTCTTCTGGGGGATATTTTTTTCCGATTACGCGCTTACCCCACAACCATGGCGAAAATTCCTTTTCCTGGAAATTTCGGGTGAACTCGTAAATTGCCCAAGTGGGGGCTGCTAAAATTTATAACCGAGGTTGAAATCCCCAGTCCCGTAAAAAAAGCTACTTCATGGATTATTTAAGCCCCCTGCCATTCCCCCCGGGAAAACAAAATACTGAAATCTGACTTTTTCCGGGGTTCCCCTATATCGGCAGTGAAGATCTTGTCAAGATAAGCATGTCTACGTATCCATAGGTGGGGGGCATCACTCGTAAAGTCAAATCACCACGTAATACAATATTTATTTTTTAATCGTTACAAATTTTTCTGGCAATGGCGCTTTTTCATCTAAAACAAAATAATTTGTTCCCCATTTCCAAAAATGTAAAAAAAATATTTTAGAAGATAATTTTATCTAAATTTTTCGTAACAAAAAAAAAACATTTTTTTAAAATTTTATCCAAATGGGCCCCGGACATGGGGCCGGTTTGTCCCCCAGAGCCACCTGCTGTTACCCCTGGTGTCCCCTCCATCGATACTGACAGATAAAAAGGGCAAGTAATGCTCATTTTTTCTGGAGGCACTCAAGTCAAAATCGCAAACTAGATGGGTTTCTTTTTTATTTTGGCCTCTTTTTTAAAATCGCTTTTTTCGTTGGCTTGATGTTGAAGATGTTTCACTGGAGCGCCTGATCCCCGAAGAGGTCTAAATCTCTTTCTTGAACTATAGGGTTGACTTTGTAGAAATTTGGGTTTTCCCCTTTGTAAACAGTTAAGAGTAATTTTAAATAAAAAGAACTGCCTGTAGAGAATTTTTTTAAAAAACGTAAGTTGTCGGATGGGGGGATATCATTATTTTATTGATCAGATAAATAAAAGACACAAGTCTTTCATCCCCTTTGGGGCTTTTTAAGCTGTTTCCCCAGCTCAGAAGAGAGGGGAATCAGTAAAATTTTCAATTCGAGAATTGCATCCATAAATCGAAGGATTCATTTTTTTGCTCCGCCTGCCTGTCTTTTATCCCTGAAAGGGGTTTCATTGGGTTTGAAACTGGGCTGTTCGGGAAGTGGCGCCATCATGGATTTACTTTTAAAGCGTTTATAGAGATATTTTCTTTAGTTTTAGCGCTGAGCTAAAAGATATTTTTGGAGTGCTATTTTTTATGCCTATGTAGGAAGGTTCTCCTTTTGGGCTTTAATTTCGGGAATTTAACGCAGTGGTGCAGGTTTGCCAGGTGGCCTATTTTGTTACCTGATAAGCCGTTGTGGGTTATCTATTTTTTAATGGGGCAGTCGCTCGTTTTATGTGATTGACCGCATTTTTAAGCAGCAGGTGTTCATTTGCAGTTTTTTGAGGAGTGGTGAAAAAGTTACAATTATAACATTGCGTGGAGTTCTGGTCTCGTCTGTTGAGGTGTCTACTTTAACGGATTAAGTAGCAGCACTTTTGCGGTTGAAAATGTCTGGAGAATCGGGGGACTTTTCTCAGGTTCAGCTAAAAGAAGGGAAGTTTAAATTTAGTCTTTGCTTTGGTGAGCTGTGAGCGACTTTGATGATATCAAAGCCTCACTCCGTCAGTTCAGTTTTAAGCCTCTAACTACTTCGGTGGAAATGGGTAGGCCTTTAATGACCACTTTCTGTGGGCGTTGGCGATCGGCTCGATAGCAAAGTATTGTTCGCCTTTTCCGTAAGGAGGTGGTGATGTTAGGATAACTCGTCGGAAGGGGCGCAAACTATTTTTAAAAAGTCTCAGAGCAATTTCGTGCTGGAAGTGGGGGGCCCTTTCGATATTTCTTTTAAGATCGGTTGATAATTCTAAATTTAAGGTTAATGGGGGGTATTTGGGGGGGGCAACTGGCACCACTGTGATATCCGGATCCGGGAGCGTGCTGTTTCCAGCAAGGGCCTGGTATTGTTTGGTTATCTTGACGGGAGCGGTAGCACCAACGGAATCATTCTTCACGACTTTTGCTTCTTTGCAGGGTTTGGTGGGGAGACGAAACCGTCGGTACGGGTGTTTTTCTTAATAGCTAATTTAGCTTCGGTTATATCTTTCATAGCTTCGGTTTTATCTTTTTTATCTTTGGGGGTTGCAGTCTATTTTTAGCAGTAATCTCAGATTTAACCTGGTTCTCGAAAATAGCTAGGTCTTCTCTCGAGAAAACTTCATCAGTTGGAAAGGTATTTTAGTGTGTTGGGGATCGAATTCCATATGGTACAGGCGGTTAACTACAGGCAAGAACCAAGCAAAGTCAACTCACCTATGTCGTCTCAAATTGCTTTTTCTGGTCATCAAGTTTTCCATCGGTTCGTCGTAACATATCGGTAGAATCTTGATGCTTCGAAACGAATTCTGACGAGGCTTTTCCGTGATAGTAATTTGGCTCTGAAGGATCATTAGTTTTCCTTGGATCGTCTTTAATTCATCACATATCTCTTGGTCCGTGGGGGGTGGTAAGTCCGTATCCATGGCAGTAGTCTGAGCGGCCGGGACACGCGGCTTGCGTGCCCGCTTTGGCGTAATAGTATCTTTCGGCATAAAGGGGGAGTAACGTGACTCTCCACAGAGATGATAAAATGACTTATGTGAACCTACTAAAATCATTCTTGCTGTAGCCACTCCTTAATTTTCCTCGGAAAATTATTCCGACAGATCTCCTATTTATTTAAATTTTCGTCTACTATTTTTCTTCATGTTTTTATATTTTTAATAGCTTTTAAAAAAGCTGTTTTTTCTGATTTTCTTTTCAACCAAATGATAGAGATTCTAGCTGCATTCCCATTAGTCGGCATCGCCCCGCCCACCCAAAGATCGAAATTCTGCCTTCATATTTGGTGCTTTGCGCTGACTTTGAAGCTATTTTTCTTTATTTTAATGCATTTTATTATTTTAAATTTTTATTTTTCCTAAATCTCCAGTATTATTATTATATCTTTAAAGCATTTAATTTTAACAAAGGGCAAAAGTCACTCAAATACCTACTGATATGAGGTTGTAGCTAGAAAGAGCTGGGTACACTCAAGTCATCCACCCAACGATATGCTTGCTGTAGCCCTCGTGCTGTTGGGTTCGAGTATGAAATTCTAGCGGCGAGATTTGTTAAAGAGGTATATAATAATTGTGAATTATAGTATTTAATTGCTAAATTTTACAATTTTTATATTGTATTAATTTCCTGTTGTTACGTTTTCTATCATTTTAACATATTTGTAGATTTATTTATTTTCTAGCTTCTGGAGAACTTTAAACTTGGTGATTCATAATATTGAATTATTTTTATTTTACTCTTTTTACAGGGCCGATCCTAGGGTGTCGGCCTCCCGCGTGCAAAGACCTAATGTGCCACCTCTCTGTTTTGACTATATTTAATTACTTATTATAATACTTACATATTTTTACTTGTTATAATATTTATATATTTAATTACTTATAGCAATACTTATATAATTAATTGTTTATTACAATACTTATATAATTAATTGTTTATTACAATACTTATATAATTGTTTATTACGTATATATAATTATATAATTGTTACGTATATATATTTATTATTTTATTACACAATACTTATATATTTAATTGTTTATTACAATACTTATATATTTAATTGTTTACATTACAATACTTATATAATAGCAATTACATTATTTAATATATATTGAGGGTTATAAAGCCTCATCACATAAGGTAAAAAGTAAAAAATTAAAACAACAATGCAAATATAATTTGATGAGCAAAACTTTATTTTTTGGTCAGCTAATGGGTTATGATTGCAACAAAACACTAACAAAATAAGAAACAAGCAAAAATATTACCTTTGAAATAAAAATAGATATTTTATAGTTAGAAAAGCAAAACAATAGTATTTACTCAGAAAATATAATTTAATAAAAAGTACTAAAGCACATAAGTCTCGTTTAACGAAAAGTATATAAATCTCCTCTTCTCTCTCTCAGTCCTTCTACAAAGACTACTTAATAATTAATTATAAAATAACTTTTCCGACTTTCTGAGAAGTAAATTTGTCAATAATTTTGGTGAAATCACTTTTTTCAGAGATTTCGGATTCAATAGAGAATGTGTCCATATATCTGAAAGCCTTTCTTGTGTAGTATTCCTAAAAACTCCTAGAAAATATTCTAAAATATATTCCTTACCATCAGTAGTGCTCACACATCTAATAACAAACTTTATTTGTTCTGTGTGACTAATATCTGGTGTAGAGTCAAGAATTATAGTGCAACATTTTGCTTTTTTGGCAATGCGTGTTATCTCATTACGAATAGATTGGGCTAAAATAGTAATTACTTCATTTTGAAAATACTGCCCTAAGTATTGTGGAGTACGTGTTTTGTTAATTTTGCATTTACTGACAATTTTAATTTGTTCTGAAATAACTGGATCAAATTTGGCTAATATCTAAACTGTCTTTAAAAAATTACCATTATCTCAACTTCGTTCTAGTTCCTCTAAATGCCAAATTTTGACTGGCTAAAAATTGTACCTCAACAATCATTCATTCCATGATGGCGCGCCATTGCTTTTTTTCTCTCGATTGTATACATTTGGTTGTTCCGCGTCAATAGTACAATTTTTTTCCAGCCTTGTCTTTAATTCGCACCATGATCTTATACAGTTTACGTGTTTCAGAGTATTTTCATGATTATTATAATAATAAAAGTATACATTATATATCTCTTTCCCAAATTTATGAACTTTGAGATCCCAAAAATGTCATTTCGGGATATTTTCGATAACATTTAAATATTAACACATGCAATCTTATTTGAAAAATTTATCTCTGTTTAAATTAAAAAAGAAAGTAAACATTGAAATAACTAACCTACTATTGACCTAATTCATAAACTTTAAATATTCCGAAATAATTTTTAAGAAATACCTTTTCTATACTTTGATCAGCAATCGCAATTACTTATAAGAAATATTTATAATTTCAACACAATATTACAAAATCTCTCTTGGTGTATAAAAAGAGAGAGAGAGAGGAGGAAAAAAACCCCATAAAAAACTCATGTGTTATATTGACTTAACATGTCGATTCAGAAAAATGATTCATAATTGATGATTCAGAAAAAAAAATTACAATAAACAAGTCAAATTAACCGCATGAAGAATGAACAGTAATGAAGGATATGTATGCCTTGTTCTGGAAGTGGAAGCTGTCTTATGAAAGAAAAAAAATTAGCATCAATTAATATTATTTCGATTTAATCCAAAGATGATTTTTTTTTTAAATTTTACAAACCATGTACTCTTAACTATAACTATTCATACGTATATAGAAAATAATTTCATTGCAATTATAATTATCTAATTTTCTTTTAACTCGGTAATTCTTTAAGTTAAAATCGTATGCACTTATGTTAATTTATTTATTACATAAATGTCCTCTGTTCCCTTTAAGTTAGCTGACACCGGACATCCTGTGAGTGGAAATAATGTCCTTTATGACCCACTCGGGATGGGGAGGAAAGTTACAGAAGAAAATAAGAAAAAACAAATTTCATTATTTAACGTACACAGCAGCCTCGAACCCTTCAATGTTCAACACATAAGAAAACTGACTTTAAACGTACACAGTACAGAACAAGAAAATAAGATACATGAAATGAAATGCCAGATTCACATTGCTAGATACAAATATATAACTGGAAATTGCAAAAAAGATAAATCAAATATATATTTAAAAACAAAATCTGTCAGAAAGCCAGTCAGATATTTAAATGGGCATGTAAATGCAAGTCATTTTTTATAGAGATATTTATAAATCAAAAAAGTGAAAAGTAGCTTTTTAACAAACATAATTTTTAATTCTACATAAAAACAGAAGTTTGAAGAACTGCAATTTTCCGAACGATGCTTTAAAGAAAATATTGTTTTATGCACTTTTGTCACCCAACCCTAATAGTTGCCCCCGCAAGGTCAGGTTTTGGGCCCCAAGCCGGATCTTATACAAAGGATTGCAAATCCATAACATAATGTATTTTTACTCATTATGTAAAAATATTTCAATATTAAACTTATAACTGAATATAAAATCAACCCCTGAATCTGAGTAAACGAAGTAAATAACGTATATTAGAGAGTATTTACAGTATTTATTAAAATGGAAAATCTAACAACAGTCGACAGATAACCTGGTAACTTCAATAAAAACGAAGATTTTTTATTTCAAACTCTTACGAAAGAAAAAAAGGATCACTTACCTTATTCTTCGTTTCTGAATCCCGGGAAGAGCTTGACCTAAAGTTCGATTATATTCTAGCATAAATACTGCAACTCTTA
This sequence comes from Trichonephila inaurata madagascariensis, assembly GCA_019973955.1. Classification (NCBI taxonomy): domain Eukaryota; kingdom Metazoa; phylum Arthropoda; class Arachnida; order Araneae; family Nephilidae; genus Trichonephila; species Trichonephila inaurata. The sequence continues at coordinate 44,916 of BMAV01004786.1, forward strand.
ATAAGGAGAACTCTTTGTATGATGCAAAAATGATTTAATGAAAAAAGAAATAAAAACTGATACATTCCACGTTTTAAGACAGACACAATTACTATTGTTAATCATTTCCATGATTTGTTCATAAAGTTCCCTGACATTACTGTTACTAGCACTTGCACAAGATGATATACTCGCAGATATTAAGAAGTTATTCCATTTTGCATATATTTGATACTAATATTATACTCCTTTCCCTTCAAATGTTTCGTTTTTGAGACCACTCAGTTTTTTTTTAAACTCCACTCCTTATCGTTTCTTCTTGTCTTATAACAAAATACCAGCATAAAACCCAAAATATTAAATTCCGTTAAAAAAAAAAGTTCTAATATTGCAAGAGAGAAGAAGTGAGATCAAAATGTTTCAATAGTAAGTAGCACCCCTATATTTAAGAGCACTGAATATAAAATTATATACGTCTGTTATAAAAACAATTTTGTGCAACGTTTCTCATTTTGCTTTATTTGATTGAATACTCATAAATCTAGACCAAATAATCATTTAAGATCCTCTCTATGCTTTTCCAAGTATAGTAATACTATTTTACATGAAAAAAGTATAACAGATGTACGTTATTTGCGACTTCGCTAAATGAAAATGAAATACATGTGGGGAGGGGACTAAAGACGCCAATAAGTTACTCTGCTACTTCGGTTAAAAGTAAATCATGTCTTTATTTTCTCCCTACAGCTAATGTAAAGTATACTATAATAATAACAGTGATGAATTTTTTATCTTCCTAGCATTTTATCCGAATCTCTCTCTCTCTCGTTGCGGGGATTATAGCAAATAAAATAAAATGGGTTTTTTATTTACTGAATCAAATTTATTATTATATTTTATATCAAAATTTTATTTTAAAAAATGTAAAGCTAATTTTGAGAAAATCTACGTTAATGGCGTCAATCAGGCTTTGGGCCCCCTAGAAGCCTTGGTCCACACCGCAGTGCGGGGTATACGTTACGACACTGCCCTTAAAGTTGTAATACCATATACAAAAGATAATCGTTTGCACCTGTATCCCGAGATCGGAGGCCCATATGCTTGCTACAACAAATCGCAACGCAGTGTAAGTTTTATTTGCTTTAAAAAATATATGGAGTCATTATATATATACAAATTTTACTAGCAGTGGTCGGCATTTCTATTCAGTCTAAAATAAAATTCAAGGTATTTAAATAAGGTACAAGGTTTTCCAAAGCAAAAATAATATAATACAAAAAATATTTTAAAACCAATTTTTTTCGTAACAAAAAAAAGTATTTTTCAAATTCGGCCCAAATGCCGCCCCTAAAATTTGCCACCTCAGACATGAGTGCAGTTTCCCCAGCCCTATAGAGCCGTCCCTGCTGCTGATATAGAGACAAAAGTAAACACGGTTAAGGGCTAAGTAGATTAGATCATATGAAATTACTCTCCAACTAGGAGTATACATGTAAGTGGGCAGATATATCTATAGATCAGGATTAGCTTTTAGTAAATGTTTTCTTTTATTTCTGTTTTTTAGTGCTATGTTGTGAATAGCTTGATTCACCTATTTGATTACTTGGCATCTGGTTATAATTAGGACTTAAAAAAAACAACGCATATAACTATCATTTTTTTAACGTAATACTAAAGTACCATTAAGTTCTTACAACATAAAATTAAATTTAGAGCTTCGCTAACATTAATAATATGATGCGAATATTGAAGTGTTTTCCAAAAAAAAGCTTTGTAATGAAAATAATTTATTCAAAAGTCAAAAGAAACTGCAAGATTTTTTTCCCCCTTTTTTATAACTTAATACCAAATAAAACTACAAGAAACTACCTTTTGATATAGGTATAAGTCCCTAAAAAGGAAAACGAGTATTGCTTATAAGTGTTGTAAAACCATAGACAAAAATCACTTCATTCCCTATTTTGTTTACCTAAATTATAAGGTTATTATTAAATTGAAAAATTTTAATTTCCCAAAATTCATATTGAATTTAAACATTATTAGATTAACCGTATTACATATTTTCAGGAAGCAACTTTCGCAAAAATCCTTTTTGTGACGCCTTTATTAAGCATCGATCCACAGTGCGCTGCCAGTAAACAAAAAAAAAAAAAAAAACCTTTTTAATGCGGTATTGTCAGCTCCACAACGAATTTTGCTATCAGATGAAGGATGTTTGTAAAGAGTAGACATTTATGGACAACTGGCAAACACACACTATGCACTAACATTCTATTTTCATTAAACTATGCTGTGATATCGGGACTTGAATTTTCAATAACTATTCAAAATTCATCACATTTATTCGATTTATTATAAGTTTTAATTTGAGAAATTCGTTAAAAAGTTTGATTGATAGAACCATATAAGGCCTGCGGCCGCCTCTTGCTTTGGCCGCCCGCGTGCGGTTTACGCGCTGCACACCTGCTAGGATCGGCCCTGTCTTTTTATACTGTATTTTATACTTTGATTTGATGTAAATTTACATTTCCTGGTCAATGACTATCTAGTTTCTGCCGTGTGATACCGTTTTTTAAATTTACGGGTTTTTAACAAAGAGGATTCATTATTTGTTTGGTTTCTGCTGTATGATTGCCCCCTTTGCTGATCAGGAAAATTAGTGTAAATATGAGGCAAGTTGTTCGTCTAAATTTTTAAATGATTGTGAAAATAATAACTGTAAATTTAAATAAATATGATGTAAGTTGTTCGGCTAAATTTTTAAATGATTGTGAGAATAATAATTGTAAATTCAAATTTTCTGGAGGTGCTCTTGTTAAAGAAGGGTGTGTAAAATGTTTATTTTGTATACAAAAATTTTTTTCTCATAATCATTCACAAATCACTGTCTATTATTAAAGCTGATAACACAAGAAAATACAATTGATGGTGAAAAAAATCGTTATTAGAATGTACCATCTGTCGCAAAAATTGTTATATGAATCACATTTAAGATCAGCACAATATGTTTAGATTTAACTTTCCCCTTAACCTTGTCCATATCATGAGTATAAATGTAGATTTAGGTATATTTAACACATTTGCTAACATGTGAAGCTTCCAAAACATATAAAAAAAACAGTTGTAGAAATATCAAAGATTTTATATTGCCAATGGAATATCTTGGTAGAATTACTGTTTATAAAGACAATGAAGGGATAAATGTAATATATTTTTCAAAGCATAATCGCGAATTGAGTCCTCAAAACATTTCAACCATTTTATGGAACTTGCATGGAGTTCATTAAAGCTAATCTTAAAATGGGTATTGAAAAATCTTAAGTATTAGAATATGTATTCAGTTATAGGATATAAGAAGTGGTTCTGATAAATGTCTCTCATTTAGGAATTTCTTTTTAACAAACTAAATCTTATCTAACTACATTAATTCTTTTGCATTGTTTTCGCAGACGTATAAAAAAGATGTTTCTGTCGATATTATGAGTATTAAGTTACTGAAAGACTTATATAGTTGTGTTCTTTTGTATAAACGTCAAAGGCAAAATATTGTTTTAAGACCTATTAAAAACTTTACCCAATAACTTTTAAGCAATATGTTGACAAAAAGCTGAGGAAAAAAGAAATAATGAAAAACTGTTTAAAATATTGTGTATGATCTGTTGTTGTTGCACGCCCCATTGGTCAGCAGTGCTAGACCAGGTCCATGACATCGTACACTTTCAGAAAGTCCAACACCAGCAAGGGATCGTCTTCTGAATCTTGCTTGGTGAACCCTAGGCATTCGAGGATGTAAGCAGGCGAGGCCGGCTCAGAAGAACAGTTCGTGCACATTTCAAAGCTCTTGCATCCTGCGGAAAATTTCATTGTTTTGATATGGCCACTTCGAAAGCGGGCTAGAAGAGTTTGATCCTGTCTTGTAAAACCGTGAGCCAGAGAGCCTCCAGGACGAGAACACTGATACCAATGGTGCTCTGGGGGGGAATCCAAGGGGTCTTATTCTATATGATCTAAAATATAGCGGTATGATCTAAAATACTGTGTATTGACTTTGCATATTTTCTGTTTAATAAGCTTAATTGTACTTGACTAAAGAGGAATACTTTACTCTGTTGCTCATGTTATTACTATTAAATTAGATACAAGAAATATGTGCTGTTTATTCAACATTCTGAAAGAAAGGGTGCTCAATTTAAAAATTGCATTATGGCCAATGATGACCAAACAGTTTCCCATGCATTTAAACATATTTGGAAATGGTTTTATTTATTGGCTTTGCAATTGGCACCTTCAATGGGCTTGGATTGATTGAATATTAACGTCGCACTGTTCAGCTACACGAGGGCTTTTGGCGACGGACCACGTAATTTTGAACCATGGTCAAGTGACGTGGACGACACCTGAGCGGGACCCCCCTCCAACTACCACACCACACCAACGGGAGGACGTTTCAGCTCTCGACAGATTTAACGTGCATCTCTGCCCTACACGGCGGGTCTTTAGTGGTACTGGGCTCGAACTCGTGACAAGGCAAGCCACGATCCGATACCTATACCACTCGGCTACCGCGGCCACTCAATGGGCTTGGAAGAAATGATTAAATGATCTTGTTTTCGAATTTTGAAATGAGAATTGAAATTTCTCTGGTTGTTCTTTTGAAAGAAACAAGTTCATTCAGATTTAAACAAACCATGGAGAATTTTAAAATTGCATCAACTGATAAAAGGCCTGCTTTCAATATGTGTTTTGATGATAATTATTGTAATTCAGCCTACTAATGGTGTATGACACATCATCTACTTCTGTATGACAATACTGATAAGAAATATGCATTGTGAATCTTTTCACAATACATGAAAGACTAACTATTTTAAATGAAAATTTAACTGTTGAGCAGATAATTTGTTGAAAATACAGCATGATACATATTTAGCACATCAGTGCAGAATTTTAAGTGATACTCTTCCCAGTTTGTCCTCACAATCTATATTCATTTCATAATGGATTAAGTATGCCTGACAGATATTTATGTCAAGGCAACAAATTCTTGGTTTGTGAAACTGCAGACTAATGGAGATGCATTTTATGTAGAAAGAGGGTTACGGAAGCTTGTTCAGAAAGAGAGGTTATTATCAGTGCTATTACATGTATGTAAAATTGTCAGGCTTAGCTTGGTATATATGTGAATGCTCAGAGAATCATGCACGATGTAAACACATTTATTAAGCTCATTTGTAAATTGTTTGAGAGATTCCATATGGTTGAAAATGTTGAATATACTTCCTTCCATATCTCAGATAGAAAGTGACATGAGTTCTTCCACTAAAGAAATATGTAATGACAATAGGAAAAACCAGGGGACTGAGCTTCTACTTGCAATATTAAATTATTTATTGCAAGGTAAAATAGTTTAGAGAACCTTTCTATCATACTTAACTTGCAATTAAGAACAATTGTCTCAATATGTGCAATTCAGTAAAAGAAGGGTAAAAAGAAATTAACTAAAAAATTATTTACCTGTTTGCCATGTACCTCCCAATCAGCATTTAAACCAACTATTAGGAATATAAAAATGAAAACTCTAGAATATTCTTTTTTAGCTGTCAAGAAACAACCACATTCAAGCTCAGGCTAGTCATCATTACTCTATTCAAAAATTATTTGCAGGAAACACTATCTGTATCTTTAACACCTGATATATAATTGTAGTGGAGTTGTTTTATGTTTTCAAGACAATTAGATACGTTTTTATGAGGTAAAATTGTTGTATATTTTTATATCAGATGAGGAAAGGACCAAAGTTTTGTGACAAATGACTTTATGACAGTATAAGTGAAGCCTATAATTTAAAAATAATGCAGGATAGAGATTCCATTGCAGGATGTTACCACACAAATTCTGGAAACTGATGGATTTTTTACTCTTTTATCAATTAAGACTGCGGAATTTATTTTTATCACCATTAATGTGTCTTGTCGTTAAGTTTTATTGATAGCTGAATGAATTAAGTCTCAAGAAATTATATTTTTATGATTCTTTAATTTTTGGAAATAGAGCTAGGTATATTAAGCTGATTAATTTGTGGAGAATAAAGTTAAATATTTTACTTTGTTAAGAACAAGATTTATATGTTTTGTATCTTATTCCTCTGAAGAAGTCTAATAAAATGTATTACAGTGTTTTTATATCCTACTTTACTAATAAAATTTTAGGCAAAAAAATTGATTTCTACTTTTGGAACAAACTAATTTAGAAAATGCATGTATACTTCTATTGCAGGTATGTGTTTAATATTAAATATATTGGATTCGGTGATATATTAATGCTTTCTATCAATGTGAGTAAAAGTGTATACTAAAGTAAATAATATGTTTTAACTTGTACATAAATAATTCTTAAAATTAAATTATTCATTATTTTGTTATTATTTGTGCTATTAGTTATGAGGAATAGACCTTGGAAATCTAACTTACCTATTTAGAAACGTAGTATTTCATCCATACATTATATTTCATGGGCGATGTGGAAAATGGTAGTGAAAGTAATGATGTAATGTGATTGTCTTTTTTATGGTATAGGGGTTTATTTTTTTGTCCAGTATTGAACAGGTTTTTGATATACTGCATTTGTTTTGTAAATACTTTAAATAGTTATAATTTTTCAGGTTGCTTTATTTGTGTTTTAACCAGATGAATGAAGTAAATATTCTTACATCTTAGAAAGTTTTGAAAGACTTATTGATCATAAAAAGTGCTAGATGGGATGCCATGACGAACAGCTATAAACCTTATATCGTCAATATAATTCTTGATCCTGAAAAGGGATAATCTTCCCGCTTCGAAATTCACGTAGAACTCTTCTAGAGAGAGAGAGAGAGAGAACTTCACTGGCACTATTAGACCTCCTCCCTAGAACTCACTATTAGAACCGGGGAACCCACCCAATACAAAAAATCCCAAAATATACACTTCCCCAATTTACATAATCGCATTCCTTCTTTTGGTTGAAAGTCCAAAGTTTTCCCAAGAGGTTTATTAATAAAGTCACGATAAAGCCCCGTCACAAAGTAGAATGAAAATTTAAAAACCCACTGTTCACTTACTCACGAGTTTTGGGGCGCACCTCGACATTTTGAACCATTGTCAAAGGACAGGAGGACTTGGCGGCACCATTTTCCTAACACCATACCACCAAAGCTGGACGTTTAAACTCTCGACAGATTCAACAGCGTGTCTTCAGTGGTAGCCAAAATTTTAAAAGGGCATAAATACTTAATAGTGGGAAATTACCACGCGAATTTTGTAATGACGTTAATATAGAAATCACACACACATACCAGGAACGGCTGATAGCGAGAAGGGAAGGGGAATTTCCATGACAATATGTTATGCATTTAAAAATATTCGTGTAATGTCGGGGGGAAATAAACCTGTCTGACAAAGAAAAGAAGTGAAAAAATTTCGAAACAGGGAAATTTAAGTCATACACTTGGTAAGAGCCCGAGCAACGCCAGGCTAAGCGGAGGAAGGGGATTAAGTACTTTGAAAAGAGCATTAGAAGTGCTGATTTTGTGAAGGAAAGGGAAAATTTATAAAAGTAGAGAAAGCCCGTGCAACGCCGGGCCATGCAGCTAGTATTGAATTTAAACGTTCCTTTGTCTTAGGAGCTACCACATTAAATGACTTCGTAAAACAACTTTTATAGCTCGCTGGGATGAATGGATAGATCATTAGATGAGATTAATTCATCTCAGGGCTAAATACAGTTTATTTACTGTACATAGGTACATCTATTCATTTCTAGGATATATATATATATAAGATAAGGAACGACATGGGGAAGGATTTCCCGCGTGATGCGTACACCAAAATATTCGCCGTCTTAATGATTCAACTACCGGTTTCCCACCAGGGAGAAACCCTGCAAGTTCTCTGTCTAGTGGAGCCATCTAGCAGTCATTGCAATAAATAAATAATACATATTACCATTTGTTACATCCTCCCCCTTTGGTTCTGACGATGTCCCGAACAGGAACCAGTTGTCTGTGGGACCTTTGGTGGACGGCCACGTTTACAAAGAGGAATAAGGGATTTTACTCTGTCATTATTACAAGGAGTTAAAGCAGATGTGTGGTAAACTCCAAGAGGTACCCCCGGATTATCAAGACTAGCAATCTCGTAAGATAAAGGTGACCTTTGTGTTAAAATCACGTAGGGCACGTCTCTGCGTGACATTAGTTTTGCACTTCTTCCTTGCGCAGCGTTGCTCAGTGAATGTGATGTTACAAAGACATGTTCTCCAGCTTGATATGTTGGAGCACCTTTTCTCTTTTTATCAGCGTAAAATTTCCTTCTGTCCTGTTGCTCTTTAATCACCTCTCTAAAGTGGAAAATTTTGCAAATTTTTTGAGATAGGGAGTTATCTCTGGCACAAAATTATCGTTCTGAATGACGACCCGGATATCATTTACAACTTCACTTGGAGTACGTAACTCTCTACCAAAATTCAGAAGGGCTGCCGTCTGTCCTGTCGTTTCGCAGTTGGCTGTGTTGAGAGCAAAGCGGATGAAAGGTAGCTTCTCAGACCAACAGTCATGCTTATCTTGGACTAGAATTTCCAGCCATGGTTTCAGATCCCTATTCTTCCGTTCAACTGGGTTAGTTTGTGGATGGTACACAGGGATCAGGGATTGATGGATGTTTAATATGTAGTATATTTGTTGCATCACTGCTGACACAAACTGAGTTCCATTGTCACTGATAAGGCGGCGAGGAATGCCATACCTCAGTAGGACCTCTTCAATCAGGGTAATGGCACATTCCTTTGCTGTGGCATTGGGTAGTGCAAAAAGTTCGACCCACTTAGTGGTGCAATTCGCAATGATGAGGATCCATCTTTTACCATCTTTACTCTCAGGTAGGGGCCCGTAGAGATTAATGGCCAAGATTTCAAAACGTTGGGCTGGCACAGATGTCTGTAATAGCCCGGAAGACTTCTGATTGGAAGCTTTGTATTTAAGACAGTCAGGACAGTTCTTTACATAATGTTATGTATTTCCCCATGCCAGTCCAATAATATTTTTTCGCTATTCGAGTATGGGTGCCTTCGGCGCCATAATGACCAGCCATTGGGGCATCATGATGGTTTTTGAGGATCAAAGTTCTTTCATGGCTAGGTACCACTAACTGGGCCTCTTCACTCTCAGAGTCTGGAGCATATCTGTATAGGACATCCTGATTCATTAAATAACCTCGTTCGACCCAATTGACATAATTAACACATTCTTGTCAGGATCTTCGAGGCAAGAAATAATTTTGACCAGCTCCTCATCCTTCATTTGTTCATCACGTATCTCCTTGGGAGACCTGGATGGGACATCAATGGCTACATTTCAGACCTCACACAATTCATTTTCTTCATGACAAGCAGGCCGAGATAGCATATCTGCAACCACATTACACTTTCCGGAGATGTACTCCATGTTGAGGTTGAAAGATTGTAATTGCAGAGCCCAACGGGCTAGTCTTCCAGTAGGAGATTTCAGTTTCATGATCCACCTCAAGGGTTGGTGGTCAGATGCTTGCCCCATCAATGTAGCCCCTAATGTTTTTGAGGGCCCAAACCACAGCTAGAGCTTTTCGTTCAGTGGTCGAGTAGTTTCTTTCAGCTAGGTTTAACAATCTGCTAGCAAATTCAACTGGATGCTCCCCTTTGTCTTCTCCCTGTAGGACGACTGCTCCTAGAGTATAGTTACTTGCATCACAGTTCTTATCAGGAAAGGCTTAGAGAAGTCTGCTTGCTTCAAAATTGGTGGAGACACCAAACATTGCTTCAAGGTCTGAAACGCTTTCTCCTCTTCCTCTAACCAATTCCAGGAAGCCTTTTTCTTAGGCTGCTCAAGAGGCGAGCAATCTCAGAAAAATTGGCTATAAATTTGCGGTTACATGAGCAAATTTGCAGGAAGGACTGCAGTTGTTTCACATTTTTAGGAGTTGGGATCCCTAAAATAGCTGAAGTATTCTCATGATCAACTTCTATTCCTTGGGTTGTAATCCATAGACCCAAGTATTTAACACGTGAGCAGGAAAATTGGCATTTCTCCCTATTTGCTCGTAACTTGAAATTCATCAAGTGCTTAAACACGGCCTCTAAGTCCACTAGATGCTGTTCGAATGAAAGGGACACAATTATAATATTATCTAAGTATGCAAGTACAGGTAAGCCTCTTCGGAAAATATCCATTAGTCTCTGAAAGGTTGCGTAAGCATTCTTAAATCCGAAGGGCATCCTTTTGAACCGGTAGGTTCCAAATGGACAAACAAAAGTGGTTTTGTCCCTATCAGCAGGATTAACATTCTCTTGGTGGTAACCAGACTTTTAAATTAATTGTGGAAATGTATGCAGTAGTTTTTCCTCCTGCAGTAAATATCCCTTGGGAAGTGGGTAGGTATCAGGGGCCATGATTTATTCAACTTCTGGTAGTCGATAAACAACGAAACGGTTGTTTGGCTTTGGGATCAGTACAACAGGAGCTTCGTTAGAAGATTCACATTCTTCAATTTTATCTTTTCAAAAAAAAGGTCCTCAATTTTCTTTCTCAATTTTTTTTTTGGAGAACCGTATGGGGGCAGAAAAGGAGGACTTTTCCCCTGTGTTGATGGGTGCCAAAAGAAGTTGTGCTTCTCCCCTGGTTCGACTTTTTAAGGGTTTCCCAAAAAGGAGGCAAAGTTTCTCGTTGGGGACAGAGGAAGCTTTCCCCTTTCCCCTTTAATTGGCAGGTTTTGGACTTTCCCCCAGTTTGGACGGGATGTCCATTTTACCAAAGGGGTACTTGTGGTGGATTGCCCCAAAAAAACCAACAAGCATTCTTCCCAAATCTAGAATAAAATCAGCAGAATTAAAAAATCTGTTCCCTAGAAGAGTTCGATTTTCCTTCCCTTTTGGGTAATTATAAAACTGGTCAAGACGATCCCCCCCTAAACCTAACATCCCTCAGGGTGAGGCCTCCCCCGTGGTCTGTTGACCATCTGAACTCATTGCTAATGGGGTTTTTCTGAAGATGAGTCCCTTATCCGTAAAACGTAACTTTTCCCAGAATTGAATGTGAAGATCCGGTCGCACATACACGCCCTTTTTATTCCACCGATTTATGCGATTAGGGTCAATGAGGGTTTTGGTCTGAGCTGTTTTTAACTTGATGTGAATGGTTTTACTCGTTTTTTTGAGGAGGGGGGAAAGTAAGGCACCCAGTTTTCCCCCCTTGTCTCCCAAGCCACAGCATCTGGGGGGATCCCCATTTGGTACGGGTGAGAATTTTCCCCTTTGGGAAGGCCCAGGTTTCCGGGATGATCCCCTTTTTCATTAACGGTTTCACTTTCCCTCGCATGCCCCCCTTGGTCCACTGAAGGGCGTCGGATATTGTCGCTTCTAGCTTGTCTGCTAAATTTCTGGGGGGATAAGCTTCCTATATATTGAGGTAATGTTCCTTACACCCAGGAGCATTCTTTTTTATTTGATCGCAATCATCAAATTTTCCCAAACCGTCAAATGAATCAATTTGAAGCTCATTGAGCCAACCTTCAAAATATGCTCGGATTTCAAAATAATAATCCTTCCACGTCCCATTTGGGCTTTTTCTATGACGTGAAAACAGCTCCCGGAATTTTTTTGCGGTTAACTTGAACCGTTGCAGAAGCATTCCTCGAATGTGGGAGTAATCTCTGCATTTCTCCTCGAGCTCACGGGCAATGAGGGAGGTTCCATCACTAGGTAGGGCACCAATGAGATAGGGGCTCCACAGATTTTCACCAAGATCCAAAAACTTCATTTGACGCTCGAATAAGGTGAGGAACAAGTCCATGTTATCAATTTCAGGATTGAATATTGGTAACAGCGTTTTTAATTAGATTTTTGCTTGGGGTAAGGTTTGTGGACCTACAACTCTTTGAGTCTCATTTTGCAGTCGTATTTTTTGCAGCTCAAATTCACGCAGTGTTTTCTCTTTTTGTTCGTTTTCCTCATCTATCCTATTTGATACTATGCCCTCAAAGATACATCTCACAAATTCTGGGTCTTCCTTGTAAACATCATTTGTTAAAGTTTTAGCCCTTAATTCAATTATTTTTAGCTCTTCCCCATCAGAGACTCAAATTCACCTAACTCAATAGTAAACTTAATGCGATCAGCTTTTTTCTCTCTCCCCAGAAATGACTTAATTGAAAAAATTTAAGTGTTGCAAATAAATAAATACGGCCAGGGCCAGATTTTATACCAAAGCTCTTACAAATATGTTAAAACACTTTTAAAATATGGCTAGCCCAGCGTTTCTCAAACTGTGGGGCGTGCCCTCCTAGGGGGGCGCGAGCATATCGAAAATAAAAGGTTAAAAAAATTAATTTTCTGGAATGAAGTAAAACAAACTACTTTCTGACATAATAAAAAATACATATTTACACTGATATAATTTATAAATATCATTTGGCGATATTACATCAGCAAAAATAAAAGATTCTACTTCAACGCTGATTAGCTATCTTTGATCCTATAACCAAATAAAAAAAAGTATTTTGTTTACTTTGCTGTAATCCCACGATGAGAGATTTTTTTACTACATTTCTTTTAACTCCTAAAATACTACTTTTGCTGACTTTCGAAGGAACTGATACAGTTAATTCCGTACCTTTTTTTAGGGAAGTTGTAAATAGTATATTTCTGTTGCGCATTTTTCCATGTAAAAGAGTTTTATGATATATGGATAAGCATATTGAGCACTTTGAAGGATTATTTGCCCAAGATTTATTTTTATGAGTATTCTGAAACATATAATGCATAACGAAAAACGTTTTACGTAATTTTTTTAGAACTAATACCTATATTTTTTATTGAAAGCGCAGAGTCATCCCATGCTCACGAAATAGTTGATTTTGGGAAAACTGTTTATTTGTTACCAATGATTTTGACAGAGTATCCTTCAATATGATAGTCTTAATGGGAACTAAAATGAATTTATCACATTTCGCGCTCTTTTTTTGGGAGTGGCAAACGTTTTTTTACTATCTTAATGTACTTGTTTTGACCGAGTTCCCGGAGCCACCACTTTTGTTCAAAAATATTTTCTATGAACATGTTGCACTTTCTCCTATGAATAACTTTGTGGTTTTGATTATTGTGTTGTACGACTTATTATGGTTTATAAATCTAAATGAGCAGAATATAAAAAATGAAATGGGCATCTTTGATCTCTGTTGAAGGAAGTTGAAAGTGATCAAGCAAGGGAAGAGCTTGCTGAAATAATGCATATTAATCATGATAGAGAAATTAAATTTGAGAAAAGCAATGAACATGAAACGAAAGGAAAATTTTCAATATCTACTTAAAGAACTCGATCAAGGAAAATAATTAGTCATAAGTGTACCGCAAGATACACTTCGCCCTGTCAAAAAGACACAAGCAACAAAAATTTCAACAGGATATTTGTCGATCATCAAAGGTTATCAAAACTGCAATAACGTGAAATACGACAGTTTCGCATGCAAATAACATTCCTGTAATTTTAGCGAAAAGTGTCTGTGATTTGTGTGTCCATTATTAAGGTGTAACACATTTGGAACAATTTAGTTCAGTTTTATTGTATTTTTTCTTGAAGAAAATTGAGAAGTCCTTGAAATAGGTAAGTATATTTTCTCTTAGTTAAATTATTCACCAAAATTGTGATTTTTATCGTGTATATAGTAAATATAATTATAAATAAAGGGATTGGGGTGACTTAGTCATTCCGCGCGACCATTAATGTTAGTATAGAGTGCACACCTGTGATCCCGGGCTAAAGTTTAATAATTATTAGTGACTTCCTTGAGCTTGTTTGCAGAACAAAGTCTTTCAAAAAGGAAGGCTTAATATTAGAAATTGACTCTCTGAATTCTTTTTCAATATTTAGTTGAGATCTATATTTTGTTTTCAAAGAAGCCACCGCAGAAAATCCGGATTCAGAAAAGTAGGATGTTGAAAATGGTAATAGTATACGAAATGTTTTTGTTTTCAGTGCAGAAAAATTCCTCATCCACCTCTGTCCAAAATTCAGAGTGATTTATTACGAAATTGCCTTTTAATTTCATCTCTGGATGTGAAATCTATAAAGATTTCTTCTTCAGCAGTTAAAGGGGCCCTTTAAAGTTTTTTTGAAAATGGATCCCTAACCCCTCGTAACTTATAAAATTTGTCCTCGTTGTGTTTTAATCGTCAATCCCTACGCAAAAATATATCCAATTTTGTTTTAATTTTTACTTGGTAAATACTTAATACTGTGGATTACAACTAACGTAAATTGCAAATGTCATTCAAATACATTCGGTACTAACGACTCGACCAAGACTGACTGGAATTGTCCAGGTATCGCATTCTTACGTTTTGCGCAGACTTCCAAATGGGGTTTCTCGACTTACTTAACGTTCCAGTGACGATGTGATGGATATGATGGAAAAAAACATAGGCTGATTTTTTTTTAATAACATTTGATTTTAGAAATAGATGAAGGAAATAAATCTTTTTATTAAATATCATTTTTCAATCGGTTTTAATTTAAAAAATTTGAGAAAAAAAAATAGCATAATAATTAACCTATTACTTAAAATAATTTTCTTAAAATATATATTACTTAAGAGCATTATATACAAAAAATTTAAAAACTTTTTTATTAATTTTTTATGGTTTATAATTTCGATCGATTGTATTTAGCGTCAATTATTATTAATTAATGTTTTTTAATTTCATAAAAGGGGGGGAAAAAATTTTGTTTAAAAAATGCCAGTGTTGAAAGTTTTAGAAGCACTGGGGTAGCCTTTAAATCATAAAAATTTTTATGCACTTTGAAAACAATTTAAATGGATAAATAAATTAAAACATATTAAAATATCAAAAGGAACATTAATTCAAATAATAAAAAAAATATAAAAAAAAAATTAGGGAAACATAGTTGTAATGATACAAAAAAATTTAAGCAATGAAAAATACTAAACAAAACTAAAATAACGGCGTAATGCCTAAACCAATAAAACAGTAAAATTAAAAAAATAAAAAAACAAAAAAAAAAGAAAAATTTTTTCCAAAAATAAAAAAATATAAAAAAAAATAAGAAAATTTTCTCATTGCATAAGAATACCAAAAAATCAATGAAATAAAATAATAATATAAGATCATGCAAACAAAATTGTGTAATGCTACATAAATTCAATATGAAATTCTTCGATAAGATATCAAGCAAAATGATTATTGAAATCAATATAAATGTGTAATGATAAATTTAGTATATATCAGGTGTTCTGACACAGTCAATAACACTGTAGCAGGGTTGCTACCACTTATTTTTTTGGAAAACACACACACAATACTGTAGCAGGGTTGCCACCACTTGTACATGAAAAATGCGCAAAAAACTATAGCAGGATTACTACCGCGAATTTTGAAGAAATGTAGAACACTAGCACTAACACACTGTAGCAGGATTGCTACCACGAATTTTGAAGAAATGAACAAAACCTTGAAAAAACTTTTAACAGGAAATAGATTTTCTTCTTTTTCCTCTTCAGACAACAGAAGTCAGGGTGATTCACTGTCTCTTTCGATTTCCAGGGATTTTTGGAAGGAACGTAGATGGGTAGTTATAAAAGCAAAAAGTATTCGTGACTCATCTCTTGCTTTAGAAGGCTTGCGGCGCAAGACCAATACTTTCTTTCGGGACGGTATGGCTTACAGAGCTGGTTTAATTTTCATCTTCCGGGTCGCGTTTTGCTCACAGCGGTGGTCCATGCTTCTACGGGGTCGATAGGCTTAAGCCACGAATTTGGGCGCCAGTTATATCTCGCTGATATGAATGGATAGATCAATAGATTAGATTAATTCACTTCAGGGCTAAATGCAGTTTATTTACTGTACATAGGTACATCTATACAGTTCTAGGAAACATATATATAAAATACAGGAACGACATGGGGAAGGATTTCCCACGCGATGCGTACCGAATTCACCCTCCTGATTCAACTCCCGGCCCACCAGGGAGAAACCCTGCAAGTACCTGTCTGGTCACGCCCCCTAGCAGTTAGTACAATAAATAAATAATAAATATTACCATTTGTTACACTTTCCTCAAAATTATTTTTCAGATGCCTTTGTTAAGTATCGACCCACAGTGCGCCGCTAGTGCGGCTGATAAACAAAAACAAAACAAAATTTTTTTTCTATAGTGGTATTGCCGGCTCTGCCACGAATTTTGCTATCAAATGAAGGTTTTTGGGCAGTAACGATGGACAATGGACCAACACCAAATTAACTTCTACTTTCTTGCGGGAGCTATTGGTTAACGGAACTTATTTTGATTTTTCAATAACTATTTAAAATTCAACACACATTTATTCAACTTATTAAGTTTTATTTTGAGAAATTCGAAAAAATTTTTGCTTTATTAAAAGGCCCATATCCGGCCTGCGGCCGCCCCTTGTTTTGGTCACCCCCGTGTTACAAACCCAAACCCGGGTGGCCCCAACCTTTAGATTAGTTTGAGGGACTTGATTTGGGCCCTTTTTATTCAGCAAAAAAGGCCTTATTTACAGGGGGGTTTTCCCAAATTTTTTTTTGGAACCGAGCAATCATGCTTTTGGTGCTTATTCCTTTGCTACAATGTTCGTGAACATGAGTGTTCATTCTCCCAATAATTAAAATAGAATTATTTTTAATATGTACAATAACTCTTTTTAATAACCTCGTGAAAACAGTTAACTTTCGGAATGATAAACAAATATTTGAATTATAGAGATTTGAATATATTTTTGGACAGGTGAATACTCTCTTTTTCCACTGCTGTTAAATAAAAAATTAAAATATTTATCCATTTTTTTTAATTATTTTTTTTCCTAGTTAAATTTTTTTTTTTAAATACATTTCCATTTTCTAATACAGAGCTACGTTAAAATTTTTTTCAATTCAGGAAATTTTAAAAGCAAAAATGCTAACTCTTTTTTAAATATTCTTTAACTTTTGCTACAATTAAAAATATTTTTCTGCTTGATTCATTGTATGCTTAAAAAATTTAATATGCTCATAAAAATCGAAAAACAAATAAAAAATCGAAAAGAAACTTATAAATCTGTAAACAGAATTATTGTTTCTATGGAGTTTGTATAATTACAAGTATTTAAAACTCATCCTATTCATTAAAACTTAAAATTTTATTTATATATATTAAACTTTATTTTTCAACACCTCTTCAACTTTTTCTATAATATAATAAAAGAATATTAGAATGATTTATCTTTATATGTATACTTCCTTCTAGATTGTGAATATTCTGTTTACTATCTTGGGTTCCACGAGATAATATTATACTCGTTAATTAACACAAAGAATGCTTTGCATAACTAAATAATATTCTAATGGAAAATGCATCCTTTTTCAATTGTGAAGAAAAAGAAATCGCTTATAATGAAAAGAAGATGAAACAAATTATCAACAGATTCGATGTTAAAATCTAAATTTAAGCAAGAACAGCTCCTAAACTTTATGTTGGAAATTCATGAAAAATGCACAGTGTTTCTCACATAACTATAAGCATTTTAATGCCCTTCAGAACATTGTGTTTAAGTGAAATATATTTTTCAACGTGAGTGACTACAAAAAAAAGCACAAAAACAAATCAAATCAGAACAGGAAATGCGACTGCAGATAATTTCAATAGACCTAGACTTCGACAGTTCGTAGCACATATCCATGTTACTAAATATAATACATGGATAGGTGACACTTGAATCACGAACTAATATTTTTAATGAGTAAAATATATTTTTAAAAAATTAGATTAGAATTTTTTTTAAAAAAATGCAATACTTATTTTAATTACACTTGCATTAAGTACATATAACACGTTTTGATCTACTATAAACATTATTTTGAGATATATTCTTATAAGTAAATGTGTGGAAAATGGGGTTCCACAAAAACACTTTTTAGTTCTAGGGGTTCCACGGAAACACCTTCGAGTTCTATGGGTTCCGTGAAATGAAAAAGTTTGATTAATTGATTGAATATTAACGTTGCACTGTTCAGCAACACGAGGGCTTTTGGCGACAGACCACGTAATTTTGAACCATGGTCAAGTGACGTGGACGACACCTGAGCTGGCACCCCTTCTCCTAACCACCACACCACACCAATGGGAGGACGTTTCAGCTCTCGACAGGGTTTAACGTGCATCGCTGCCCCAAAGTCGGGTCTTTAGTGGTACTGGACTCGAACTCGTGACAAGGCAAGCCACGGTCCGATACCTATACCACTCGGCTACCGCGGCCACTGAAAAAGTTTGAAGACCAATGCTTTAGCAGATGGGATTTGACATTTAGCACATGTGGACCCCTCTATTGTTACGAAAAAAAAATATTTTAAATGTGAGAAATCTGGTGTGCGATTTCTAATGTTTGGATTCATTAGATCAGTTTGAGGGATTTGATGTGGCTATTTTATTAAGCAAGAAGTCTTTTTCCACATAGGAGGTTTCCAATTTTTTTTGGAATCGAGCAACCATGCTTTCTGGTGGTTATTCTCACACTACAATGTTCTTGTAAACATGAGTGCTCCTTCTCCTCAATATTAATTATACACAAGGATTATTTATGATGTACAACTAACTCTTTTTCAATAAAAACCTCGCTGGAAACTGTTGACTTACGGAAGGATAAGCAAATGTTTGAGATAAAATAACATTAGATAGATTTGATATATGTTTATATATAGGACAGGTGAATACTCTCGTATATTTCACTGCAGTTAAATAAAAATTCCAAAATATTTATTCATTTTAACTAATTATTTAATCCCTGATTAAATTTAGTTTTTTTTAAAATACATTTTTATTTTCTGAACACAGTAGCTCTCTATGATTGTAACTGTAATACAATTCAGCAGAAATTTAAAGAAAAATTTTTTATGATAGCTCCTTTTACATATTCTTTGACTTTTGCTACAATTAAAAATATTTATCTGCTTGATTCATTGTATGCTTAAAAGATTTAATAATATGCTCATTTTTGAAAATAGCACCTAATTTTTTTTTATGTACGTATGTATAAATTACGTATGATTAAGATATGGAATACGCGCGCGCGCGAAGTATGTCAGCCGAATGAAATTATGAATAAAAACAAGACATAAGAGCAATGGCAAATATTTAAGGAAATCATAAATTACTATTGTGCAAATATTCATCAAACATGCCTTTATTATTGATGATTCTAAGAGGTTTAAACATATAAATCAAATTTTAATTTGTTAATTCCATAGCAAATGAAGAAGACAGCCTAAACGATGAACGTATTTCGGAATTTTATGATAATTTTGAAAATAAATGTCTAAAAATAACAAGCAATATATATATATATAAATTTTAATCAATTCCTACTTAGGTCGGTTAATTTTATTTTAATTACTTTTTATTAAATAATTACAATTAATATAAATATGTATATATACATATGACATAATCACAATATTAAGTGGCAAAACACCTTTTAAAATATCATTAAAAACTTTTGAATCACATCAAACTTATTATTGCATTTTTTATTAAAAGTTGAAAAAAAAAAAGGTAAGAATTTGTCTTAAAATCAGTGTAAAAGGAATGCTGACGTCTAACAAGCATATTATTCGGGTTAAATTTTCATCACAAATTTAACAAAAACTGTTTTATTCAATAGTGCTGCCATCTAGAGGAATAATATTGACTGAAATATATATCTTCAACTATAATGTATTAAATTTAATTAATGAATAAATATATATGTATATATATGAAAAAACTACTAACATCAAGTGCCATTAAGTACAAGTTCAAAAAGAATACTAGCAAGAAACGCTGAAAAGATGGTTCTTGTTTGAATAAAATTTATGATGTCACCTTGTAACTGCAAATTAACCTCATTAAATTTAGTAAATAAATCTGTTAAATAGACAAAATCTGGTTTCCATTTGATTAAATTTTCTTTTAAAGTTAATCATGATCTGGTTTAATGAGAGCCACTATTTTGCGTAGACACCTTTTTACATCTTCTTGACCACCACAAGTTATTTATTTTTTTATTTATTTATTTTTGCTGACTTGGACCCCTGGGGATCTAAATCCACCACTTTGTGAATCACTGCTATATCGGATGGGATTTGACATCTAAAAAGTGGCATTCTCTTTTTTAATGAAAAAAATATATTCTAAATGTGAGAAATTTGGTCTCGTGCGATTTCTAATGTTAGGATCAATTAGATCAGTTTGAGGGACTTGATATGGCCTTTTTATTCAGCAAGAAGGACTTATTTACACACATGCGGGGTTTCCAATTCTTTTTGGAACCGAGCAATCATGCTTCTGGTGTTTATTCTCCCACTACATTATTCTTGTGAACATGAGTGCTCATTCTCTTTAATATTAACTATACACAAGAATTATTTATGATGTACAACTAATTCTTTTTCAATAATAACCTCGCTGAAAACAGTTGACTTACGGAATGATAAACAAATATTTGAGATTATATAGATTTGAATATATGCTTAGGACAGGTGAATACTCTCCTATTCCACTGCTGTTAAATAAAAATTCCAAAATATTTATCCATTTTAATTAATTATTTAATCCCTAGTTAAATTTTGTTTTAAATACATTTCCATTTTCTGAATACAGTAGCTACGATTGTAACTGTAATACAATTCAGCAGAAATTTAAAGGCGACATTTTTATGCTAACTCTTTTTAAATATTCTTTAACTTTTGCTACAATTAAAAATATTTTTCTGCTTGATTCATTATATGCCTAAAATTAAGAATATGCTCATTTTTAAAAAAATAAAAACATTTAAAATTTCATTTATGTTCGTATACATAAATTACGTAGGATTAAGATATCGAATGCGAAGTATGTCAACCAACCGAAATTATGAATGAGAAAAACAAAAGAGCAATGACAAATGTTCAAGGAAATCATAAATTATTATTGTTCAAATATTCATCAGACATGCCTTTATTATTGAGGATTCTAAGAGGTTTAAACATATAAATCAAATTTTAATTTATTAATTCCATAGCAAATGAAGAAGACAACTTAAACTGGAACAGTTCGAATTTTATGATCCTTTTGAAAATAGATGTCTATACATAACAAGTAATATAAAAAAAAATTTTTTAATCAATTAGTACTTAGGTCATCAAATTCTATTTTAGTTACTTTTTATTAAATAATTATAATTAATATAAATATGTATATACATATGACATAATCACAATATTAAGTGGCAAACACCTTTTAAATTATGATTAAAAGCTTTCGAACCACATTAAATTTGTAATTGCATTTTTTTACTAAAGGTTGAAAAAAAATAGGTATAATTTATCTTAAAATCAGTGTAGAAAGAATGCTGACGTCTAACAAGCATATTATTCGGGTTAAATTTTCATCACGAATATAACAAAAACTGTTTTATTCAATGGTGCTGCCATCTAGAGGAATAATATCTACTGAAAAGATGCACACATGCTCGGAAATTTTTTGTTTATTAATTGACTGATTAGGTTATGAGGAGTTGAAATTTACCTCGCAATCTGAAGCAACATGGGAGCGATTTGCGATGGACCTCGTAATTTTGAACAGCGGTCAAGTGACGAGGACTACACCTAAGCTGCTACCCTCTTTCCAGACTCTCACACCATGCCAATGGGAGGACATTAACCCTCGACAAATTTAACATGCATCAATCCCTCTACACTAGGGATGTGTTGTAACGTACACCTCCGTAACGCCCAGGATTCTAGTAGGGGGCAAAGCCTGACTCACGCCAAGTATGTATTTGGGCTTGGTGCCCAAAGCCTGACTTTGCAGGTGTGGGGTCTTAATATCCTACGTTATGCCAATGGTGGTCAACTCAAATGACCTTGCGGGACACTTCAAAAAATATTATAATCCCGCGAGCCTTATATAAAAATGAATATCTTTACATTAGATTTGAACTCATTGTAAACATTTATTGGAATGAATTATTATTATTGTTTTCATTATTTTTCATGTATACAAACATAGATAATTTAATAATAATAACGCAATGATGAAATATGCCTAGCTCTAGGAATAAGCAACGCGATAAAGTTAGAGGAACCAAGCACATGATGCTACAAGGGGAGGGGGGTCGCTGCAATGAAATACTGCTCACTCACTGGCGTAGCTAGCTCCGAGGGAGCCTTGTAACAAAATTCCTTCGGGGCCCATTTTTAGATATGGGAGCCCTATTAGTGGGACTGTAGTTACACATGTTGGAGCCCCTGTAGCTTGGGGGCCCCATATCCTTGATACGGTAGTAGCTACGGCCTTATGCTCACTTCTCCCAGGCATATGAAACACGCAAAACAACAACAATACATAGGTTGCGGCCCACCGAGACTTTATAAAAACTTTTTAAGCATTTAAAATTTTTCCAGTTTGAAACTTGTTTGATGTCAACTTTTGTAAAAATTTAGTTTGCCCTTTCTTGTTTTAAAAGAAATCCTATTTGATTATAGAAATAAGTTTTAGATTAAATGTTATTTTTAATATTTGATTAAAACTCATTTAATTTTACTATGATAAATTAATTTTCATTAAATTTTTAAATGCATTTATGCGTACTCTTCACTAAAGTGGAAGCAAGATTCATTCTTTATGTGCGACATTTATTTCTCTTCCTTCATCTCTTGAAAGAGAGTTGGAAACAGTGATTGGACAACAGAGTGGCTTCAGAGGTGGTTTTTTGTTTTTTTCTCTCTTTTTAAGTTTAAAAAATACAAGGTGATCAAGATAGAGTAATGTTTTCTCAATCGTTTTTGAATGAAAGTAGACTTTGGTTTTTATTCATATTAAAGTAAAAATTTATTTTATAAACATGCATTCAAACCTCAAGAACAAATGTGTAAGAAAAGGGAATAATCGAAGAGGAACATCGTTATTTTCGAGAAAAATGGGAACCGCAATATTTTTGTGTACAAAACTAGAATAAAATATTAAAATATAATCTTAAAAGGCGCTAAGACATAAATCATAAAACAAACTATGACTAAATACGTTTCAAAACTTCGTGAAGACAGGTTGTCAAAAGGGAAAAAAAAATAATTTTTCAAAAACAACAAAGAATATTCACTAAAATTGTTCAAGACAAAACAGCTGCTGTAAAAAATTTAGCTATATATTATCACATTTAATCGCATGCAGATCGAGACAATTTACTGAAGGGGAATTTATTAGTGAGTACTCAATTAAAGCGCGGTGGAAGTATTACGTCCATTACAAATAAAACAATTTTAAAGCGTAAGCCGAAATACTGTAGCTAGCAGAGTGGATAAAATAGCTGAGAATTTTAGAAATCTGTATAATTCAACAATATCAACATCTCAAACCTAATCTATTGCAATCGAGGGCCGTGGTAGCCTAGTGGTTAAGGTCATGAACTCATGGCCTACGTTGTTGAGTCCCGATCTCGAGTCTTCACGCCACTGAAGACTCTCTGTGTGGAGAGGCTGATGCACGTTAAATCTGTCAAGGTTCAAAATCCTCCTGTCTAAAGGCCGTATCACACGTATATTTTTCATGCAATTTTTTCGTCCAATTTTTGAAGCCAAATCGGGAAGGGTTCCCGTAAACAAGACGCACGCTCTGACGTCACCGCGCTCTATCTCCACATTGAAAAATTACTCGCCGATTTTTTTGCTTCGAAAATGAACATCCAAAAAATTTTTTCTTTTCATTTCGTTTTCGCAATTGTTGATGGGTGTAAACTAAAATAAGAGCACCATTCTATTTAAAATATTATACGCCGTTAAAATATTTTGCACCATTAAAATATTATACGGCATATCTGAAGTGTTAGCGAAACCGGGCCGCCATCTTGTTTATGACGTAGGGCGCCGAAGAACCCCATTCGGAATTTCAAGCAATTTTATTTGGAACAACCTTTTAGCTCGCTAGCAAAAATTGTTCCTAAAGGGGACTATGGGAACTGAGTAAAATTGACGATTGAACGAAAAAAATTGCTTGAAACGTGTACGTGTGATACGGCCTTTAACGTGGTGTGGTAGTTTGGAGAGGGGAGCAACTCGGGTGTCGTCCTCGTCACTTGACCGTAGGTCAAAGTTACGTCGCCAATAGCCCTCGTGTTGCTTCAGGATGCGATGTTAATTTACACTCACTCGCTATTGTAATTGATGAAAGTCTTGAAATCCGAGGTTTCACGTAGCCATCCTTTCTTATTTGCAGATGCAATCTTAATTCAGATATAAGTGAAGAACTCT
Source organism: Trichonephila inaurata madagascariensis (assembly GCA_019973955.1). NCBI lineage: Eukaryota > Metazoa > Arthropoda > Arachnida > Araneae > Nephilidae > Trichonephila > Trichonephila inaurata. The sequence continues at coordinate 69,231 of BMAV01004786.1, forward strand.
CGAAAATCATTCATGTGCATAATACAACTACCGGAGCTGATATTTTTGTTGCAGTCATAGAATTTTGAAGTATAAATCACCACTGAAAGAGTGGGTTTGTCTTGCAACTGATGGTGCACCTATTAGATTTGTGTGGGTAACTAATATACTCCTGCTATTGTCATGCCCTCTACAACTCTCTCATTTCCTTTGTTTTACTCATACCGAGCGGATGTACAATACCCGTTGTTTGGATGTACGGGGGAGGGGAAGTGTCTGTTATCATAAAATACTTTTCCTATGAAATATTGTCGAAGCTGATTACTTCATGTTGGTGATAATTAATCTTATGTTTGTGTTAGATTTTTCTCTCAAACCCTGAACGTCATCGAGGTGGATTTTAATACTAATATACCACCGCATTCAAAACAAATTCATGTCAACTACCAATTTTGATTACCTTATTTTGTAATAGGAGAATACAGATTTGAAGCTGTCAATGATTTCAGATATGGCTCTGAACTGAACACACACATTGGCATAATCCCAGATTTTGCAATCGAGTCACTGATCGTAATGGGTGTTTTTATCCATTTCAAAAATATTTAAAATCTAATTTCAACAGCAGAAAAACAAAACTACTCTTTTACAAGTCCTTGATAAGGCCCGTTCTCACATATGCTGCAGTAACGCTGGCAATTACCGAGAGACACAAAGGGACTGTAAGGGCGTTCCCCTTGGCTGCCTTTCTCCTAGATTATCAGCGCGAGCTAGAGGTGTAGGATTAAATGAAGAACCAGAAGCTGCCATAATCTTAATATGACTTTATTAAGATCTTAACTTAAACCAATAACAGATTAGGTAATAATATGATATGGGAGAGAATCTACGATGGCGAAACACACAATATATAATACCGAAATAACGTAACCCCCGGACCACTATCAAATAACTAACTCGCCTAAGCTCGATTTCAATGTAAACACAGATCTGAATATTAAAATGGTAACTCCTACCTTAATGTCCAACGAAGCAGCAATCTACCGGATCCTAACTGAAGTTGCGGTTCACTGGCGTGGAATTGTTCCACCTGGACTAAAGGCTCTCTGTCACGGGTAACCTCTCTTGACTGTCACTTAACTTCTCGAAATACTCTTCACCCTTGCAACACGGACTATCGTAACACTCCCCAAATGCCATCTCGATTACTCTAAATTTCTGTTATTTTTTAAATAACAGAAATTTTTGGGGCTTCCTAATTTGCATCTTTCATTCAGGTTTTATTTCTCGGGTTGGTTGGAAAAGAATTGCCATTTATTCTGGTCCCAAAGAACCCAAAAGGACATGTTAATGAAAAAACGCGTGAGCCCGTCACAAGACCTCTAACTATATTTGAAAGAAGAATCCTTAGAAGTATTTTTGGAGGTTTAAAATGTGATAATATTTGGAGAACAAAAACAAATTTAGAAATTTTTAAACTTTTTAAAGAACTAGATATTATTGAATTCATTGCAATACAAAGGTTAAAATAGGCAGGACACTTGATAAGATTGGCGACAATTGAATCACGAAAAAAATCTTTGTGGCCAGACAATATGGTACTCGAAAAAGACCAAGATTCAGGTTGATTGATTGCTTAGAAAAAGATATGAAAACTATTAATGTCAGAAACTGGAAAAGTCAGGTCAAGAACACGACAGTCAGGAATGGAATTCTTAGGAAGGCTAAGGCCCACCCTGGGCTGTCATACCATTGAGAAAGGAAAGATACTACCGCATTTCGGCCTACAACCGTGCTGCCCATTTAGTATAGGGGTAGTGACTCTGACTGCGGTGCAGTAGGACCTGGGTTCGAATCCCGGAGAAGACATGGATCTTTGTAAATGTATTATGCCTTCGCGGCATAGCCGTCGAGCCGCAAGTCCTCTCGTGAGGTTGGTGGAAGGGGAAGAGAGGTGGGAGATCTCTAACCACCCTCAAAATGGGAGTTGGAACCGAGCAAAATCGTATTATCATTAGCAGGATGCTCAAATCTAAGGCTAAAGACAGGCATAAAAATGTTGCCCTTGGTCGCGATGAATTTCGTGGGCATTGATCTGATATTACTGATCAGGTGGCGTAAGTAACAACAACAACAGACCTACAATCACTTATTCAAAAGCGGCATTACTAAAAAAGTAGTTGCAAAAAAATTAAAAGAAACATGCAAATAGCATGACAATAATGTTTAATATTTCCATTACATTATTCACCAGCAAAGTATTGTTTTAAATATCAGATTTTTTTTTTTTAAAAAAGTAGTCACAAAGATTGTAAATTATGTTCGTGCACACAGATATCCTCAATTTGCTTCATTTATGGAAGATTTAGAATGTGAATACACTGACTAATCATATTATACGGAACTTAAATGAATTTTGAATAATAAAATGTCAAAACAATTCCTTAATTTTCTTAAAAACAAGAAGTTACGAATGTGCTGAATTAAAAGATGGACAATGGATAAAGGGGATGTGGCTTTCTTAGATGATATTAAAAGTCATCTTAATCAACTTAATCTTAAGCTTCAAGGCAAGAATCATGTTGCTACAAAGCTATTTGATAATACTAACGCTTTCAACAAAAATTATTACTTTGGCGAAAACAAATTTTAAAAAAAAGAAAATCTTGCTTTACTTTGAAATCTGTGTCAATTTCTATTGATTAAATCATGTAAATTAAAAAGTGTACAGATTATTCTCAGCAAATTAAATTCGTAGAAACGGAATTCACAATCGAAGATTTTCTGATTTTGAAGGCCATAAATTACAATTTCGCATTTTTGCTTCACTTCTATCTATCGATATTATAACTCTGTAGATGAAGACTTAAAAAAATTGGGTTAATTGAAATACAATGCAATTCTTTGTTGAAGCAAAATTATATTCAAATTGAAATACCAGATTTTTGTACATATTTATCTATAGATTGCTTTCCTAAAATGTTATCATTTGTTACGCGTACAATGAATAGGTTCGGTAGCACTGATTTATGTGAGCAACTATTTTTTCTTTAGTTAAAAATAACAAAAATTCAGATAGTTCCGGATTAACCCTGATCTACATTTATCATCAATACATGAATTTCGTCAGCTCAATATATTCAACTAAATTTTCATGACTCATTTCGTGAAAAACGATGCCAAATATTTCATAAAAAGTAATATTAAACAGTATTTCTCTTTATAACTATTTTCTTTTCTTTTCAAAATATGAAATATTTATAGTTTGTAAAATTAACCTGGAACGTGAAACGACTATGTATGTGTATAATAAAAATGCATTGAGCTTGACACACACACATTGAGTATAATAAACACATATATAATTATTCTATATAAGAATGGTATTTTATTAATTTTGTTAACGTTGAAAATATGCGGCCCCCAACTTAATATAAAATAGATCATGTGGCCTGCAATTTCACATGAGTTTGATATGCCTGATGTATTCAAACAAAAGCAACGTCATGAAACAGAAACAGTTATGGGATATATTTGTTACAAACCACTACACTAAAGACAGAAATATTGCGCAAATTAATTGTATTATGTACAGTTGTAATGAATCTCGCGGGCCATGGGTTGACCACTCTTGCTCTACACGATGAATCCTCAATGGCGCTAGCTTTCAAACTCGCAACTCGACAACGCTGGTCATGATTTTGCTACCATAACCACTGGGCTATAAGGGATATCAAGCAACAAAGGTTTTTATTTCCTCATTGAACACCTCCAGCTGTTCGATAAGGGAATAACCGCCAAGCGAGTTAGAGGTTCAAGTCCTAATACCACTGAAGATCCGCCGAGTAGAGTGGATGAGTTCGGAGAGTGAGATACCAGTTTTAGTGTTATCCTCGTCACTTGACCGATGATCAGAACTGCAAGGTCCATCGCCAACAACCGTAGTGCAGTTTCAAAATGCGACGTTGATAAAAATCAAATCATAATTCAGTTGTTCCTTTCTATTCAACTCAGAGGTTCGTCAACTACAGCTGATACGTGAAATAACTGTGAGTCTTGATTGGATGAAGAGGTCGCGATATTTGAACTGTGGAACCTTTTTCTTCACTTCCATTCATGACACAATTGGAATTCCAATAGATTAAATGCATGTTAGCTCTCTATGATTTCGAGGAATCAAAAAACGAAATCATGGCTCGATTGAAACGAGTTCCCGGCCATGAGTATCCGACTACCATGTAAATTAATAACTGATTAATGTTTATTAATGTCTTTCTCTCTATCACAAAAGGAACGCGAAGGTTATTAGCGATGACCTCGTAAGTTTGAACCACGATCACGTGACGAAAACAACACCTGGGTTCACACCACCTTTCCAATTTTCTACACAAACGGGATGACTTCGAGCCACGACAGATTTCACGTGCATCAACCCCTTTATACGGTGGGTCTTCAGTGGTGCTAGGGCTCGAACTCACGACACACTGGTTACAAGCTCGTGACCTTGACCACTAGACTACCGCGTCCCGTGTTGTCTTAGAATGCGACGTTAATAGAAAAATCAGAACTTCTTCGCATTACTCTAAAATCAGCAAACTGCGGCATTTTGCACCAACGGTTGAGGTTCAAAATGCGTGTTACTTAAAAAATAATTATATATATAATAAAAGTTACTGTTTCCCTTTCTCTTTTTCCTTTATAATTATCTACTGAAAAAATTTACCTATTGCTTTCATACACATTTAAACTTTTGACTGACTCAAGACAGCTACTTTTTATTAAATCGTTTCTTATTAACAAAATGTATTGAGAATCAGGGAAAATATTAGAATTAGTTTGAAAGCTGTAAAAATGCAATTTATTGTTAAAAATGCCACAATGTGAAGATAAGCTTTTAAGTGTTTCCAGCAACATTTACTTATTTACATATATAAATTCGGAAGTACATGAATGGATAAGAGATACACTTAAATCCCCAACAGAAGTAACTAAAATATATTCTGTATTCTTAGGGCATGCTTAAGATATGAAAAGGAAGGTAGCAATGCCTTTTATATACAAAAACAGCCAAAATTAATTTCAATTATTAGCATACATTTAAAATTTTAGAATAAAGCAATTACGGTATTACTGATATAGAAATTTTTCACGAAGCCTTAAAGTTTAAGGGCCCTTTGATACGAGTCAACTTGTGCCACATCGAACAGAAGGAGCAGATGGTTGGGACCTAGTTTTGAATAGAAATTGCTTGGGTCCCTTTACACGTGGTCAAATGGCCCACCTTGCTGTGCCACTCCCTCAATATCTCGAAAACCACGTTCTCCTCCACACTAGTTGACTCAACTAAAAGGATATTGAGGAAGCTACGCTCTTCACACGTAATAACTTGTGTATTGAAAGGGAAGAACGCCTTTTATGCTTCTACGGATTTAATCATTGTACAGATGAGTTCAGCTTTTCCTTTTCAGACAACTTTGTATTCGCGTATGAAAAGAATTCTCTCCCCTCTTTACTCTAGAGGAATGGTGACAGGAAACGAGTTGACTCGCACAAAGTTGCCTCGAGAGAAACCAGTCTTAGTTATCTTGTTTCACTTACAACTTAGCTCTTATCTATCAAAATTTTGCCGACTTTTGCTCTAGGAAGATATGATAAAAAATAATTATATCTTAAAAAGTAAATTTCCTTAATATTAACATTCAATACTTTTTAAGAAAATTATTGTTTTGCATGATTAGTGGTCTCGGTACCTCTGAAAAGTGGTTATGTGGTGGAAGTGGTTATGTGGTATCTCTGAAAAGCGGTTAAAATCGTATAGTAGCTTTACGTCAGTTACATTATTGAATTCAAAACATAGTTATTGTACAAAAGAGGGTGCAGTGAAAATTATGATGAAAAAGTGGGTCGAAAATGTTTAAAGAGTTTGAGAAGCACTTGTTATAGAAACTTATATATAAATTACTTAAATATACCACGGTGCAATTATCTTACAATAAAGGCCTTTAACCCTTAACTTCACACTGTTGCATTTCTGCAACATATGATTTATTTTAACTTAACAGACTCAATATATTTTTTAATTACCTACAAATTACTTATCTGAGAAAAAAAAAAAGATTACTGCAACGAAATACATGCTAATTTTGTCACTAGATGGAAGTACATTTTTTCCAGAAATCATAACAATTATAAAAATCTCTGATGCCTCAAGAACTGTGTTTTTGCATTAAAAAAAATCCATTACATTTTATGCTTATGCTTTTATGTTTATTGACGAAATAAATTACCAGATAAGAAATTTAAGCCTTTTATGATGAATAATAAAATTCTCATATAAAAAATAAGTTTTGTAATTTACAGCATTACTGCGCAATATTGCACTTCTGCAACAAAAAAAAACAAAAAAAGACTGAAATTCAATTTAAAACTGCATAATTTTTTTTCATATTTTCCCCTTTTATTATTACTTGAGAACTAGCTGATATAATGTTTTCATAGAAATTTAAAAAATTGTGAAGTTAAGGGTTAAAGGCTCTATTTTGAAAGCGTACGCATTTTGACGGAGGTGGTTGATGATTGTTTATTCATTCTTTTTTTTCCTGTTAAGGTGGGTTTTGTTGTTGTTGCTTGTGAATATGGTAATTTTGAAGAATCTCTGAGAGGTATAATGATTTTCTCAAGCGATATTTTAATAGTAATTTTGGCATGAACACATAATATGATCGCCTGTTCGCATAATTTCAACGGCAAGTTTATTCAGTTTGTTATATGTAAACTGATGTTTGTAAAAAATGCAACACCATGAAGGAATCATCAGAATTAAATGAAATTTAATGCACAAACGACTTGTATTAGTACAAATAAATGACGAAATTTTCAAAGCAAAGAAACAATATTAAGTGTCCGAAATCAGTATTTGGTGTAGCCACCACGTGCTGCAATAAGTGCTGCTATACGACGTGGCATGGAGTCAAACAGATTTTGAGCGTCTGCTTGTGGAAGAGAATTCCATATTTCTTGTATGTGCAGCAAAAGTTCGTCTTTTGAAGTTGCAGGACGCGGATCACGAACGAGACGCCGACCAACCAAATCCCACACGTGCTCAATAGGCGACATATCCGGTGAATAAGCAGGCCAAGGAAGAAGTTGCATATGTTGGGCTGAACAGAAGTCTCGAACAGTCTTTGCAACATGCGGTAGTGCATTATCCTGCTGAAGATAGCTCCAAGGATGACTTGAAGGAAGGGAACGACTTTGGGCTGTAGCACTTCACAGACGTACCTGTTGTTATTGAGATTACCCTCAATTCGTAGCAAATTGGATCGTCTATGATACGAAATCACACCCCAAACTATAACTCCGGGTGTCAGGCCACTAAGTCGTTCAATAATGCACTCTGGAAGGCAGCGTTCACCGACATAGCGCCTAACACAAATACGGCCATCATGGTCCTACAAATTGAGGCGTGATTCATCTGAAAAGACAACTTGGTTCCAATCAGCTTGCTAGGCTCTGTGCTCATGAGCCCATTGCAGCCTCAGCCGTCGATGGTTTGCCGTGAGGGGGATCCTATATAAGGGCACCCTTGCACGCAATCCACGGTGCAGCAGACGTCGACGAATTGACGAAGCCAACATTAGTACACCTGTAGCAGTAGACCAACGTGTTGCCAACTGCCTGGAGGAAGCTGTACGGTCATTCACCACCTATGTGGAGCAGGTGTCGATCGTCGCACGCTGACCACACCTTCCGCCGTCCACTTCCAGTTTTTCGAGTTGTTCGGTGCTCGCCGATCCACTGCTTCCAAACTCGCATCACTCGTGTTCCGCTGCACACGAGCTCCTATTGCGCGATGGGAAAATCCTCCTTCTAGAGGCCGATAATCCTTCCCCGTTCAAACTCCGTAAGTTGTTGGAATTTCTCCTTATTTCGTCGTGGAGGCATACTTAGGTCACACTAAACGTTCGGCAGTAACAAATAATCATTAACTATTTTCAACGTCTCGCTACAGCCCTCTATTTATACGCTTTCAGCATCAGTTTAGAGGGCTCTGCGCACGCCACGCATGCGCGGGGGCTCTGAAACTTTGCTATTTTACGTAACATTCTCTAATTGATATTTGTTGCAAATTTCATTTAGTTCTGATGATTCCTTCATGGTGTTGCATTTTTTATAAACAGCAGTGTATGTATATGTATTGTAAGTGCTTGAGAGAATTATTTTTCCTTTTTTTCTGCAAACTCACACTAATGATTGATACTCTAATAGTATAGTCTCAACAATAAATGATATGAGCCACCTGCGCTAGCATACATTGAAGAATTCACATCGTGACGTTGAAATTTTCATTGCATAAACATTATTCAATATCTCAAGGAAAAAATCAGCTTTTGTAAGTGACATTCGTAACAGCAGGCAGATTTTATCAAGAAGGTTACAGCCTATGCATAATTTTAACAGACTCATAGACATTCCGATAACAGCTGCTAAGCTAGATGAGGTCTTAAATACTGAATAAAAAAGTTTTTAAAATATACAGTATCTTAAGAAGTATTATTCGATCTAACCGTCCTTTTATAGAGGGGGACATGATCAGTTTTGAGTTTTCCTTTTATGTTAATATCGCTGAAGTGTGTGTTGGTTGATATTACAATTTACAATTTAATAGAATTATATATTTGTTCCAACTTTTTATTGAAAAAATTCTTAAGATTTTATTTATTTTTTACTCACTGAATACTCATTTCATATTTCCGCCTAGGAGAGAGAACCAATATTTTAATGGATACATATCTTTCGGCTTAGTATTACATGTCTTTTTAGTTGGAATAAACCTCTCTTTTAAGGCTGCTTTCGGTAAATGTACGAAACCCGGAATTATAAACTCTGAGCACATTTTCAGAGAGAAAAATGCCTCAATTTTCATAAAAATTTTGAAGACTATAATTCATTCATCTGTTAATAATATAGTGTTCTTAAAATTTCAAAACGCTCCATCAATAATTATTTTTTCAATTTAACATGTAAAGAGATAACTCATTTAACATTACGGTATAGGAGAAAAAACGGGAAACACGTTTTATACCAGAAAAAAGGGATTAACTCAGTTTAAAATCAGAAGTATGGTAAAATACCCGGCTCTCTCTCTCTCTATAGGATAGTTAAGCCAGAATATAATATTAAAGTTTCAGTTATTTTATGTTTGAAAAAATATTTCGAATGCGGGTCCCTTTCTTTAACATTAAACGAAAACAGCCAGAGAGCTATGGATGTCAGTCCTCGTAATTAAAAGCCCTTTCAAACAACGAAGATGACATCTAAGTTGATATTTCCCTTTTTACTAATTTCCATACCATGCCACAAAAAGACATTAAGGTATCCGACTACGTTCGGAACCGTGATTTTGCAAAAGCGTACAAATGGATAATATTTATGATATTTACTGTCACTTAGATTAGAAAATGTATATAAAATTGTTTTAAGAATAGTATTACAATAAAAAATTATTTAATTACAATATTTTGACAAAAAATGAACATAGAATGATCAAATTTCAAAATATTCTCCTTTTGTGAAAAATGCTTCTATTATAATATTATTTTGCCTGTCTGTAGCTCAGGCCTCTGTACAGAAGCTCAACTAGAATTTTTGAAATAATATATAACTTAGAAGTGGGTTTATCCATGTTTTACGACAACAGAGGGGAGAAATTTTAAGAAAAAAAGAACGCCAATAAAATTATTTCAAATGGTTGTAACTCTGAAAATAATGTGAGTTTTTCAAAATTCATAGTTGAGCCTCTATACAGAGGTCTGAGCTATATACAGGCAAAATATTATTATAATAGAAGCATTTTTCACAAAAGGAGAACATTTTGGAAAAAGGTTATTCTAAGTTAAATTTTTGCCGAAATATTGTATTTAAATAATTTTTTTGTCAAAATGTCCTTAAAACACTTTTATACATGTGTTCTAATCTACGTGACACTAAATATCATGAAAGTTATCCATTTATGCGCCTTTTTAAATACCTTAAGGTTTATTTGAACTTTTTGCTCTCATTATTGAGCATGATGGTCTTGGGTAGAAGTAGGATTATAGAACCCACGAACCCCGTGATCCATTTTAATATTACAAAGATCTTGTCTTGCTGATTATATATATTATCAAATGTTAAACAAGACACCTAACGTTTCCCCCTCTCTGAAAACATCACTTCTTAAAAAAAAAATTGATTCTTGACAAATTTTGTCTTGCTTTTATGTATGCTTTACTTATGCAAATCTTTTTCTCTCATGCATCTCTAATTCTTAAAAACGTATTTTATACTTCTTTTCTAAATATTTCATTTTGTTTTTATATTTGAAAATTAACCAAATTATATATATATATAATTTTTCAATATTTGTTTTTAAAATAAATGATTTTTTTTAATATGCCCAGCCCCTCCTTCTTTTGCTTCAAACGAATGTGCTTGACGACTTTGATCAATTTATATATCTTGAATTTTTTTTTTTCTTATATAATTTCATTTCCCACAAATTCGTTCTTTAAGATACTTAGAAACGGATTCAAACTGCCATAAATTTGTAATTCATTAGTATCAAACCTATTTTATGAACTTTTTTTATAATGATCTTTTCATGAACAATCTGTTTAAAATTTCGGTTATTGATTAGCATCCTCACACTTTTGAATCCAATTTAATAAGTTTCGTTGAAAAACCCTTAATTTTATTATTACCGTATAAGGTCGAAATGAAAATAAATTTAATTACTAATGAATTTAAGCTTGTATATACACTGTGACATAAAAATTATGCCTTGCCTTTCTTTGTTGAAATATCTAAATATTTTTTGTACTTTTCCGTTTTGCGGGTGCAGGCGATAAAGTTGCCAAAAATGATACAACCGATGCCAAACGGAATATTCCCGCAGGTAACTTTTACCACCACATTTACAAAACAAGTCGTGGTCTTTTCTTATCAGTAACGTCTTTTTGATGATAGTATATCAAAAATGGATGAAAAACCAATGAGAACTAATTGTAATAAATATTTTTTGTATGCACATTTTGTGTTGTTGCCAATAACACCAACTTGGCGAGATTTGGGCCGGCGAAACGGAAAAGTACCTATTTTTTTAAGTCCAGGCTCGACGATCTTAAAGATGAAAGTGAACAAAAATGATTAATCATGTATTTTCACATTTATTATGTATAACAAGAAATTACCGATTTTAAAGAAAAATTCATCCTATTTTACCTACGACTTTCACACCAACGCTTAGCTTCTTTTTTTTAAAAAAAACCAAATAACATCAAACATATTTCAAAGTACATTAAATAAAATTAATTTTCATTTTTTTTCATTTAAATACTGTTTTGCATATGTTTTTGATATAACGAAAAGTGAATTTGTCGTACCTATATTTACAAGATAAATTCAAGGATTTTGATATGACCACATGAATTTCTATTATCCACGCAAAAATCCCTTAAAAAGTGACTTTGAAAACATTTGCCATGCAAGCGTACAGTAATTTAAATTCCAGGCCACAACTGTTGAACACACACATGGAAATATTTTCTGTTGATGCCATTAAGAAACACGAGAAAAACTAGATCTAACTGACCGAAAGGCTAATAATTCAGAAATTCCCGAGTGTGTTATCATCACAATGCAGTTCCTCACCTTTATTTTCTCCTGGGTCACATCTATAGGTAATTAATATTTTTCTTCCATTTAAAAGCAATGCCGAAAAGAACTTACTTTTTTTAGTTAAAATTCAGGAAATATGTATTATATTTTTTTATATAAAAATATTTAATTACTGTTATTTTATAGGTTAGGGCAGAGACCGGTAATAATTTTTTTAAAAAGCAGACCAAAAGAAAGAAAAAAAAAATTTAAAAAAAATAGAAAACTTTTAGCGTCAGTATAATTTATTTTTAAGTGTAATAAAAAAAATTAATATATTTTGGAACTTTTTAAATACTAATGCGATTTATAAGGCTGTGACTGCATTTTTTTTCAATTTTTCGAAATTTAAGTCGAAACAAATATGTATATTTAAATAATTTTATGCATATTAAGGCGATTTCCATTCTTTGGAAATGCAGACTTTTTTTGAATGATTTTCTAAAACAAATTCCCAAAAGTATGTTTTTTTTCATATGCTAATAATATTCAGACTTACACGGTAATTTTCGCTTATTCAAACAATAAGACGATTCCTTAAGTTATTTTTAAGAACTACATTAAAATTAAAAATGTCTGTATTATTGTTTCAAAATCTGTAGCGGGCTGAAGAGAGCCTCTAAATGGGCCGCATCTGGACCGCGGGCCATACTTTGCCCCTCAATGGACTAGGGATGGAAAGTAATCGCTGAATTTAAAAATGAGGATTAAAAAAAAACTGTTGTTTACGTAAAATGAATTTTATTTTATTTACATTAAAATGAAATCTCATTATTAATTAGTTAGTATTGTTTTTAGAATTATTTTAAATGTTTTTAGCATTTACTGTCCCTAGAAAACAACAGCAACAAAAAAAAAATCTCCCTTTAATACTTTTTTTTCTTTTTAATTTTCATTCCAAAGCAGGAGATACGTGCCTGAAATGAGAAAAAAACGATTCATTATTTAAGAACAAGCAAATATTTAAGTATATTTTGAATGAATTAAAAAAGGCTAAAGTATCTATATAGATTCATTAGTTTTTTTTTCCTTCTTTTTGAGTTATCAGATTAAGAGAATTGATTTATATTTGAAGACGCGCCATTAATAGCTGTTCCTTCCGGGTGGTTAGTTTATAATCTGAATTTAGTTTAAGGTTTAATTTAGCTTTCATAAATGAAATAAAAAAATATGAGGTTAAACAAGATAAGAATCGTTTTTTGTATGTGTTTTAATTTCCATTTTTAAATATTGATAAAAGTTAACTACAGGAGTGAAATAAAATGAATATTTCCATTTCATTTGTTTCGTATAAGGCATTACCGTTAAGCATTAATTACAATTTTTTTAATCAAAATGAAAATATTTGTAAAGAAATAGTATACTAATATATAATAAAATACACAACGGTTTTGCTTTGTATTGCTAAGAATTAAGTAGCTTTCTTACAAGTATATAGCGTAAACACATTCAATTAGTCCCCACAACTTCATATTAATTTTTATATTTTGCTTATATATATTTAATATATTATAAAAAAAATTCGAATAAGCATGAAACGAGCTCATAAAAGTAAAATAAAATCCAAGAATTCGACGAAATGTGAATGCATTTATATAAATATATACGGTGCCAGCTTTTCAGAACACAGCTATCAATAAACAATCATACAACAGAAAAAATCGGTTACCGGATAAAAAATATATATAATAAACTATTCAGTTAAAACTCGTAGACGATGAGATAAAAGTCAAGTAAATTCGAAAACCTGCATTTTAAACTTTAAAACTGAGAAGTATGTTTTTGTATTATAGAAGGGTAAATGCCATTAACGAAGAATTTGAAGTATTTTGAAACCAACTATATATATCTTTTCACAGTAATCAAACAAATAATTCAAGTTTTATTGTTATATCCTTATCATATAATGAGATATCTTTATGAAAGAATGAAAACAAATATTTTATCTAAAATAATTTAGTCTTTGTATCGATTATTTTTATCATGCCATTAAATCGCTTCATTATTATCTTATATAACCTATTCCAATTGAATAAATACACTTGAAAGGTGAAAGTGTGAGATGATCTTCCTCTATCAAAAACTGAAAAAATATTGCTAAATATAGAATAGGGTTTTTTGTAAGCCTTGGAAAAGGGAATAAAATGGGAAAAATTTTAAAAAATAAAAGCGTTAAAAAAATGTTTATTTCAAAGTCAAGAAAGAAAATGAAAAATTAAGAAATAAAGCATTTAATTTTTTTTTTCTTTAATGAAAAACTATTTACCTCCGGCCACTATATATATGACCAGCATTACATGAGTACTTCGCCGTTCCTTTATATATATATATAAATACGACCCTTTCCCTCTCCTATACTCCGTTTCACCTTAAGTTGGCAGCGCTGGGAAGGGTACGCGGACCGAATCACAGCCACTACAGGGTTACTCTAGGAGAAAAGTGTGACTATAACAAATAAAATTCTCCATATTTGGCGAGCAAAAAAATTACTCTTGAAAAATTTGTTCATTAAAATTGTATGAGTTTTTTTTTTTTTTTGATAATAGTATAAACCCCTTCTTTAAACGAAATATTTAAGAGTTTATGTTTCAATATGTTTAAAAATATTGATTAATTAACTAGCAAAACTTTTCTCGAATAAAATCTCAATAGTTCCCAACATGTTGATTGCATTTTTTTAAATGAAAAAATACGGTTAAATTGTAATTCACATGCTATCATTACATTGATTTTTTTAAGTGACTTATGCTATTTTCAAAATAAACGGCTCATATATCTTTAGTTTCATAATTTCATTTATTACATCTGTTTATAAAATAAAAATTTCTATCTTGTTTATAAATAATTAATCATCTGTTTTCCATTATTACTGTTTTAAATCAGTTTGTAATTATTCATATTACATGTAAATGCCGTTTATGTACGTTAGCTTAAGATATACAGAAGTACATAATAGAATTTGGGGATTAATTTCAAAAATTTATCAATATTAAAACTTATAATCTTTTATAAAATTTATAGTTTATCTGGAAAAAATATCTCGATGCATACTTCAAAAATTATGTTACTAACATTATATGCAAAGTTTATATATTCAGCTCAATAAGTATAACTTTTAAAGAAAAAAGATTTATTATAATAATGTATACAAAAATTATATATTTTGATATTTAGAACTGTTTTGCTGTAAAAAATGTTTAAAATTTCAAAAACAACAAAAGATTAAGATAGCGCACTGAGATGTAAAAATATTATCTAAGAGCGAAGCTAAATCGCAAAGCGAATGGCGTTGATTTGGCGCGAATATTTCGGAAGAATGTAATCTTGAAATCTGGTTTTTTCAGCCAAATATTGTTGTTGTCAGCCAAAAGTCATGTGGTTGATTTCTACTGTATTCGTTCACAGGGATTAAAGAATAAATGCTTTTAAGATGTGATTAACTTAAAATATATTTTTAAACCTACAATTTATATAATACATGATACTTTTTAATAATTTTCTGTGCATTTGTATTGATTTAAATTCCAGAACATGTTGGAACTACTTTTTCAATCGGATTGTTACATTCCCTACCTTTCCCAACGCTGCCAACTTGAGGTGAAACAGAGTATAGAAGAGGGGGCTTTTATCGTTTTATTTGTTTCACTTTCACTAAACAGGGCTTTAATATGTAGAGTCAAACTAAAAAAAATTCATTCAATTTTTTTTTCTTTTAGAAGCAAATTAAAAAAAAAGTTTTTGTGTAATACACAAATTTTTGGTGTGTTAGAATAAAATTTAAAATATGTTTTTTGAAAAGGGGAAAGGGAAAAGGGGAAAAAAAGAAGAGAGAAAGAAAAAGAGAGAGAGAAAAACTAAATAAATATGGTAGAAAATTTCATGAAGGCATTATTTGCTTCGATACACTCTTTGAAACACAATTGAATTACAGCATTACATTTCATTTTAAAAAAAGAAAGAAAAGAATTGCGAGAGGTAACGTCTTATTTCACGTATCTTAATTTCCTCAAAGGTAAGAATAACATCTAAAAAATTTCTGTATTAAACAGAGAATAAATTGTTTATTTTGCTTGTTCGTTTTTTAAAATTATAATACTATTTACCAGAATAAACTAATCAATCTTTTTGTGCTTGAGTAATCTTACGTAAGTAATCGTATCAGATTTCCCAGAATAATATTTTTTTTATGATTAACAAACCATAAAATAAAAATTTACACTGCTACTTGTCATTCTTAGAATACAGTATATAATTTGCTTAAATGTAGCAAAATTTATTTTTAACTTGAAGAAAAACAGATAAAAAAATTCAAATTTATATATGAGTTTATTAAGAATTTTTTCCATATAGTCCCCCCCCCCTCAATATTTTGTAGCCGCGGTAGCCTTGTGGTCAAGGTCTCTAACTCGTAGCCGGCATAGCCTTGTCCTGATACCACGGAAGATTCCTCTTGTAGTGGCGATGGCGCATTTTAAATCTGTCTTGGCCCGAAGTCCTCACGTTGGCATGGTGAGGAAGTTAGGACAGTGAGGTGCCAATTCACAGGTGTCGTCAGTTGACCACGGTTCGAAATTAGAAGGTCCGTCACTAATAGCTCTCGCATTGCTTTTGAGTGTAACGCTATATATATATATATATATATATTAGATAAAACTAATTATGATTATTTTATTCATATACAACTAGTGTCACTAAAGTTATGGTAGTTTGTAAACTCTCTTTTTTAATTTTTATTCTTTTTAATACTTTTGTTAAGTGCTACATTTCAGCCATTCAAATGCTTTGAATCTGCATTTGGGTCCAGAGTCTGGCAATAACTTATTTATTGCAATCAGATTTAGCGCGGGCTCTACATTTTTAAGTGCAATTTTTAGGTAAGTTACCTCTATATTGTAATGGATTTAGATATTCCTATCCATTATTTTCAGCAGGTTTTTGCTCAGTATTATTAACATAAAGGGGGAAAGTTGGCTGGCCACAAAACATGGTCAACCCCACTCTTTATATAAATTAATTTGTATATAAGCTGTCCTAAGTTAACAATGTTTATACTACTGAAGCAACCATTTTCTAAATTTCGATTGCTCATGTGTCCTTCTCATTGTATGGTTTGCTTACTGTCTATGTGTTTTTCGATTTTGATATTGCTGAATGTTCATCTCTCGTTTGTAGAGAATTAGACTATATATATATATAAGCTCTCATATATACATATATATTCCCCCAATATTTTACTTTTAAATAGCAAATAATGGTCGAACTTATTCAAAATTTGCCAGTAAATAGTTATGTAAAAGGCCCTAACATCACAAGAATGCACTCTTTTTTAGTGTTGCAGTGTATAAGTTCATCCTTGAAATAAAAATAAAAATTTAAATCAAGTTGAGAAGCTTAGAAATTTATATCAGATCAGTTCAGTGGCGCACACAAAGGGGTTCCCCAGGTCCGGAACTCCCCAAAGCCCTTAATGTTTTTCCGATTGATTATAATCCTATGTATATAGTACTTAAAATTTAATTAAATATTTGTTATTAATAATTAATTTTATTAATTACTGCTAATTATTTATTCAATAATTAATTTTTTACTGTTTTTTGTTCCCAAAAATCAACAAAATCGAAAAAAATATATGTTGGACGGCGTATTGGAGCATGTTATGAGAATGGTGGACTTTCGACCCTGAACCCCCTCCCCCTTGAAGAATTTCTGTGTGCGCCACTGGATCAGTGTCGGTTCATCCATTGGACGCTTGCGGTGGTGCCCAGGGACCCAGGGCCTGGAAGCACTCGTAAGGGTCCGGATAAGTTGGATTTAATCAGGTTTTCCAGTGCCAAGGGGGCCTGTAGATCTTCTGCACCCAGTTGTATTAATTGCCTGAAATATACCAATCATCTGATTTTATCCTTTATACAAAATTACGCTTAACTCTTACATTCGTTTACAAATTAAAAATAATTTCAGAAAAGTTCAACATTTAAACTTCTTTTTTTATACAATCAAAATCAAGGGATATAAACAAATGGGTGTGTAATAAATGATTAGAGTTAACTCAAATCATAGTTAATTCGTATTAAAAAAAAACTTTGTGTACAAGTTAATATACTTCTATTGCTAAACCACTGCTTCAGAAGTTCAAAGCCTATAAATTTAAAGTTAATTTCTTTTTGGAGACATCAGTAGAATAACTGATTAATCCCGGTATGTGTTGAAATGCAGCTCATATTTCTTCCGTGGGGGAAGAGGGGTATAAGCTTGTTCAAGGAGAATTTCCAGGTGTTTTGCAATGCGATAAGGCGTTAACCGATGATAATATGCCCTTGTCTAAAAAATAGCTGCAAGACGCGATAAAAGATACTCACAGTTATCTTCAGTAAAAAGATACACTGATAGTGCGTATGTACTTACAGAACTGGATTTTTTTAAGGGGCATGGGCCTCCCAATGTGGTCTTACGCCACTTTCTCACTACAGGTTTCATTATCATTTTTAGGGCATTATGTTAAGCTCCCTGACACCATGAACCCCTAACATAAAAAGAAGCAAAACTGCTCATAGCTATAAGTAGCGGTTGATTCTTCTTAATGTTGCTGCTCACGTTTCGAAGATAGTTGAATTGAGGGGTTTGAATCGCCGGGTACTATAATTACGGGCAATTTTTTACGACATACTTGGGTTGCTTTCACTCTCACTCGTTTCGTGGGAATTGCTCGATCTTTGAACCAAGTTGTTGTCTGTGCATTTCTTCATTTTTAAGAGAAAAAGGGCAATTCGAGTAGCATAAAGTGATTTAGCAAACTGAGAATTTCTTTAGAGAAGAGTAATTCTTAACTTTTTTTCTGTCTACGTCTTTTATATAATTTTTTAAGAAAACTACTCCTGAGAATGGCCATTTTTTTATTTTTGCTTTTGAAAATATCTTGGTAAGTAATGAATTACAATTTCCTTATTGGTTATAAAATATTTTGATGTAGTCTATGCTTATATAGTTGAGCTGTATGAGTATTCCAATACAGAGTTAATTACATCGCATGCTGTACTGAAGTGTTTCAATATCCGTAAGTGACGTACTCAGTCAATTTCATGGGAGGAGTTATATTTGTAAAAAACACACCAACGAAAACATCTAGGCGTAATCTTTAAGCTAAAAGCTACTGATAACCGTAAGAAATAAATAATATACTTAATTTTATTATCAGTAGGGGTTATCAGCAAGTCCTTGAATTGTAGAATAAAATCAATTTCGTACGAAAAGCTTATCAAACGTGTTCATCGAAGTTTTTTTAAAATGTCTTTGATGAGTCCAAGACAGAATTCTTTCCTAATTAAAGTAGATACAGTAAAAGAGACAAAGCTTATCTATAAAAATACAACATTCAAGTAATTTAGAAACTGCAATAATTTTTCAATGAGTCCATTTTAATTCAAATAAAAGAATGATATGTAGTTAAGTCTTTCTTATAAAATTTATTTATTTATATTGATTGATTTTCCTTGCCATATTATCTAAAAAGAGAAACAATATGTCTCATACCTCAAAATGAGTTAATTGGGAATTTTTATAAGTAAACGTCTATAAGTGAAGCGATTAATAATTTGTTGAATATGTACATACGTATGAATTACATCATAACACAAAAATATGAATATAAAGCTTTTTTTTTAATTTGAGCTCTTATAGTGAAGTATTTAATTTAATTGCTGAAATGTGATTTTAAATGCTTTCTTATAAATACCACAAGCAATTTTTGTACAATACTCAAAATTAAAAATATATGCTGCTAATCTAAACATTTTTTTCGCTTTTTTTTTCCGAAAGTCAGTTGTGATAATAATACTTTTCCTTTTTTTGTCTCTTTAAAAACCTAGATTTCATTGTATTTCCCATATCGTTATTTCAAAGTATAGAGGAAGATTGTACTTTTTTATATCTAAGAAAATTTTTAGGTTCAGCAGGCTTTTAACTAATAAAATCTGACATTTGTTTCCCCACTTTGTTTCAAACACATTTCATCAGTTGTCAAGAGAATAATACAATAGTAGAATGCATGACGATGTTTCAATTAAGATTCTACTTTCTTAATTGAAGATTGAGTGAAAAAATATGATAATTATTGCAGTAATGTTACTTTTCCATCTCATAGTCATAAAATAAAGTAAGAAATTACTCAATTTGTTCCTTCTAAGCTATCACAGCAGTAGTTCGACTTTATTGTTACTGATGAAGTATATAAACAAATACAAAAGGGCTTCAAATGTATTAAAATTGTTTGAATATCCTTTATAAATGTGTGGATTTAAGTAGCAAATAAATAAGGAAGTAAATATAATTTGTGTGGATAATAGTTATTATAATAAAAATAACTTGAGAAATCCTAATAATTTCGTAAATACAATAATTTTTTTTATTGAATTTTTTGGTAACTTTCACTGTTTCTATGGAACTGTTTCATACATTAGATCTCATTTTATTTTTAATAATTTTATTATATGCAGAAAAACAAATGTTCAGTGTTTAATATAAATGCGTTTACTTAGCAAAAAAAGCAATTTATTAAACGTTTTATTATTTTTCAGAAAAACTGCCTTACATCTATTGAATGTGTATTTGGGTATTCCTGTAACATTTTCATAAAATAGTCTACAATGTAAAAGGGTTCTTCCTACCCATTTCCAGTGAAAAAGTAATAAATAAATCACCGGATATAAACAATATATTTCTCTCTCACTGGAAATAGGATATTGCAACCTCACATGTAGATATAAAGATAACATCTGTTTAGTTGACTTCCAGAGTATGAGTCAAACTGAGATGTTCACTTTATAATAAAAAATATTAAAAACAACATTTTAATATATTATCTTATCCTAACGGAAATAAATACTACTCATCGATTCATCACCATTAGGATGAGATATCAAGTTGCGTTGAAATGTAGCTTATGAAGAAAGCTTATCAGTATGAACATCTTTTTCTTTGTAAGATACAGAAAACCACTCTTTCAAGAAATTGTTTTCTTCTTAATTTTGACTTTTACCTCCTTAGGAAATGTGTTTGAAATGATAGTACATCATATTACCCTGTTCTTCTTAATGTTATATGTAGTTAGCAAATCCGTATTCATTAATTGTATTTTTTCAGAATTTATGTTTAACATACAAAATTTTTTACGCCATGTTGTATTTTTTAATTAGCATACTAAATCAGCACTTTTCTAACTGGAGGGTGCACCCCCACCCCCTCCCTCCCTAGCATGTCAAAAATAAAACATTATTTAAAAAACACATACATTTACTGAAAGGAAGCAATACAATATAAACCGCGACAATATAAAAGCAAAATATACACATTACACTGATATAACATACTTGTAAATGTGTCAGTACCACACAATGTATTTAAGGTATCCGACTACATTCGGGGAACCGTGATTTTAAAAAAGCGCATAAATGGATAATTTTCATGATATTTAGTGTCATTTAGATTAGAATACATGTATAGAATTGTTTTAAGGACATTTTGACAAAAAAATTATTTAAATACAATATTTCGGCAAAATGTTTTTTGCAAAATGTTCTCCTTTTGTGAAAAATGCTTCTATTATAATAATATTTTGCCTGTATATAGCTCAGATCTCTGTACAGAGGCTCAACAAGAATTTTTGAAATATATAACTTAGAAGTGGGTTTATCCATATTTTACCACAACAGAAGAAAGCAATTTTAAGAAAAAAACGCCAATAATTATTTAAATTGGTGGTAACTCTAAAAATAATGTGAATTTTTCAAAAATTCTAGTTGAGCCTCTGTAGAGAGGTCTGAGCTATACACAGGCAAAATATTATTATAATAGAAGGATTTTCTCACGAAAAAGGAGAACATTTGGAAAAAAGATTATTCTAAGTTAATTTTCAAATATTGTATTTAAATAATTTTTGTCAAAAAATTTCCTAAAAATTTTTAAGTATTCTATCTAAGTGACACAAATATCATGACAATATCCAGCTTTAAACACGGTTCCGAACAGTCGATATAAGTATCCGACAAAGTTGGGAACCGTGATTTGCAAAAGCGTATAAATGGACAATATGTATATTTTAGTTCATTTAGATTAGAAAACGTATATAAAGTTTTTTTAAAAATATCATTCAATAAAAATTATTTAAGTAAAATATTTTTACAAAATTAACATCGAATGACCAAATTTTTAAAAATTTCCCTTTTTATGAAAAATGCTTCTATTATATAATAATATTTTTGCCTGTATAACACACACAGCTCAGACCTCTGTATAAAAGGCTCAGCTAGGAATTTTGGAAACATGTAACTTAAAGTGGATTTATCCATATTTTACTACAAACAGGTAGAAATTTTAAAAAAACCGTACTTTTTTAAATTTGGTAACTGAAAATAAGGGAATTTCAAAATCCAGTTGAACTCTCTAAAGTTTTACTTTATCAAAGCACACACACACAAAAAATATTATTATAGAAGATTTTTCATAAAAAAAAAGAACGGTTTGAAAAAAGCTATTCTAAGTTAATTTTTGCCGAAATATTGTATTTAAATAATTTTTTTGTCATAATGTCCATAAAACAGTTTTATACATGTATTCTAATCTAAGTGGCACTAAATATCATGAAAATTATCCAATTTTGCGCTTTTTTAAAATCACGGTTCCGAACGTAGTCGGATACTTTAATAATGCATTTATAAATACTAAATTAAGAACTTTTAAGTAATGACTCCCATGGGCTTATCTTTCAAAGCAGTTTTTCAGAGGAAAATTTAGTATTAGATATTGATACTCTAAGATGATATTCTACATTTAGCTGAGATCTTTATTTTGTCTTCAAAGTCACCTTCTCAAAAAATCCGGTTTCACAAAGGTAGGATGTTGGAAATGGATGATTTGACTCTTTAGAAATAAATAATTAAAGAAATAAATATTTAATTTAATTAAAAATTATTTTGCAATGTGTTCCAGTTTAAAAATTAGAAAAAAGAAAAGTAGCATAATACTTATTTTTTATATATATATACTTAAAGAGAGTATATATATATATATATATATAACTCTTACTTAAATTAAAAGTAAAATATCTTTTACTTGAAAGAGTATCATATACAAAGTTTTTACTCTACTTATCTTGATAATTTGTACGGGTTATAATTAAAGTCGTATTGTAGCTTTAGTGCGTCAAAGTACATTATTATTGCATTCAATACATTGACATTGTTTGTGGGGAGCGATGAAAATTGTGATTAAAAATAGGGTCACAAATATTGAAAGTTTGAGAAGTACAATGATAAATGTATATGTTAAATAACTAAAAAATTCTACTTTAGTTAAGCATTCTGAGTGACATGCAAGGACTTAGGTTGGTGCTTAATATTATATTCACATGAATGGAAAAAAAAACTATATTAAATATTCATGTACTGTAGTCAGATAGATCCTGTTGTTGAGTTAATGAGTGGAGGTTATACTAACGTCACATTATAAAGCAACAAGAGGACTCTAGGCCACGAACCTCGTAGTTTTGAACATCGGTCGAGTGATGAAGACGACACCTGAGTTGACACACCTTCTTCAAACTACGACACCACGCCGGTGGGAGGAGTTAGAGCCTCGACTGATTTATCGTGCATCAGCCCCCTCTACACAGTGAATTTTCAATGGCAGTTGGAGTTGAACCCACGACTCTCAACCCTGTTGTTGAAGATCATTTTTGTTACCGTTCATTTACTTCAATATTATATTTCCCAATTTGGTTTAAAGAAACAGCTCTGTGTGTGTGAAATTTTCTTCTGTTTCACTTAATTACCTTATAAAAATGAATATTAAATACATATTATAAATTAAATTTCAGCTTGTACTATAGTCCTACTGCAATTAAAAAAAAATCTGCTTAAAGCTATTAAATTACCAAAAGTATTCAAAATTCACCTCTCTCATTAATATATTATTACCTATAAATTATTAAACAAGTGAGTTAAAAACTTCTATGTTAAGATTTTGTCAAATGCTTGCTTGGTTGATTTGAATTAATGTCATGTTAGAGAGTAATTCGATTTCCATTAGCAATCGACTTCAAAACCTGAGTGGGAAGAGAGAATCATATTTAATCTTATACCTCTCAGCATGTCAACGGCCATGGTGAACTAGTGGTCAAGGTAACCGACTTATGGCGGCATTTCATGAGTTCAAGCCTAGTACCGCTGAAGACCCGCCGTGTAGGGGAGCAATACACGTTAAATCTGTTAAGGGCTCAAACGTCCTCCCATTGGTGTGGTATGGTAGCTTGGAGTGGGTGGTGCTAGCTCAGGTGTCGCGCTCATCACTTGACCATGGTTCAAAATGACGAGGTCCGTCGCCAAAAACCCTTGAGTTGCTGAAAAGAGAGAGCGCTGACCTTAATATTCACTCACTCAGCATGTCGAATTTGTGACTAAGTTTCGTTTAACTATGACGGTTGTAGTTTCACTTGATTTAAGTATACATCACAATTGTAAAGCAACACGGGGCTATTGGTGACGCGACCTCGTAATATTAAACTACGGTCAAGGGACACACACACAAACTGGGGCCGTCTCTCTATAAAATTCCACTCCAACGTGAGGATTTTTTGAGCCACGATAGATTTAACGTGCATCAGACTTTCTACACGGAAAGTCTTCGGTGACACAAGGTTTCGAACTCCGTGACTCGACAACATCCTCCATGGGATCGCGACCATGACCATTTCAGCTACCGTTGTCTTTCTATGGTTTGCGGTAGCAGTGTGGTCATGGTAGCGAGCTCGTGACCGGTGTTACTTCTGTCGAGTCACAGGTTCAAATGCAGAAGCTACTGAAGAACCGTTATGTGCGTGGAATTAATTCTGCACGTTGGAAACGAGAGTATTCATTTAACTTTTTCCATCATTTTTATGCGTCTGCAGCGGCGCCTCCTTCTGTAAGTCGCAAACAACAAAGGACATGAATAAAAGCCCTTAACGACTGGTCCGAAGAGGGATTCCTTTCACCTCAGTAGTCTAAGGCATGCACGGCGTCACTGCGGACTGGTAGGTCGGTGGTTCAAATAAAAACACCCCGGCCAAGGTCAACAGCTTGTTGCCGAACGTCTATTTTCAAAGATAGTCTCCATGTGTTAGTAATTGTTGCTTCATCACGTCAAATTGGTTGATTGTTTATTAAAAGTCAAACTTTGAAACTTCATGAGCTCAATTTTGGCGACAGGCCTTGTAAATGTGAACCTTGTAAATTTGAAGTGACGAGGACGACACTTGAGCTGGCACCCTATCTTCCACGTTTCTACGCCATACCAACGTAACTTGTTTTCTCGACAGATTAATCGGGCATCATCAGGACTTCTTCAGGGGCACCAGGATTCGAGCCCCATCACTCGACAGAAACAGCGCCGGCCACAAGTGCGCAACCACAACCCTTCCTACGTGAAAAATAAACGTACGAAGAAATTCCTACGTGATAGGAATTTCTTTTTATTTGTTATTTCTCATGATACTGAGAAGTTATTGGTCAGTAAAATATTTTTTGTAATGAACTCTCATTGATTTTGTATAACACCTGGTTAAATGTAGAGTGAGAGTTTTATTAACTTCGCACTATAAAGAAACACGAGGCTTTTGACGACGGATCTCGTAATTTATTGGGTAAATGTAATCAGGCAATGATTTAACATTGGTCCTTAAAAGAATTAAACCTGCCTTTTTTTATTATTATTAGGAAATATTTGGAAACACATTTCTACATCCAAGGTAGCCGAGAGTGGTCACAAATCCGTGACCGGCGTTTTCGAGACGTGGATTTTAGACTTGCCACCACTGAAGAGAACTTATTTATTAAAACCAAAAAAAAGACTGCTTTAAAAATATATTGTATAGGTATCGGACCGAGGCTTGCCTTGTCACGAGTTCGAGCCCAGCACCACTAAATACGTTAAATCTGTCGAGAGCTGAAACGTCCTCCCGTTGGTGTGGTGTGGTAGTTAGGAGAGGGGGGTACCAGCTCAGGTGTCGTCCACGTCACTTGACCATGGTTCAAAATTACGTGGGCCGTCGCCAAAAGCCCTAGTGTAGCTAAACAGTGCGACGTTAATATTCAATCATTCAATCAATCAATCAATTAAAAATATATTTCCCCAAAGGTGAGACACCTTTAGAAGTTTGAAGCAGTATTAGATTATTTGTAATCTAATGAGTATGCTAAATTAAGTTTTGTTAAAAAAGCCACACATGTTCCAGAAATTTTAATCAAAAGTAATTTAAAACATGGATTATTTTTCAGAAATTTTTCTAGTATGTGTCCTAATTCTAAATATTTAAAACCTAACGAGTAAACTATATTAGATTCGTAGCCACAACCTGATGCGAATTTAATGGCAATGCATTGGGCCCCCGACATCTGAGAGAGAAGGGATCTCAAAATTTCAACTTCATATTTATATTTATTATAAAAATATAGCTAATGTAAATGATATTTAAAATATTGTAAAATATATGTTGTATTAAAATATGGTAAAGTAATTAATATGTGGTTAACATGTATTTAATTTCTCCTGTCTCTCTTTTCATTTTTAGGGGCCCAGTGTTTTTTTCGTGTACTAAGGAACTAAAACTTCTTAATTCCCAATTGACCTAAACACCGAAAATGTTGTTGGCAACATCAGTTTCAGAATACATATATTTTTGCAGCGGCGTACGCAAGGAAGGGGGTTGAGGGCTTAACCTTCCATAGACCAACATATTTTTAATTTTTATCATAGAGATTACCCCTTGGTGCTTTCATCCAGGGACATCTTAAGGCATGGGCCAACTAGGCCAGGGCAGATTGCTTCAGCCACAAGGGAGAGGCTCTCTCATTCGTTCTCGACTCAGCCTAAAAAAAGATCATGATTCGAATAATTTCAACGGTCAAATGTTTTTTCCGGTTGTATTCTCCGAAAAACTGAGAATTTCGTACGATATGTGTTAACTGGCTACAAGTGATGACCGTGTGTAGGGGCCTACCACCATACACCATCATTACTCATTCAGTCAAAAGACGGCAGTTGGTCGAGCCGGTTTGTTAAAATACAATTTCAGATAGGGGATGGAGGATCTTTTATAGATCCATATCCCTGTGACGTGAAGAAACGTGAGCCGGTTTGTTCGATTGTAAGTCATGCACATTTATTTGTTTCGGATTATTTGACAACGTAGGCTATGTACTATCTTTTAGGGGTCATAGGTGGGGCCTACATTTTTGTAAGGGCCCAGGGTCTACTTTTGCGTCCCAGAACCTCAAGAAGTCTTAAGACATCCCTGCTTTCATCCACGCTTAAGTTTTAAATCCTACTGTTAGTCAAGTATAAAACTAAGCACAAATATATAGATGATATAAGAGAATTTATCACAAAATATATTTGAAAATCAAAATACTGTATTTGATATCCTATGAGGTTACTTCTGTACTTGCCCTGTCTGGATAAGAAAACACTTGGATGAACACTTTTATGATTTTATAGCCCATGAGGCTAATGATCTCTGGAATAAGCACCTTTTAATGATAAATATTAAGCTTAATGGTTTATTTCAAAATAGATGACGAAGAATGTTGAATTAGTGGTGCACACAGATTAAAATGCTGTACACAGACTGTTTTTTTCTGATGCAAGAGATTAAAAGACATTTTCTCACCGAACTTATCGTCAGCGACAGTGTTTATGCATCAGCAGCTTCCATAGTTTACTGCTGGAGGTGCATGCTAGTTCCAAGAAGTGATAAGCGAATGTCACACGCAAAAGGGAAACTCCTCCCCGCGATGGATTACCTTGACTTCTAGGTATTCTTCCCGGAACGTGATGGTAAAAACTGAATAAATTGATCCTAACGGTTTCATTCGACCTATACGGATGAGTGAACGTCGGGGAAAGATCTAAATTGGTCCATCTCTTCCAAATACTCTCTCACAAGTTTCCGATAAGAAAATCATATTCGATCCTTCATGCTTAGAAAGTGTGATTTAGAGAGCGGAAAACACACATTTGGATTTGAATTCGAATAAATGCTTCTTCCTGTTTTATCCAGGAATGGAAAATGTTTCTCGAAAGTACACAACAAATGCGGAAACTAGAAAAAGAATTTATATAATTCACATCTCTTTAGAAATTTTTAGTCCAGATCTAAAAGAGTAATAGATAATCAGAAAATGTTTCCGAGATTTTAATTTTAAATACTTCAAATTAATGTGCACTAAAACTGTTCATTTTAGCTTATTTAAATTTGAGTTAATTAAATTATACTAGAGCTGTATTGCGGACTACTATTCTTACTGATCGCGACTACTATAAACAAACTACTATAAACTGATCTTTAAATTAGTTAATAAATTTAGTTTTTTTGGGATTGTGTGTGATGGAAGAAAAATACATTCTGAATTATAATCCAGTGAAACTAGGAAAAGGAATGTTACTTTTTAATGCTTTACTACAGTAAATTTAGTTACTTGTTAATAAATATCTTGCGGAAAATATAAATATAAAATTACTTACTTTTAATGGAAAAAAGTACAAAAAAAAAAAATATTTACACACACAGGGTGTTGCTTTTCTCCAAAATTTTTTATATTTACACAAATTAACTCATATTTTCAGAAATATACTTGTATGTATTGTTGAACAACCTGTTTTAGCAAATACAATTTCTTTTAAAAATAATCAAGCAATGAGTTATTTCACATAGTTTTAATATTTTTCTATTAAATGAATTCACGTGTAGATTTTTTATTTAAATCAAATGCTTTTAAATTTCACAGTTTCATTATTCTTGTATATGAAATTTAAGTTTTTTTTTTTTGTTTGTTTCTAGGCTCTATCGAACTTCGGTAAATTGTTTATTGAGATGCTATAATTTTTTTTTTTTTTGATTAAATCATTTCAAAATTGTTAGAAAAACCAATACTTTGTTTTGTATGAAAGTGTTTTTACATTAAGGGTGATTTATTATAAACTTTATGCAAATTTGATTCCAAATCATTCGGATAGATATTATTAGGTCTATGTGCAATATAATTATAACAAAATATCATTTTTTTACATAAATAATACGAGGCATTAAATTTTCCTAAATTATTAAAAGGTAGTTAAGAAATGATTAAATATAAGCAAATAATTTAAAAGTCATCTTTATAATTATTTTAAATTATGAATAAGAGAATTTTTAAATTGACTTTTCCATATTTTTTGGGGGGATTATTCCCCGATCAAGCTAAAACAGTATAACGCCTGATGCGAGATCAAAGAAATTCTTGGCTACGTCAGTTTCTAAGTCACCATGTAGTGTACTTTGATTTTATGTATAAACAAGAATTTTAACCCAATAATTCTGAGATAAAGTAATCTTTTACCTGGGGGTTATATTGGTCATTTATTGACGCCACGCTGAGAACCAACACGAGGAATTTCGGCGACGGATTTCTTAAATTTAAAGAATGGTCAAAAGGCTTCGAAAGCTTACAAATGTATACCAAACGTAGGATTTAGGAATATGAATTGCTATTGAAATGTTATATTTTGAAAAATAAAGGAAATTTTTTTCACTCACAATAAAAATGTTTCCCGTAATTGCTTTCTGTAGAAAAGCTAATTTTTTTTTCATATACGTATACTGTGTTAAAGTGAAAAAAATTTAAAATAAAAAAACACTGTTTATTATAATCTATAATTTCCGTTTGAAAGTATTAGAAAATGTGAATAATTTAATTTTTACCCGTATGAAAAAAAAAGTCCAGCTTCAAAAACCTTTTATAAGAATTCTGCAACAATGATTTAGTTGTTGAACCTTGATAGGGAAACTTCTATTTACTATTGTATTTGATTGTCACGGGGGGATTTAAATTTTTTACAAATTAGTTTGAGTACTTTTAGATATATTGTGTATATATACTTCTAAGTAAATAACTTTTTCATACTATAGGATTATGGGGATTAGATTCTAATAAATTTTAAATGTTTTTTTTTAAACATTTTGCATTTTCCTTCTCTTAAATTTTATTTCAGCTCAGTAGCTTAGGCTGGCCCTTTAAAACTCTGTTTAACCGCGCAATCTTAGTATTAAGTTCTAAGTGCTGTTGAATCACTGTGGCTGTCCTACTTTATCGAGTACTGTTTTCTTGTCTATTGTTTCAATTTAAATAAGAATTTTAGTTATTTAACATATTTTTAAAGATTATATATACACACACGCACACATATATAGATGGATAGATCATTACAATCTGTTTCTAAAAATTATATAAGTAGAAGCTTCAAATTTAAAAGTAATCTAGTAAATAAAGAACTAATTTTATTATTAATTTAAGATTTGCTTATCATTTCACCAATACATTTCAAAAAAAAAAAGACATTTCAAATGACAAAAATTTGCCACATTTTCTGATTGACACGTTTCTTCAGAACCTAAAACTTACCCAAAAAATTTAGAATAATTATTTTAATGACACATATGCATTTCAAGATGAATTTCTGGATTATTTAAAAGTTCCTCCCACTTTGGAACTTTTTCAAAACTGCACATTCTGTCGCCTGTAAGGGTAATGTGCAATAAATGAATAAAAAAAATTCTCAGAATTCACAGTCTGTTATCTGCTCTCTGTGAACAGGTGTGAAGGTCGATTGTACTGAAGGTCACAAATGCCTTCCCTCCCCAGTTTTGCCCTTTTCTCAACAATGACGTGGGGGGAACTCGACCCCTCTTTTACCTTTGCACTGATAGTTTTCTCGGAATATTCAACACAAAAATTTTATCTTAAACTCGAGTCTCATTCTGTTCTAGTAACCAGCTGCAGTAAGCTGAGATTTTAAGTAGAGCTGTTATGTGCGATACTTTGACGATAGTAATAGAAGAATAAATCCGAACTCGAGTTCGGAGGTTTCTTCTTACGCCTAACTTAACTTTTGAAAAGAAAACTTGTATGTGTGTGTGTGTTTTTTTACTTTTGTTGTTCTACCGAACATCACCTACGAAGAAATACTTAATACGTTGCGCTTCATTTCGCTTTTCGGGAGTGTGCGAATAAGTGCAGCATCTAATTTACTTTGTAAGCAAATCACCTTTTGTTCTCACCATCAGAAAAAACAGGAAGCGCTCGACTGATTCGAAAGTCGTTTTTCTCCAGCGAAAATCGCGTGTCTAATATGACCCGTTAGATCAGACGGAAAAGTTGAACTACCGAAAAAAAAGCAAAATAAAAATAAAAACACAGAACAAGTAAGAATAAATGTGCACAACCCATGTCTGGTAGAAGGTATGTGAATAAAATAACATCGAAGAAAACCTAAAAGAAGAAACGGAGAAAAAAAGTCATCAAGATCAGCGGATATTTTGTTTGATGTGAAACTCAAGACACAGGTTTTGTAGACGGTACGGAAACATTTGAGATACAATATAATGAATCCCGACTATTTTGTAAACTGAATACATGATGCTCATTATTCATCGAGAATGATACGGATGATAAAAGTAGCAGATATACTCCACTTCCTGTTTCTTTGGTGTGCAAGTCATGTATATTCTGGTAAGCGATTCTTATTTTCCTGAATTTTTTTGTTCGAATGATCAGAGTCTTTTTCGTATTGTTATTAAATATTTATTATTTAGAATGATATATTTCAACAATAATATTAGTTTTAACAATGTTTATAGATTATTCTGTTAAATTTTTAAATAATCGTAAATGGCTGGTTATAGAATAGACCATATAAAGATCATTTTTGTTCTGTATTTAAAACTGTAAGATAAATCTTTTCAGATTTCAAACTATCAAAAATATTAAGATATGGTTAGATACCAAAATTTAGAAACTTTTACGATAAAAATAGTTATTTAAATCTATTAGTCATACAAATAATTTGATCATTAAAAAAAAAAATTAGTTTTAAGATGTAACCTTAGAATTGAATGCTTTAACCGGCAAATTAAAGTAAATTTACCGGATGTTGAAAAAAAATGTTTAATATAAACAATCTAAAACATTTTACGCGTATTGTATGCATTATTGTTTAAATTTTTGTTAAAATATCATTTTTTAAAAATTACTTGTTTAAGTTTTTTGAATACACATGCCGGAAGTATTGGTTTCTGAATTTATATATCTGTTTCTAATTCTAATTTTCTACATCACTGATTTTTTAAATAAAATATAGTTAGCATACCATCTTTTGTTTCCAAAAAATATTATTGAGAAGTATTAAGAAAGTACCTGCTGATTTGATGGATTACTTTTTCTGTTTTGGATTGCTTAATCAGGCGGAACAAAAGTAATGGATAAGTTTTGGATTCAATTTCATTTTTATTCAAGAGTTTAAAATTTTTATTCACGTGAAAATAATGATTATTTAGTATTTTATGGGGTCAATGAACTTGTCCTTTATCTACATGGACAACTAAAATATTTTACATTATATTGCTTGCGAAAATTCAAGTGAATTAGCATTCGTATATTTTAGTTATTAAAACTAAATTTAGTTTACATGCTAAAATATTGATGAAATTTTAGTTTGTCATAAAGAACACCAAATTACCGTTACCATATACCTCAAACAATCAGCATTTTTCCTTTTCCTCACTTATGGCCTCCAAGCTGTATAGTGTTTACTTCATTTTTCAACCAAATATGAAAGGTTTCATGAAAATGACTTAAGGCTAAGATTGAGATTTTGAAGGATTTAACCTCCACGTGATAAAAAGACAATTCGTAAATGAATTGGGTTATTGACCTGTTAGTTGAAAAATGACCCGCGACATTTACGGTATGTATGGTAGAATTCCGTTCTGGTGTTAAAGTAATTTAATTTAATCGATGGAGGAAACAGTTCAAATGAAAAAAAAGTTTCACCTCTAGGTATTTTAAATCTTTTATATATTTTAATGTTTGATATATATATATATTTTTTAATGTTTGTGTGTGATATGTATGTATGTATGTATGTGTGTGTGTGTGTGTATGTATGTATGTATGTATGTATATGTATATATGTGTGTGTTTCTAGAATTTCCTTTTTCATGTGTGTGTGTTGAGCTAATCTTAAACGAGAATTTTTTTTAAATTTCCTCTAATAAGCCAGGTTTAATAGTTTTAAGGCACTAAATATTTCCAGAGTACAGATTCGATACTCAATTTTGCTAACGTAAGTTTAAAAATATAATTGAAAAAAAAATATATTGTCAAACATACTTAAGTCTATGTTCAACTGGAATCATTAGAAAATATTTAATGAATTAAAAAAAAATTTTAAACACTTGACTTAAGATAGTATATGTAAATAGAAAACTGTTTTACACTCACAAAAATATTAATATTGAACAAGATTGTAACTGAAGCTGAGAAACATATTCAATTATAAAGATTTAAGCATCTCATGGGAAGGGGGACACATTCCCTATAACGAAACGTCACTATATGTCTATACTTTAACTTTCAATGTACTCATATTTTGGTCTTTGGCCCATGTATCTAAGTGAGTGAGTTTGGTGTTTTATGGCGCAAGAACCAGTTTTGGCTATACTGCCCCAAACATTCATAGGTCTGGACGGGGAAAGGAGAAATTGGATGACAAGATGGAGGGTCGAAAGTAGAGAAGGATCACTGTGTGTACCCCGGGGTCGTGACACCCGTGTTTACCAAAGACAGTAAACCCCTTCGGAAAAGGAAAATATCACTAGGGTACCTCGGGATTGTGACACCCGTACCCACCTAAAGAAGTGAGCCCCCTGAGGGGGGCCCATGTATCTAACTCCCGTTGCTATTAAGTGAAAGCGTTAGCCTAATGGTCAAGGTAACGGACTTATGGATGCACGTTACGTATGGATGCTTACTGATGCACGTTACATATGTCGAGGGTCAAACGTCCTCCTGTAGGTGTGGTGTGGTAGTTAGAAGAGGGTGTGTCAGCTCAGGAGTCGTCCTCGTCACTTGACCACAGTTCAAAATTACGAGGTCCGTCACCTCAAGTAGCTAAATAATGCGACGTTAATATTCACTCGCTCACCCTGTTGCTATTAAAGCACTTCCAGTAAGATATATAAATAACTGAATTACTATGGAATACTATGATGAGATTAAATTCGAGGTTCCCAAACTTTGCCTCATAGCCCTTGCAGGTTTTGGTTTGGAGAGGGCCGGGTAGCTCGAGAGGTATCAGGTATCGATCGCAGCTTGCCTGTTCAAAGTTCGAGTCCGTCACCACTAAGACCCGCCGTGTAAGGCAGTGATGCACGTTAAATCTGTAAGAGCTGAAACGTCACCCTGTTGGTGTGGTGTGGTAGTTAGAGAAGGTGAAGCTCAAGTTCTCCGTCATTTGACCATGGTTCAAATGTAAACGGATCGTCGCCAAAGCTTTGTATGCTAACAGTGGACGTTAATATTCAATCAATCGGTTTGGAGTATACCCTTATTTACCTAATATTAAATTTTTGCAAATTCAACTTAAATGGATTTTTGATAGCAGGTATAGAGCTGCATCCTTAAAAGATTTAAATTTTTAACTGTAGTGAAGTATAGTGTTTAAAAATTAAGAAAACCACGTGTTAATTAATTAAATTAAAATTTAATTAATTCACAGTTTTCTTAGTTTTTAAACTATTTTATGCATTAATTAAATGAAAATTTAATTAATGCATAAAATAACTGTTAAATAAAATAACTGAGCAACTAACAAATGCTTTTAGTGGGAGGGATGAATCTGGGAATGCAATAACAAATTTCCAACATTTGGCATCAATCTTGTCAGGTTTAACCCTAAATATCTCCTCGGTTAATAGTGTCCAGTCTTTTTTCTTTCTTGTTTTGGAGAATGGCAAGCGCAATGAAAAACTCCTTCTCAATCGGAAAAACAATTAAAAACTTTCTCAAGATATTCCATAATGGGGAATAAATAACAGGTATATCTTTTTAAAGCCAAAATTATTGGCATCCGTTTATAAACTTAACTTTTAAGATCTTGCTTAGTGCCTATTCCTAGTGTCTAGTTCTTGTAATCTGACTTTTTTTTCAAAATGACCATATGAATTAATTGCCTATTGTGGTATTACGATAGTCAAAACATTTTCAAACCTAGTTTCAAAATCCAAAAAAAGGGCATTTAAATGTTGAATGTTGGTTAAAATCCCTTTTTCCTGGCAGATTGTCCATGACAATTGTGAAACTGGGAAAATTTGAGGTGTTCAAAATTATACTCTTTTAGCTTAATTCTGGCACACACAAGCAAGGCTGAAATGTGGTCCTTGTTTTAAAAAAAATTGTGCTCTCGCATTGAAACTGCCAATAAATCTATTAAATAGGTAAATCTGGTTTCCACTTGATTAAATTTCCTTTTATAATTAAAATCGCAATCTGGTTTAATGAGAGCCACTATCGTAGATCCCCATTTACACCTCATGGACCTCCAAATTTTTTTCCCTCTTGAGTGGACTCCTTGGAGGTCGTCGTAGACCCCTGAGGGTCTATATAGACCACTTTGGGAAACACTGATGTAAATGATGAAGCATTTGTATCACTAAGGTTTTTAGTTTCTGAATTAAAACAACTTCATCTACACAAGAGCTATTGTTGGTCTTCAATTTCAAGCCACTAATAAGCGATGTATCATCTATCTTTATATAAAGAAAAAATGGCTTTTAATTTAATATCGTAAAAGCTCCTTTAGAGACTATAAAAGAATTTTACAATACAAGAGAAAATTTTAAAAATTGATCTGGGAAATTTCAACGAGTTTCAGCTTAAGAACCTCAGATTTAATATCAAAAGTCGGATAGAATTATTAAGAAACATTCAAATTTTGTCGGTTTAGAATTCTATGAATTTAATCCATATGCTTTGCATATAAAGATACATTACTGTAAGGTCACATTTAGTTTATTTGCCTAGGCAAAAAAAAAAACTGAGGTGAACTTTGAGTCACTTACGATCAAATTAATATAAAAGTGAGGTCAATGACTGGAGAGAATGAAAATAGTAAAAATGTATAGAATTTCTATGCGCGCGCTCCTACCAATTAAATCTAATTGAGCATTTGACCGTAAAGGGACTTTCTCCAATTTCAGTTGTATAGTTCAATTGATACAAGTAACACGGGATCACCGAACCAATTTAAGAAGTACCAAGAAGTGCAAACTTCTCGTTTGGCCCAGGAATAAAATCAATCAGATGAAAATTAATCATGCAGTAATTTTGGCTTTTATCTCAATGCGATTGTTCTACTAAAAGGGCCACCTGCCACTTTAGTTGAATAGTCTTTCAATACCTGTGTTTTAAACTATTGTAATTTAATGAGTGTAATATGATTTTAATGTCAAACCATATAAAGAGCCTCTATTTTACGAACTTTTTCCTGGAACCCAGAACATTTTGCTATTTTCTTCGTAAAATAACCTCCAAATAGCGAAGTGCTTTTTTTGTTTAATGAACATTTTCTCTTGTGGATCGTTTTTTTTTTTCGCTCCCTTTTTTCAATTTCTATTAGTTCACACTCTCTCTATATATATTTATATATCTCATTCAAAATTTCAATCGTTAATAAAATACTTTCTATTCATCCATTCAAGTTCAAATACATTTTTTAAAACTTATAGTGGATGACACTTTATGTTAATACAGTTTTTTTCAAATATTAATTCATTAAAAGTTTAGAAAAATGAATAAATAGAAACAAACAAAAATAATAGTCCAACAGCATATATAGAAAGGAAAATCGTTCGTTGTGTCCCTGTAGCGATATGGGTGTATTATTTCTAATCCAAAGGTCGTGAGTTCGAATCCCACCTGGGATGGCCTAATTTCTGAGAATGTGATTCCTTTTTTACCATACTATTTTATTAGAATAATTAAATTTAATTAATGAATAAGTAATAAGCACAAAACAAAAATAGTCCAACACCCTATATAGAAAGGAAAATGGAAAATTGCAAGGAAAATCGCTTTCTATTCTTGTCACTTAATATTGTGATTCTGTCATACGTATATACATATTTATGTTAATTGTAAGTATTTAATAAAAAAGCTATTTAAAATGAAATTTCTTTGTTGAGTAGGAATTGACTTAATTTTTTTTTTTATTATTCATCTACTCAAGTTCAAACACATTTTTTTTAAACTTGTAGCGGATGATACTTGATGTTAATACAGTTTTTTCAAATAATAATTCATTAATTAAATTTAATTAATTACAGTTAAAAAGATGTATTTCGGTTGATATTATCCCTCTAGATAGCAGCACTATTGGATAAAACAGCTTTTGTCAAATTTGTGATGAAGATTTAACTTAACCTGAATAATTATATGCTAGTTAGACGTCAGCATTCCTTTTACACTGGTTTTAAGATAAATTCTTACCTATTATATTCAACTTTTGTTAAAAAATGCAATTACAAATTTAATGTGGTTGAAAAGTTTTTAATGTTAATTTATAAAAGGTGTTTTGCCACTTAATATTGTGATTCTGTCATATGTTTATACATATTTATATTAATTGTAATTATTTAATAAAAAGTAACTAAAATAAAATTCTTTGTTGACCTAAGTAAGAACTGACTTAAATTTTTTTATACATATTACTTGTGTGTGTGTGTGTGTGTTTAAAATATATCTAGATATTTTTCAAATTATTCTCTTTTGGCACATTTTAGGGTAATCAATGGCCTTGAACTGTGTGTGGTTTTATCAAATGCCTAACTTACCTAGAGTAATGAAATTCAGTAATTATAATTTAAGGATACATGGTGGTAGTGTATGCTTAAAATTATTGGTTATAAAATAATGTATGTTTAAAATTACTTGCAGACTTAAAATTAGAAAATGTCGTTAAAAATTCATTAATTTTAACATAAATTTTTTTTAAAAAAAAAATTTGAAAACGTATACTGTTACTCTTAAACAATGTTTTTCCCCTTGTTCTCCTAGCGGATTTCTTTTTGATGGGCAAAATATATAAATGAATAGATAAAAATTTTCAAAAAAGTGTGAATGATTACTTTTTTAAAATAATATTTAGTGTTTATGAATTTAAAATTTGTTTTATGGGGTCTCTAAAGCATATTAAAAGATGAGTCCTAACGAATTTTCCATATAATGAACTTTTTTTCTGGATTTAGCTACTTCGTTAAATAGAGGTCCGACTGTAATATTAAATCTCTTGTGGCTCTCCCCCTTTTCGCAGGGGGTCGATTAAAGGTGAGTCGACTTCGTATGCTTCGCCTGAGTATCACCAGAAGCCATGCTAGCTGTATGAGCGTTAAATTCACTACTACTCCTCGATTAGAACCCTGCTGTGCCAGTGGAAGGCGATGATGTTAAGATATGAGTTTGATCCCAAAACGTCGACACCTTGGGGTGTGAGGAAAGGGTAGAGGGAGGTGTCCAGCGTCAGCCAGGTATAGTACTCGTCATTGACCTGTTCACGAGTTCGAGCCCATACCAAAAGACCTGCCGTGAGGGCACGATGCACGTTAAATTGCACTGAACTCCTCCCGTTAGCTGTGGTGTGGTTAAGGTCCATGAGGTGTCGTCCCTCACTGACCATGGTTCAAGTTCCGTGGTCCTCGCAAAACCCCGTGTAGTGAACATGCACGTTAAATTCAATCAATGCTCAACCATCCATCTGGCGTAGTGTGGATGTTTGGAGGAGGGAGGGTTTCCAGCTCAGGTGTCGTTCTCA
The DNA here is from genome assembly GCA_019973955.1 of Trichonephila inaurata madagascariensis. Lineage (NCBI taxonomy): Eukaryota > Metazoa > Arthropoda > Arachnida > Araneae > Nephilidae > Trichonephila > Trichonephila inaurata. The sequence continues at coordinate 107,616 of BMAV01004786.1, forward strand.
TCAATAGCTCTTCTATTGCTTCATGGTATGGTGTAAATTAAAAATCAACTCAAAGTCGACTATTCTTATCCATAGTTAATAACCCAGTAATTTAATGAAATACAGCGGAATTTTTTATCCGTTTTACATTACAAGTGAAAGAAAAAAAATTATAATTTAAATTTAAGTTAAACTAAAATGATTTTTAATCACTTATATGACACTTGTTATGGATATTACCTAAAGAAATGGATAATTATGAAGGAAAAAAAATATATGGTTTAATTTTTTATTAATGCGGCACTCTAAAGCAGTGTTCCCCAACCTTTTTATCGTCGCGGATCGGTCACCGTTTGTTAATTTTACCGTGGCCCGCTAAGGGGGAGGACGTTGATTGTTTATATTTTAGACTGTTTTGATTTAATAATTTTAATTTAATTGTGATTCAATTATGACTTCAGAATAAAATATAGCTACATCAAAAAATGAATATAAAGTGGTTTAACAAGGAATATAAAGTGATTTTCATAAAAAGTAGCCCAAACCCAAGAAAAATATACCACAGTAAATAAAAGGGAAATGATTTAATGTCTTGTGCGCCGGTAGTATTTGATCCACGGACTGGGGGTTGGAGACCACTGCTCTAAAGCAATGCACTAAGAGCTTTAATGATAATCATGGAGCGACTCCCAACATCAAGAACATTGGCTGCGTTACTGTTCTTTAGTTTCTTTATGAGCGTGTGGAAGATTATGCTTACTTATACTCGAGCGTTAGCCAGTGCCTACATTGATGTGACGGAGAGTTTATTTTGTAATGTTTCCATCCTAAATTTGTTTAATATTCTATTGGTAAGTAAGCAATATTATAATTCATATATAATACTGGTTTGATTTTTTTATGAACGTCGTATTATTAAGCTACATTAAAGCTATTGGCTACAGACCTCGTATGGATGTGGTAGTTAGGAGAGGGGGATACCAGCTCAGGTGTCGTCCTCGTTACTTGACCATGGCTCAAAATTACGAGGTCCAAAAACCCTAGTGGGAATGAACAGTGTGACGTTAATATTCATTCACTCACTTACAGACCTCGTAATTTAAAACCTCGATCAAATGACGAGGATGACATATGAACTGGAACCCTACTCATCAAACTTAAACGCGTAAATGTGAGGACTTAAGGGCTCCACAGATTTTATGTGCATCAGTCACCGTACTGTAGTGGCACTAGGACTCGAATTCATGACTTGACAACACCGGCCATGAGTTCATTAACACTCGGCTACTATATAATACACTAATCCTTCTGTTTAGAGTATTAAACTGAATGAATCGAATTTTGTAGAGATAAATATATAACAGCAGATGAATTATTCTTTTTCAACTTACCTCCTTCAAGAAAATCTTTCCGAAAAGACTTTCTATTTCTCTACCAATAATTCTTTGTACAGACGTAATATAACATTGGTTAAAAGTAGGTTTTAATTTCAATGTATAAACTAAACACTCTTTATTCACACAGATACTTCTATGAATTCTTTGATTTAATATTACGTGAGTGAGTGAATATTAACGTCGCACTGTTCAGCTACACGAGGGCTTTTGGTGATGGACCACGTAATTTTGAATCATGGTCAAGTGACGTGGACGACACCTGAGCTGACACTCCCTCTCCAACGACGTTCGGCAACAAGCTGTTGACCTTGGCTGGGGTGTTTTTATTTGAACCACCGACCTACCAGTCCGCAGTGACGCCGTGCATGCCTTAGACTACTGAGATGAAAGGAATCCCTCTTCGGACCAGTCGTTAAGGGCTTTTATTCATGTCCTTTGTTGTTTGCGACTTACAGAAGGAGGCGCCGCTGCAGACGCATAAAAATGATGGAAAAAGTTAAATGAATACTTCCGTTTCCAACATGTAGAATTAATTCCACCCACATAACGGTTCTTGAGTAGCTTTTGCATATGAACCTGTGACTCGACAGAAGTAACACCGGTCACGAGCTCGCTACCATGACCACTCCTGCTACTGCAACCCTACAAAGACAACAGTAGCTGAGTGGTCATGGTCGCGATCCCATGGAGGACGTTGTCGAGTCGCGGAGTTCGAAACCTTGTGTCACCGAAGACTACCCGTGTAGAAAGTCTGATGCACGTTAAATCTATGTGGCTCAAAAAATCCTCACTTTAGAGTGGAAGTTTAGAGTGAGTGAGTGAATATTAACGTCGCACTGTTCAGCTACACGAGAGCTTTTGGCTACGAACCACGTAATTTTGAACCATGGTCAAGTGCCGTGGACGACACCTGAGCTGACACCCCTCTCCTAACTACCACACCACACCAACGGGAAGACGTTTAAGCTCTCGATATATTTAACGTGCATCGCTCCCCTACACGGCAGATCTTTAGTGGTACTGGGCTCGAACTCGTGACAAGGCCAGCCACGATCCGATACCTTGACCACTTGGCTACCACGGCCACTTAGTAATATTGCAGGGCAGCACAAGAACTATTGGTGATATATCTCGTAATTTTGAACAATGGTTAAGTGAGAAGGAAGACATTTGAGCCTGAACCTTATGTTCTCCTAAATGCTTACATACCAAAGTAGTGACTTTAACCCTTTATTTACCGCATTATGATTTACTGCATTTTTTTCATGCAATATATATATATATATGTAATAGATTGAAGTAGTGTTGGCCGGAGTGGAAGATTATACCAATTTTGATTCAGTAATGACGTCTTCAGAATAGCTTTACCTCCTTTATTATGAGCACAATTACGTTACGTTAACCTTGAATAGACAGCGGCGTTTTGGAGGACACAACACAAAGACAAAAAAAAACCAGTAAGTATTTGCACTCTTACGTGATGGCGGCAAGCAGAGAAAGAGAGCACGATTACGTTGAATAGGCGTTTTCCTTTGGGCATCTGATTGGCTAAAATGCGCGGGCTATGGCAATCGGTTTAGCCGATTACGATTAAGATTACAACGCTTATTTTTAAACCTAAGAATTAAAGATTATTTATAGATCATTAAAGAGTTAATTAAAAGTATGTTAGAGGGAATTATTACATATTTATATATATATATGTATGTACGTATGTAATGTATGTATGTATATATTTATATATCTATTTGAATCACTACATTGAAAATAAAGGGATATACATAAACAAAATAATCAACTTTGGGAAATGTAATCCGTTAGAGCTAATTAGTTAAAAGATATTCAACTGTAAAATTAATTATACATACTGTTCACATAAAATAAATAGTCAAATCGTTTTCTAAGGCCTTAACATCCATTTCTTAACATCCAAAAAATAATAATAATAAATAAGACACCTTTGGACATGAACTATTTTTTCGAAACAAAAATGACAATCTTCGCAATCCGCTGAAAACGCCGACAGTTGAAAACGCAATTTCTGCTATAAAACTATTCGCCTTCTCGCTAAAATCCTCACCATAGAACCCGTGCTGTCATATATCTTGGGAGAGTGGATTTAAAAGAATATTCCTGCTAAGTATCATCAGAGTATTCGTAAAAATGGTTATTCTATGTAATTTTAAAGTGAGTGGTACTTATAAGTACCATCGGTAGATAAAGGGTTAAGCCCCAACAGATTAAACGTCTATTATATGCCCATTGTATAAAGTTTCTTGAGTAGAATCTCTCATGATTCCCCAGCCCATAATTTGACTGAAACAACGCCTCGTGACCATGATCATTTGGCTACCATGGCCGCCAAATCTGTAAAATAATACTTTCAACTAACCGAGGACTTTGCGAAGTTAAACCTAAAATTGAAAAAATGTACAAAATCTAACTCCAAAGGTACACTGTAAAAATATATCATTGATGATGCTATCTGTTGTTACTTTTATTTAATTCAGTAGTCTTGAAAACTGGGCACTCTATAACCTGACAGTCCGGATTACTCGGCCACACCCTTGTATGTCACAAAACCCACAAATTATTGCTGCTGTCACAGTTAATGAAAAAGTGCCGGAAAATGAGAAAGACGTTAACGCGGTGAGGACACCGTACAAACTCGTAAGGTATCACATAGTGAGGGATTAAAGGCTGTCGAAACCGTCCTTCAATTTGAACAAGGTGCATCAGTAGTGGACGTAGAGTGGAGTACGGAAGACAACTGGACATTACACATTTCTTTAAAAAAGTAGCCAATTTTTGCAAAATCTGCTTGTTAATTTTCATTATATAGATAGCTTTTTATCTTCATGAAGTATTTTTCTGAGGTATGTCTAATCAGGTAAATTACTGCATATTATGTATTCATTAATTTTCATTTTTTTGTAGTGAATGCTCGAAGTACGAACTTTTTCTTTGCTTAAGGGTATTTGGAAAGTTTATTTATAATTATTATTATTATTATTTATTTATTTATTTTTGTTGTATGTATCGTTTGTTTGAGAATACAAGTGCAGAACAGTATTTTCTGAGGAAAAATTCGTACTTATATATATTTTTTAATCCCATTCTTGAGAGAGATAATCCGGCATTTTCACAAACTCGGCTACTCATTGGTCCACATTAAACTGAGTTTTTGGGGCGCTGCTGTCTTAATATTTATTAACTTGTTAGGGGTATACCGAAATGCAAATAAAAAATATAAAGAAAATTGTTTTCAGAATTGATTTATAAAGAAAATTCTGAAATGCATACTAAAAATATCTGGCCTTAAATATTAGAGAGAAGTATATTTTTTAGTTAGTAATTGTGTATCAACTGCTGTAAAATATTCAAACAATGAAACTTAAATTCAGTAGCACTCACAAACCTCTCATAAGGGGGAAGAGGTTTATTTTCTAAAAAACACTTAGATTAAAGCCCCGAGGCATAATTTCTACGGTAAAAATTAAAAATATGTTGTGTGTGGTCTATGGGGGTGAAACTCCAAACCTTACCCTTGTGTACGCCACTGTTTAAATGAAGTTCAATGGTAGTGAATAACACACAAGATCTTTTATTTCTCTTATTATTTTTTAAACTAAAGAAATTTTTCTGTAAAAGTGTTTTTAAGATTCCAGTATGAGTAACTGGTCTGAATCTTTCCGTATCCTGTGTGGTATATTGGAGGAGGAGCTTGAAAACAATTAAGGTAGTATGCCCAAGGCACTTTAATTCTCAGTTTTCACAAATGAATGCGAAAAACAAGTTGGAAATTAAAGCTGTTTTACTTAAATTTTTTATCAACAATGCGGATATTTTACTATTTAATCAACCCGGACCAACAAGTACTCTAAACCCGGAAGGAGCCTAAAGGGTCACTTCTTGTCCTGACGACAAACCGGCAATTTTAATGACAGCTATACATTACCTCATTTCACTCAAGGTCAAAATTTTCTAAAAATAGTGAAATGGTATTGATAAGGAGAAAGGCTAAACTGGTTTTTTTTTCTTTTCTTTTTTATGAGAGCCCAGGAGAGCTGTGGAGAAAAAATAATAATAAAGTAAAAAACCTGTAAACCTCCTTTAGCGTTGGCCAAATAATATTACCTTTATCGAAAGTTTATTTCTATCCTGTTGGGGTCAGGATATTTTTATCGTATATAACCGAATGACCTTAAATCCTACAATACTCTCTAATTTAGAGATATATAAATTAAATATTGCCCTACCTCACGAACAGCAAGACTGATTGTCCTCGTGTGATAGGTGTTCGATCAAACCACGCAAGAGTGGACATATGAGATGGTATGGTCTTTTGCTTTTGTATTTGGTTCTTTTCCTTCATCTTTAATTTTTTTATAGAGTTAAGAATAATATATAAGATTTAAAAGTTTGAATTTATGTATATTATTGAAATATTTGTAAAGCCATTACTTGTTACATTAATCTTGTTTCAGGGAATATAAAATCACACTTTGTGAGAAGTTACTTTATTAATTTGATTATTATACCACATTCAAAGGTGTATACCAATTTGTTATCTCAGAATCCAAAAGGTTATGTAGAACTTAAAGCTCTTGAACTTGTTTTATTAGCCAGAATGAATAAAGAGGAGTTAAGTGAGAGAGTGATACGATAGAGACCTCGCACATTGAGAAATCTTATTACTAAGGAGCTTCAACTGCATTTGTCTTTTCAAACTTTCGCTTCTGTGAAAGAAAAATTTTGGTAATTGGATTAAAGTGTATTTAAAAATAATTTTACGGGTAATCCTTTTTGGGATTATGACGTTATTTTTTAAGAAATACCTTTGAAACTGTTCTAGGTAAAAATTCTAATAGCAATGACAAATAATGCAACTCTAAAGTAAAATTCAAAATGCATCCAGTTCTATTTGGCATTTTTAATTGAATTCATTGCAAATAATTACCCCTTTTTTAATTGTCTTAACGCATTTTTAATATCTTTTAAAGGGAAAAAAAATTGAATATATCATTTTCAAAGCTAGCATGTGTTTTACTTTTGAAGAGAGAGAGAGATGAGTGTCGGATATTTATTCATAAACAAAGATATACAGTAGAGTCCTGAAAACTTGATCTAATGTGGACCGAAGGGTGGCTGAGTTTTGTTAAAAGGCTGGGTTATCGAGAATGGGATTAAAAAAAGAATAAGTACGAGCAGTAGCGCACACAGGAATTTTTCAAGGGGGTGTCCGGGGTTGAAAGTTCACCGTTCTTGTATCATACTATTTTTGCTTGTCAATTTTCAGGAACAAAACACAGTAAAAACTAATTATTGAGTAAATAATTAGCATTAATTAATAAAATTAATCATTAATAACAAATATTTAATTAAATTTTACGTAAAATCGGAAAAAAATCAAGGAACCCCCCTTGTGTGCGCCACTGAGTACGAGTGTTTCTTCAGAAGATATTATACACTTATATGTATTGTTTGCTAGTGAATACAACAGAAAATAAACTGCCTAAATACCCTTAACAAAGGAAAAGTACGAACTTTATGAAGGCATATACTATTTACTATACATGAAAATGAAAATTAGTGAATATATAGAATGCAGTAATTTACCTGATCAAATACACCTCGGAAAAATACTTTACGTAAGCATAAAGCTGTCTATAAGGAAAATTAAGCAGCCGACTGACAAAATCTGGCTACTTTTTTAAAAAACGCACATGAGATTTTTCGACCAGAACTGTATGACCGAGTTATCCGGACTACCGGGTTATAGAGTGCCGAGTTTTGGGGACTCGAAATCATCTTCATTCAAATTTATAGCTCTACAAGCCATTGTATTTGTAATTTATACAAGAATGCGTGTGTGTGTTCTTCTGTTACATTTGAAATTCAGTCAAACAACCCTTTTTTACAAAAATTCATAATAATTGCAAAATATTTCTCTTTTGTTATGGTTACAGTATTTAGATTCTGGACAAGCACACACACACAGTTTTTTTACTCCAAAGTTTTAGAATGAAAATTATGTACATGCTGCTTTAGTTGATTTTCTTCAAAAAAAAAATTTTTTTTATTTCCCTTCTTTTATCCAATTGTACAATGGTACTTGTATAATTGAATCAAGGAATGCAGAATGTAGAAAATAAAACATTTTCGAACAGTGTATATATATATTAGCAATTTTACAAATTGTGTTTCATTTTACTAAATAAAAATAACATTTTAAGGGTAGGATATATGATAAATTTATTACTGCTGCTTGTGCACATGTGATTTAATATCCCACAATTTGTGGATACAACTTGTCATAATGTTTCCCACACAATTAGGGTTTTTTAAAAGAGAAAAACCAGAAAGTGTAATGAGAAAAGTGCGTGATTTCTACACATTTGTTAGTAGACGGGCTTGTAGATGCCGTATGATACAGACGTTTGAAAAAGAGTTATGGAGAAAAAATGGGACAAATGCAAACGCCTTGTGAACGTTGACTAGCCTTTAATGATGTCAATTCACAGTGATACATACCTTGGATCATACTATATTAGTCTATTTTTACTTTATTAAAATCGAAATACACCAAATCGAAAAATCATCCTATATATTTCAGAAATAAAAAATATCCCTTCCAACGCTACATATTCAACCAAGTGCTTTACATAGTTTAAATGATGTTGAAATTGATTATTGGTATATTTATTTATCATCAATAGCTCTTTTGAAGTGAAGTATATAAAATGAATGAGAAGAGTTTCTTGTTTGGCGGAAATCATAGTCGAGTTTTTATTTCACCCGCCCCCATTGTGTAGAATAATTTAATAATAATGTTAAAAACCTCGCATGGCTTAATGTACAAATTTGTACGTGTTTAACAATTTTTATAATTGTATAAGTCAATTGAATGCAGCTTAGAATAACTAAATCTGTTGCCAATATATCGTGTTATGTAACTGTAGTGGAAAGTATACTCAAAAATATTAATTTTTCATTTCTTTGGCAACAGTGTCTTTAAAATTAATGTTCTTCAATATCTCTGTCGAAACCCAAATTGATACCCGTAGTCTGATTTTCTTCTTTTAGAAAACAACTGAAGAGGTTCTCGTCACATGAACTTTGAATTAAGCTATGACGTTTTTGTTGTGGTTGTTTCTGCCCGCTTCGGAATTGCATAGTGACGTCGATGAAACTAAACAATAATTTAATATAAAAAAAAAGAACGTATTATAAAGTATTTGAGTTGTAGGAACTCTCTAGAATGTAGAAAAAAGCTTTCAATTTTTAATTACATTAAACATTAAATTAATGATCTTTTATCTGAATTTATTTTAAGAAAATTCAAACAAAAGCCTTACAATTTTGTCATTATTTTTGAAAATATTAATTGTTAAAGGAATAATTTAGGAATTTGTTTTATTTAAAACAAACTTATAAGCGATAACTATTATCTCTCCAATAAAAAAAATTCTTTATCAGAGTAATATATAATTGGAAAAAAATATTAACAAAATTATAAGCTGGATATAAGTAAGAATTAAGAATTTTGATAAGTAAGAATCGGATTATACAAAGACTCGTGATCGGATTGAACGCTGATAGAATGGTGTGTGAAGGATTAGACTAAATTATCGGTTAAATGCATTTATTTTAAAACAAAATGTATCCATAATTAGAAATTAATATTAATTACAACTGATAATCAACACAAAAAGAACTGTATATATTGTGAAATGACCAGAACTTCATAAAATCTCATTCAAATTGTATTTTAAATCAAGTGTATGTATTATATATATATATATACACATACATGCACTTGATTTGAATTTGATATATACAATAAATAATACATAGCTCCCTCCAACAAAAAGTATCTGGCAGTAATTTAATCAAATACTTAAAAAAAGTCAAATTAAAAAAAAACCCGATTAAAATTTTTAAAAAGACAGAAAAATAAGGCCAGTTTGTTAATTTTATATATGAGGATTTGACATTTTTTTCTGCCTGTGGTGGTGTAAATAAATGTAAACTTTTGACTTTTTTCAGTAATGCACTTATTCCTGATCGTCTTGTTCCAGAAAAATTTCTTGCAAACTTTATCAACATTTCATTTGTTTCCAGAATATTAGGATAGTGTCTATTGAACTCAATTAAATGTTAAGATTTCTAATGTTAATAATTTATTTCATCACATCGTGCTCATTCCTTTATTTTTTTTTCAAAAAAAATAATGATTGCTCATCTGTATTAAAGAAAACATACCACACCTGTAGTTCTGTTGCAACTATCTAATTTGTAGCGCTCTAAATCATTTTTAATTGCAACATTTTCACACACGCATTTCTTCACACTCGTACAAAAAAAGTTGAACTTAAAAAAACCAATGATTGAAAAGTTTCCTAAAATTATTTCGCAATTTATCATAGGATTTGTACATCGCCCATCCCTTTAATTTCTTTCGAAATCCATGAATTATATCTTCCATTCGATCTCTTTTACACGATTGTTTTTGCTCGAAGTAGAATCGAAGTTTACGAAATACACTGATTCTCTCTGATGGAAACTGGTTATTTTTTGATAAAAACTATAAAGCCATTCTTTGTAAAATAAGTCCAGTGCTTTCGAAATCGAGGTTAATCGAATGGAGAATTATTGTGTATTTTTTTTTAGTTTTGTTTTGGTAAACGCCCTAAAATATTGCTCACTTTTTCCGTCTATGTAACGAGTATAACCGAGATTTCTAATGTGCCAGCACAGTCAAATCTTCTAAAATTAAACATATCTGGGAATATATTATATTTTTGTGTTTGTACTTATAATTTTATAAGCAAAGGTTCTCCAGTCACATAATATATAAGGTAAGGTAATCTTTCAGTTAACTTATCATTTTTTAAACAAACTCTTTTTGCCTTTTTTCCTTAGTGTAAATATATCGCACATCTGCTACAAATTTAACGTTTAAGAATCACTCCAGTATCTGCATCCAATGCCGAATTAAGCTCATTTCGGGCTCTGGGTGCAGAAGATCTACAGGCCCCCTTGGCACTGGAGGGTCGAAATTTATAACCAGAAAATCTGGTTAAGTCTAGCTTATCCGGGCCCCTGGACGCCCGCTCCAAGCGCACAGTGGATAAACCGGCACTGGTACTAAGAATATATTAAAATAATTTTTTAACGATTAAATCGCAATTTATTAATATTTACTATGAATTACAACGCAAGTGTTTGCAGCAGTGATTGGTAAATTCTTATTTTAAAATTAAATATAGTATGTAAGTAGTTTTTTGAAATTGATATAAACACCGCTATTTGCTAAAAAAAATTTAAAAAAATACTGGTTTATTATACTCATAAGCAAACAACGATTCTCGAAGTTAATAGATTCCACACTATTAATCAGATATACCATAAAACTTCGTTTCCTCTTTTTTTTAATTCTTCAAATAAATTTTTATAATTTGTTGAACATTCATTTGCATAGCAAATTATCGTCTAGAGTAACTATAATGAGAATTCCATGCATTCAAATTGAAAAATTCTCATTTCAATAAATAAATATTTTGCTTTTTATTTATTGTAACTTATATATATTGTAACGAAAAAGAGAGACCAAAGTAAAAAAAAGATTAAAATAAACATTTTTCTTTTTTGGTTTTTAGTCACAGAACCTTGCACACAAAACACTTCCGCACGAGCCGTTATTTCACAACAACTCGGTAACTGTAGCAAATACTAACAACAAATGATGGATGACTGAAGGATTCTTGGTCCGTTGCATTTCTTTAGTTAAAATATTTTATGCCTTCATTTTGATAAAGATACAAATTCAGCTTTATTCAAAATATTTGAATGGATCAGTTCAATGGATAAGACTAAATAAGCCCGGGTCAAAAATTCTAGTTTCAGCCAATCAGCAACTTTGTAAACGTTTGTTGGAGAGAATGCTAGTCATTTTACAATGGTTCCATCCGAATAAATTCTGGTGATTTGAACGGAAAACGGGAGTTAACGGGAAAAGATTGTAACTGAGTAGACTGGTTTTAGTGGGCGCAACACCTGTTTGGAGGCATTTAGTTGCTGATATTACATTTTATTAAATGTGCTCTGAATTAGTACTAATAGGCTTGTATTAAAAATATTGTGGTAATTGTATGATAATCTGAAATGCAATAGAGACAATATTTGCATCGTTACCAATGTAAGTACTGCTGACTTTTTTTTCTCTTCCGCTTTTTATAATGAACGAGGTGAAAACATAAATTATGTTTTTAAATTACTAATATAAGATAAATGCGCGTACATCCTTTTGTGAATAATTATTAAAATCACCATCAATCTTTTTTTGTTGTCGATTAAAATTCCTGGAAGTTTATTCATAATTGAATGAATATGGAGAAAAATAGCTTGTTTTGGTTGTTTTTTTTTCGTTCAGTCTTTATTTCAATACATTTAAGTAGGATGGCCATGTCCTGATAAATATTAGAATTCGAAAATAAACATTGTTACAAAAAAAAGTAGGACTCTATTATCGAAAGTAGGACAGGTAGTAAGCCTTCTGGTTCATTTGCAACAAACTTGTTTTTGTGAAGAGAATACCCTCCTGCATACAAAGCATGCTTTTGCAGACTGATCTGCAAAGGTACCCCTTTAAGAACAAAGTTAACCAAGAAAAAAAAACAATTCATTTTATCAATTTATCATTAGAAACAAACGGACTAAAATAAACAAAGTTTATAATTAAAATATTTTCTGACGTAAGTTTAAACATAAATTATTTAATGGCACTACTTTATTTCTTATCTTAAAATCTTTATGAGAAGTACTACCAATATGCTTTAGAAAGAATTTTCTATCGAATATGTTCCTCCTTAAAACTCATCAGTATGAATTTAAAAGAATTTCAAATACTAACATTTTACACGTGTCTATTTATTTTCATAGTTTATGGCTCCGAAACATCTGGAATCAGTTTTTTTTCTTTCAGAGAATTAAAATTATTTTACGCATTTGGTTGATTTTCGAAATAAATCACTTCTAACGCTTCGCGAATACCAGAAAAAACCGGTTTTTTCCATAATTAAATTTAGTCGAGCATCGCTATATCCTCTTCACGATCGCAACAGCTAGTTGGTCGAAAAACTCCAAGGCGGATTTTTCATGGCAGGGCTTCCTGTGTTCTTTCTTTTCGGAACTCTTGAAATTAAATTTCGCCACCGCTAAGTTTTTTCCCTCCCCTTCGCGAACATTTTTATTGCCGTAACTCGATTAGACAGAATTATAAGAAAGTAGTTTGGGAACAATGCAACTTCAGTTCGTTGACCTGCAGTACCTAAGTCAAGGTGAACTGATATGACCTGCTTCCTAGTGAGTGAATCTCACCCTGTGACCGGGCTCTGAAGGTTACTCGGTCTTTCCGCAAAATTGAGCTTTTCTCGCTCACTGTCTACCAGAGTAACTTCTGGCTTTCCAGGCTCAAGATTCAGCCTACCGTCACCAACGCCTACAGCAAGGTTTATGAACTTGGTCAACTCTTTTCTCTAATAAAGCTATGAGATCTTCAGTAATGACTCTCCCATCTGCTTTTCTGTGTGTAAGGTACTTAATTTCTTTATATTTTTCATAACTTCGTCCCTACAACGTTGTTGTCGAAAGGCTACTTTTTCAACCAATCGTTTGTTTACGTTGATGTGTTTGTTTATTTCGTCGTTTTTACTATGTTGCCCACACAGAATGGCATCGCAGAGTCCGATTGCCAAAGAGCTAGTTTAGTTTCTGTTTAACTAATTAACGTAGAATAATATCTTAGATATAATTATAGTGATTACCACTGGATTTTTCTTTCGTATATTACATACTTCATGCATCAGGAATGGTATATGGTATTCATTTTTTATATTTCAATATATATTTTGCGGTAGTATTGATTTTCTGAAGTCATTTTTATCATGCTAATTTTGAATTATAAATTACTAAAAAGTTTTCGTTTTCTAAAAAATGGATAACAGTATTTTAGTAATTTCATTGTTGATGGATAAGCTTGTTTTTTTAAATAATACTCAAAGCATTTTTTAAAGAAATACGTTTCTTTATTTTTTTTCTTTTTCGATAAAATTTTTGTTATATGTATGTTCAGATAGCAGGACTTAAAGTTGTATTGAATGTATAGTTTTTAATGATGAAATCCCAGTTTCCCTCCTTAAAATAGGAATTTTTTCGCTATTTGGACAGTCCATTTTAATTAAAAAAGTTACGTTTGGCTGAAAATTTAATTTTTTGTGGAAAGAAAAATAAACAAATCATTTGTAATGTTACAGAAAAATCAAGCATATTTTCAAACACTTGAATTTTAACGTTTAAGCGTTAGAACAGTAGAGCGAATTTTTAGTTTTAAAATTGATCGATGGTATGTATAATGTACTCATCAAATAAGACTAAAGAGTTATTCGTCCGATAGATTTCTTTTATTATTAAAAAATGCAATATTTTTTGTTTCTATAAAATATTCAAATGTAGCGATACACTTTAGTAACTGAGTTAATTTTTAAAGAAAAATTTATTTTTTCTTATTTGTATCGGATATAAGCTAAATTCTTGTAGATTTTAATGCCGTTATTATTGTTTTTTTCCCCAAAATTGGAAGAGAAACTTTATAAAAATACTAATGTCTTACATCTATTAATCTGTTAAAAATACTTTTTCTTAAAGTTTGAGAAAAATATTTTGGCCCATGCAGTACAATATTACGTAAATATAATTCAAATCATCTTGATCTATCCATCCACATTTTCTCATTATTAAAAGAGGTTCTGAAGATTCACAGAACACGCAGAATTTATTTTATTCTTTCAATCGTATTTTCTAGAACGGAAAAGTATTAAATACGGGGAAAATGTGTTTTTTAAGAATTTTAAAATGCACTTGATATTTATATCTTAAGAATTATAAGTTGTTTTTTTTTCTTTGAAAACTTTTTTTTTTTCTGAAAATTGATTTATAATTATTTGATATTTTTCAATTGCTAATAATAAATTAAAATAATGAATGTCACGCCTGTATTTTTATTTGAAAAGAGTAGAAAATCGTAGTTTTTACAGAACATTAAATGTTTTGAAACTCTCAAGTCTGGAAAAATTTCTGACGCATATTGAAAGTTTAAATAGAATCTTCCGCACATTTAGTAGCGAAAGACAGATTATATATAACTTATTCTAGTTAATATTTGCTTTCGAAAAAAAATTGCTGATGAATGACATTCTAATGTGCTTATATCTTTTATATACTGAATAACATGTATCGAAATCAATACTCAATGAGAACGAAAAACCAATAAATTAAATACGAGTTTTATTTATTATTTCACTGTTTTACCTCGGATATTTTTGTTTAATCAGTTGAAAAGTCAAATTTGTATGTATAACATAGTTTTTTTTCTTTTTCTTAGAACTTCCCACAATCAGACCTGTGCCTTGTTCAAATCGTATGACTGGTGAGAGTGGTATCTGTACGTTCAACTGGTCGTGTATCAATGTGGCCCATGGTGTACACATCGGCCCTTGCGTGGACCGATTCTTTGTTGGCACCTGCTGCAAAATCCCCCAAGGGACCGAACTCAACAAATCCGACACCTCAAACCATGGCGTCGGACAAGGAACAAGAAAAATCGGCCAAATGCCCACATATACTCCAATTCATAACACAGTGGCCTCAAAAGTTCAAGAAGAAAAATTAGATGAAATCAAAGGAGTACCTTTAATTGACATAGGCCATTTCAATGTCACCTTTAATCCTATCGATTATTATAATATTCATAACCTAACAACCATTGTTCATAGCCATGATTCATACAAGGCAAACAATTCAACCAACATTAAGCAAAATTCATCTTTGGACCAATTGAACTATTCCTCATCATTAACACCCATTAAGACGCAAATAGCATCTGCTTCATTCATCCATAAAATATTTTTTTCGAATTACAGTGGTTTTGCATCAAATAAAGAGCCGCTTAATAAAACTATTGTTTCAACAAACACTCAGCAATGGAGTCACGAGGTCCAAATATCAAATCATTTGAAGAACAGCACAAATACTGATGTATCTCATCAGAAAAATACAACTACATTAGATCATAATACGAAATTGCCAGCCCACGTGGAATCACTCCATGACTTAGGAAAACTCACAACCAACCACGAAGCACATGATCAGAGGAAGCCTCTCATTCCGAATCAGCAACATGATAATAGGAAACCTATGGTACCTCAGCCAGATCATGACTTACGAAAGCCTGTGGGTCTTGAAGAATCCCATGATCAACGATGGCCTGTACTAGAAGATGGATCGCACGATTTACGATGGCCTGTGTTAGATGAGGAGTCCCATGATTTGCGCACCCCAGAACTAGATGAAGTTTCATCTAACCAGCAATTATCTGTGTACCATTTATTTAAATGGGCTGGTAATACGAACAATTATTCGATAAAACTCCGTCAAATGGGCATTACTCAAATGCTATCCCTGTGAAAGAAACTAAAACTACGACAGCGAAAACTTCATATGCTTCATTTATTACACCAACAACGAAACCTATTCTTCCCCCAATTTTTCCGTCATCATTCTCCACTAAATATAATTGGCTTAACTTCAAAGAAACAGCTACTACAGAAGCAACTCCCACTGCTTCCATTGAACCAAGTTTCATTAGTACTACTCCAAACCCTTCCCTTTTTATTCGTCCTGTCTCTTCTAGACCATTGTACGAAACTTTTCCGACAATTCCTGAATCGAAGACCACCAAGACTTATACCAAATTCAGTAATTTTTCTCAAGGTAATTAATATTCTTTTTTACTTTTTTATATGCATTTTAACTAATTAATATGCAATACTCAATTAAAATGTAGAACTTATGTGTTTTATATCCTACCATTAAACATTCAAAACTTTAAATAGGAGAAAATAAGCGCGATTGTGGTATTCAATGTTTAAGAATACTATGCGATAGGACTTGTAAATATATATTCAGTTTTCCCTCCATCATTTAAACTCCTCATAATTTATCGATGGCAATAATTTAAAATTTCTGAAAAGTTACCTGTTTCTCAAAATTGAATACGTAAATAAAAAAATGGAGTGTGTTTTATTGAAATATGATTTTCTGCTGTAAAATATATTATATTCACACACACAACACACACACACACACAACAAAATTATTATATCAAGATTATATTCAATAACATTATAGTTTTATTCTAAATTGCTAATTTCAGAAGAATTTTTGTCTTATAGAACTGATTCTGAAAAGAAAGTGCAGTTATCCACAAACAAAAACATTCAAGTTTTTAAGTCGACAGTATACCGCTTTATTTTTTTAATAAAAATATTTTAAAATATACTAACGAGACACTTTCAAGATTTTTTTTTCCTTAAAAATAGTTTCACTGTCGTAAATTGTTAGTTTATAAAATATTTTGTTGCATAACATCAACTTCTTCTTCTGAAAGAAAATTCGGTTTTTATATGTAATTAATTACAAATATATTTTTAATCTCAAAATGCCCTTTTTTAATCAATAAAAAGCTACACTAATTTTAAAATTAACTGATTGTTATAAGTTAAACTTAACATATGTTTGTTGTTGTCTAGTTTTTCGTAATAACTGCTATCTGAATTAAGAATTTATATGTGCTTCACATTTTGTTTATTGATTTATTCTTTCCAATAGTATGTGGAAGACCTAGAACTACTGCAACAGCGAGAATAGTTGGGGGAAGAAAATCTCGTTACCTACGATGGCCTTGGATGGTACGACCATAATTGACTCTTTAATGATTCATCAAGTTCTTCATGAAATTTTGCAATTCACTTTAATCTTTCTAGACTGTAAAACTAAAAATTTTTTTAAAAAATTTTAAAAGAAAACTGTCATCAATTCATCCTTTGTTTATTAATATATTTTACTATTTAGATTTCTTTACGTCGTTTGGAAGGAAACATTTACAAACACAAATGTGGAGCTACACTTCTTAATCAATATTGGGCTGTCACAGCGGCACATTGTGTTGATGGGTAGGTTTAAACTAGTTAAATACGTTTTTATAGCTAAAAAATACAATATTAACGCAAAATGTTACTTGAATGTTATATTCTATATAAAATATGTACTTGTTTCTATTTCCTGTTCAGTAAACAGCCTACTGATGTGGTTCTGCGTCTAGGAGAACACAACTTTCGAAGAGCAGATGAAATGCATCCTCACGTTGAACGTCGGATATATGTAATGGTTATTCATCCAGAATTTGACCAGATTACATATGAGAACGATCTGGCTTTGTTGAGGTTCCAGGAACCTGTTCAGCTCCAAGCCAATATTGTTCCAGTCTGCTTACCACATGATGTGGACGATATCACCGGTCGGATTGCTGTTGTTACCGGATGGGGAAGATTATCTGAAGGTAAATACTATGTAAAGCTGTTTTTATCAAGACTGACAATGCTTAATGCAGAAGCGAAAATAGTATTTGAAAGATTTGGTAGTTTCGGGGTAATTATGACTCACACAGAAAAATGTTAAGTATTGAGTTTTATTACAGTATCTGAGAATTTTAAAAAACAAAAATGAGATTAGTTTTGATTTTACGAATTTAAGAATTTAAAAAATAATAATAAGAGAACTCATTCAGAATCGTACTTGCATGTATCGAAGGGCAAGTTTTTTTGTAACAACAGTGCAATCCCAGTTAACAGAGCAAATACTTATTTAATGTTAAAAACTTCATTGTAATTGTAAATTTAGAGTTGAAGTTTATTAAAGAACTGATTTTCTTAAATGAAATTTATATAACTTATGAATAAAAATAATATAATAGATATTTCCAAAAGCTGACAAATGGTTAGCAAATTATAAAATGTACATAATTAAGAACAATATTCTGCCCAAATTTTTAATATCTTCTTACATCCTTAAAGTATGAGTTAGCATTTGAAAAAATAAATTCCAATATGAAATCTACCTGCTGTGTAACGAAATTGTGTGTGCCCATTAACTTAAATTGGGCAATTTAAGCATTACTGAAAATAAAGTGTATTGTCTAGCTAAATTGAGGAAATATAGTTACATTACAGCATTTAAGTATTCTTAAATTTCTTATCCTTTTTTCTGTTGTTTTATGCGGTCGAGGAAGCAGAATGGTCATGATCGGGAGCTTATGACCGACGTTGTCAGTCGAGCCAGGGTTGGATCCCTGATGCTATTTAAGATACAATGAGTAGCGAAACCGATGCACGGAATTTATTGAAGCTCAAAATCCTCACGTTGGTGTGGTGTAAAGTTTTGGAGAGTAGGCTGCGAGCTCATACATGTCATCGTCGTCAATTGACCGTGGCTCAGAATTAGGAGGTTCGTCGCCATCACACCTGGTGTTGTTTCAGACATATCTCTGAACTGTTCTTTGATTACTACGAATTTTGTATTTATTTTTACCAGCTCAAAAGGTCTATCTCGAATTCGAAATCAGGAAATTTAAAGGCAAAAGACTTTAAAGCATTAAGATATTTAACCGAATTTAATTCACTGAAATTTTTAAATTGATTAAACTGACAGCTTTGAGAACTATTTATTTAGTAATAATTCTAATCTTGTTGACAGATAAGAGACTTTAATATTTTTAGAATGGAACGTTAGTGTTCATATATATTGATAATTATTTCTATATATATTCAAAATAATAAAATAAATAAAATTATAAAATGATTTTATATTGTATCAAAGGAAGGATATGTATTTTTTTCTTAGAAGGAGACCTACCATCTTCCTTACATGAAGTACTTTTGCCTATTCTATCGAATGAGGAATGCGAGCAAATGTATTACGAGGCTGGCTTTAAGGAAAATATCCGGGACGTATTTGTTTGCGCAGGAATCTCAAATGGAGGATTAGACGCTTGCGAAGTAAGTACAAGTTTCCTTTTTTTTTCAAAATTTTATGTGTAGTCCCGATAACATCTTCTAGAATAATTGATGTTTTAATGAAATTTCACAGGAACTGATACAGATTATAGATAATCAGTGTGATCCCCAATTTCTTTATCGAGATTTTGATTTACTAAAAATTAGATTCCAGCTTGGTTATCTTTCAGCTTTAAAAAACAAATTTTACAAAATAATAAATAAATAAATCATACTGGAAACTTTTGTAACATAACCATGAACAGCAATATTTTTCGTTTCATTTGGATGTCAATTTTAATTTCATCATATTTTAAAATATATATATATATATATATATATATATTTATATATTTACCGTTTTGCCTTTCACACATACAGACCTTATCAAAAATTTCTGCTGCTCTAATCTGGCATTTTTTTTCAACCGTGAATAGGATTTTTTTTTCAATTATTAAATACGGAATTAAACCATAGCCCGAAAAAGCTTTGTTTAATATCAAGAAACTTGTATGTATTAAAAGAGTTGCGTAGAAATTACAAGATGATCACTGCGAGGCGGCAGTGATTTAAATTTAAGTTAAAAAGGAACAGTTCTCTCTCATACAAGAGTATAATATATGTGGTAATTAACAATCAAAAGTTAACTTTTAAGACACGAGGCTTACGGTAAGTAAAAATTTGATACTTTGTTGATGAGAAACAATGGCCAATGTGGGTCTTTAAAGGTATTGTAGCTTAATATTTTTTTATTTTATTTCATCTGGTATTGTTTTAATGTATATAAAATGTTGCCATGATTGTTAATATTTTCTTATATATGTAGATAGTCTCTAATAATTTTGCATCTTTCACACAATAAATGGTTTTTCTGTATTTTTTTTTTTCATCTTGTTTCAAAATATTTCCATTAGCAAACGAAAATAATTAGTTCTACTACAATGTTTTACCTCATCATCGTAGGAAAACTAATCGATGGCACAATTCTTTCACATCTGGATATCCGTGAAGCAAGTTGCCAAATCATACCCTTTTCATTATTTTATGCATTATTTTCACATATTTTTTCCTTAACCTGAAGAAAAAACCCCAACGCATTTCTTTCTTTCCTTTATTTATTTATTGATTTATTAGCTTTCATCTGTAAGTTTGTATCTCATCTCACCAAATCATTTCGGTATCTTAATCTCTTAAAAATAATTATGTAATTATTTTTAGAAACCGTTACAGTTAATCATTATTCAGTATTTCAACTTCCTGTTTAAAACACGTTTACCATTTAGTTTTTTTTTTTTTTTTTCCTTTCTTTTATGCTTCTTGTTTTTCAGGTTTATGTACTTTATTTTATTTTTCCATCGTTGAAGTTGCTTTTTCAAAGCCGTATATTTGTTTCAGGCAATAAAGGATAATGCAAGGGAAAGAATTATTGTACAAACTTCATATCTCTCTCAAATATTGACCCTAAGTATCTTAACCCAATGTAAATTCAAATGATTTCAACATAATGAATGAATTAACAATAATCGTTTAAGAATAAATAGCTATTCAGTGATTGGGAAAACCTTCTAAACAAGTGCTAAAAAAAGTACATAAAAAAATAAAATTATCTCGTGTGCAAAATGTTTGATTGGTTTTGAGTAATCTAAGCTTGCTATTTAATATTTGTTTAAAAAGCACATAGTTATATATCGCTTATATAATAAACTCTACAAAATAGTAAGTATAAGGTACTGGAAATTTATGGCTAGATCTACTTCGAAGCTGATATGTGTACAATTTGACGTAACCTAAGCTATAATTAATTGTAATTTTTTTTCATTTTCATGACACGTTTTTAATCGTTTAGAGCAAACTTTATTGAAACTGAGAAAAAATACTTTTTAAGAAGAAATATACCGCATGTGGTTTAAGTTACAGAATCATTGAATGTTTTTTATGAGCTTTGTTATAGCTCATAGAACATTGCTTCTAATTCGATTGTAATTTAATTCCGAAAACAAAATTTCTGTTATCCTACAATCTTAAAGTTAATTAATTTGATCTTGAAATTTATGAAGATACTTGTGTCTGTGTGTGTGTGTGCTTGTGACGACACTGAATTATGTCGTCAAAGAAACTTCATATCAGAAGGATCGACAATAGCAAGGAAATCTTTTGGTTGATTGAACGGAATTACGTTACATAGGTCATACATGTTAAAAGATTTTAAGAATAGGGAAGGACTTTCTCATTATTATCTTCCTGTTTCAATCTTCTGCCTTCGATCTATTTTATCGTAATTAAATGGCGGCTTACAAATATCCATTGTTACTATCGGTTATGTGAGGCTACATTCAAACGAACTGTTTTGACCCTTTCAAAGGGATACGCGAAGGTAAAACCACTGTACCTCGATTTTCGCTCGCTCTGTTGCTGGCTTGTTAATTGGGGTTTACGAACTCTGTTATTCTACTTAAATAAAAAGAAGAGGAAGTGAAATATAACAGTTTTAATGTCTAGGTGAATAAAAAAAATGTTTAAAAATGAATGGAAGGGAAGGACGAATTTCAAGGCTTTTAAAAAAATGACTCTGGAGAATTTCCGTGAGTGCTATTGTAGGTAATTATTAGGAAAAATACTTTTGTAAGAGAAGTTTCCGTTTTAATGATTACAGTTATATTTGCTAGTTGTTTATTTTAACTGTATACTGCGCATTTCATAATTTCCTTATCGTGACTTAGAAAAACGAGGTTGATAGTATTTCCAAGGAACATCTAACAAAAAATAAATAATAAATTAAAATCCTACACAGTCAAAGAAATGCAAACTTTTTTAGTTAAAATTCATATATTTTATGTTTCTTAAATTAGAAAAGAAATTAAATTATCAGAATCTCTCTCTCTCTCTCGCATTACTTTTTTAAAATATTATTCAATATTTTAATATTTTTCTCTCTCTCATTAAAACTAATTTAATTATACTGTGTTATGTAATTGCAATTAGAATAGCTATAATTTAATAAATATTAGACCGAATTTTTAATATATTCAGTCATATGTATTCACACGTCATGAAGAAGCAGATATTCATACTTATATGAATGTGCGTTCTAAGAATAAGACCCTCCTCCGTCATTGAATTCTCCAGAACTAGTTAAAGAAGGTGGCTCCTCTAGACTGAGTCTAATAATTTTTTTTCATACAGCCACAAAAAATAAGTATAAAAATTATGGTATGCGCCACAGAATTCTTAACAGAAAAATGTTTAAAAAAGACATTGGGCGTTGGGTTTCTCAGATTTACTTAAAAAAATCTCAGAAATACAAAGTTGCACCCAATTAATGATGTGTTGCCTTTAGTTCAGTGAAAAAGACACATCAGAGAACAATCTGGTGAAATTCTCAACATGAATCCAAGGCATGGTATTCAAAACATTAATAAAATAATTTTTGGATAATAATGATTTTCCTCGGTACTTTTTCTTTTAGCTCTTATTTGGTTTTTAATCTCGCAGGAAGGAACTACCCGCTGAGTAGACGTAGGGTTTGAATCGAATTACTGGCCGGAAATTAAGGCACTGACCCCGTCATTTCAAAGTCAAGAGCCTCAAAACCCCGGAGTGCGGACAGACATAGAGAACTAACTCCCTTTAAAATGCCTCTTTAATTCTAATCTGGAGGTGACTGACACCTGATATATTGCAAAACAATTTTCCATTTGAAACAACTTGGAATTTTCCTTTTTGGTTAAAAAAAAAATGAATTGGCTCTTAAAACCAGTGCTCTCCAAAAGCTTGTCACTGAATAAATTATGAGCTCATTTCAGCTATTTTTAATACCTCCGAAGGATTGATTTAAACACGTATCCTTTAAAAAAGGGGGAAGGGGGACTATAAAATATATTTAAAAAAACTGACATTTTTAGAATGGGCACAGGAAAAAAAATTGTCTGCTTTAGTCATAATTTATGGCTAGTCATTCACGAAAAGGATACACGTCGTATTCATTGATTTCTGTTTGTTTTATATTTTGAGATGAAGAGGAAAGTTTCTCTGAGCTACTTGTTTAAAGCCCTCGTGTAGCTGAACAGTGCGACGTTAATATTCAATCAATCAATCTGAGCTACTTGTCGATGTGTTGTATTTAAATTCGTCACGGTACCTCCTGGATGTTGGTTGCAGTGGAAATCTCGTTGATCGTTGAGGCTCCTGGAGGGATCGGAACACAGCAGGAAAGCCATTGAATCGGACAAGAAATGATAACAAATATATAGATATTTACAAAAATTCCCAATAATTAATTTAAGCGTTAGAACTAAGATACTCGCCAAACAGAAATCCTTCATTGTCCGTTAATAGCGACTATAATTCAGGAATTCATTTGTCGGTCTATATTGTCCACCTAACTACTATTCTCTATTTCACTGACTATTTTTCTGATATTTAATAGTGACGCTCATTTTCGGAGTGGAGTTCTTCTAGCTTAAAGTGCTAATTTGGCTGGACGAGAAAGAAACGAAGTTAGTGAGAATAGATATCGCGGATAGCCCATTGTTACAACCTGCAGACATTTACTTTATTTCACCAAAATTATGTCATTAGGGTATAATGTGTTGTTAGATAAAAAAAAAACCTATTGCCTCCCCATCTTCTGTGCAACAGCGTTTTTTTATCACGATTCGGAAAAGAACCTCCAACTAGAACATTGGTTGGAAAAATTCAAATCTGCGGGCTGTTTGTGCAAAAATAAAAGTGCTGGACGAAGCTGAAACAGCGTATTACACTCGCTATCTCGATGGACTTGATACCTTAAAATCTTTATCATACAAACACGTATTTGAAGCAATTTCGCCTTAAAGCAACCATTCTGAGCAATTTCTACCTGGTTGCCATGGCAACGCCTCCGAACACCTTTCTTTTCCAGTGAGCTGAAAAAATTGTCCCGGTAAAAATTGCTTGAAATTCCGGCCAATGGGGTTCTTCGGTTTCCTACGTCATAAACAAGATGGTGGTAAAATGGCAGCCTCGGGTTCGTCAAACACATCAGAAATAGCATATAATATTTTAAACAGAATGGTGCTCCACTTCTGTTTACGACCTTCAACAAAAGCGCGAGCAGAATAAAAGAAATAATATAGGTTGTTAGTTTTCCGGAGGAGAAAAATCGGCGAGTAATTTTTTAATGTGAAGATATGGCGTGGCTGACGTCAGAGTGTATCGTTTTGCTTACGGTAACCCTTCACCCTCACAGCTGCTGGAAAAATTTGCCGAAACGGTTGTTCCAAACACCGTGTGTGATAAGGTCTTAACAGGCGTTTAGACCAAAATAAATTAACAGGTTGATGTGTGTCGTGTGACTAAGGGTTCACACGCGTAGAACATCTAAGACTATCACAAAATTTAAAATAGACCCATGCAACTCTGTGTTACAGGTGACATATAATATCTTACATTGTTCTTGATTTATAATTCATTGAAATTATATACATTTATGAATTACCCTTACCCCCTGTATAATAAAGTAAACAATTCCTTTCTTGAAATATGACAAGCTCCACAAACAATTTCAATATTAAAACTTTTATTTTTAGATTCTATTTTTGAGGTTTTATCATTGCTTTTGTTTCTTTCCAGGGCGATTCCGGAGGACCTATGGTAATTAGAGGAAAACAGGGTGAGTGGGTATTGGTAGGGCTAATCTCTTGGGGCATGGGTTGTGCTGCTCCCAAACAGCCTGGTGTTTATACTAGAATGTCTCAGTTCACAGACTGGGTTGAAAACATTATATCTCACTGAAAGATTTCACATCAGTGAGAACAAGACACATTATTCTCATCAACTACACATCAGAATAGACGACGACTGCCATTATCCATGGAACGAACAGAAATTTTTTTTCTATAAATTTCTTTGATAAACTATATGCTATTATTGGAAGTGGACAAAATTGGTCTAACAGTTCAGTGGCGGGAGTACATACGTGTATTTTATCTATTGTTATTTTTTTATATATTTGTTAGTTGAAAACTGATTTTTGTATTTCAAGTTTTTTGTACTCTATGCTATGTGTATCACCTCATTATCATTAATTACGATTAAGTTTTTTATATTGTTACTCTAAAAATGTAGTGTTTTGCTGTAATTTAGTTTGGTTGAAATAAAGTTTCTTTTTTATATGCGTGTCTAATTTTATTTGTAGAGTTACAAACTAATTACAAACCAATAATAATGATAAAAAAATGATGAAAAATCTTATCGAAATTTTAGATCCGTCTGAAGAGAGGTGGTCATGATAGCTTAGTGGTTATGGTCATGAACTCGTGACCGAAGTGTCGCGGGTTCTAGTCCTGGTGCCACTGAAGACCCGCCATAAAGAGGGGGCATATGAGCATTAAATCTGTTGATGCTTAAAGTCCTCTCGTTGGCGTGGTGTTGTAATTTGAAGAGGGATGACAGCTCAGGTGTCGTACTCGTCATTTTGTGACGTGTCCTATCCGCGCCTTTCCTGAATCCTCTAGGGGAAAATATTTCTTAACCCTTAACTTGGCAATTTTTTAAATTTCTATGAAAAAATTATATCAGCTAGTTCTCAAGTAATAATAAAAGGGGAAAAATATGAAAAAAAAAATTAAACAGCTTTAAATTGAATTTCAGTCATTTTTTTTTTTTTTGTTGCAGAAGTGCAACATTGCGCAGTTGTGCTGTAAATTACAAAAAAAATTTTTATGAGGTTTTTATTATATTCATCATAAAATGTTTAAATTTCTTACCTGGTAATTTATTTCGTCAATAAACAAGAGGAAGCATAAAATATAATGGATTCTTTTTATAGCAAAAACACACAATTCTTGAGACATCAGAGATTTTTATAATTGTTGTGATTTCTGGAAAAAATGTACTTCCCATTTAGTAACAAAATTAGCATGTATTTCGTTGCAGTAATCTTTTTTTCCTCAGATAAGTGATTTGTAGGTAATTAAAAAAATATTGAATCTGTGTTAAATTAAAATAAATCACATGTTGTAGAAATGCAACAGTGCGAAGTTAAGGGTTAACTGTTGTGTGTTTATAAAATCGCATCACGTGAAAAGACCATGATTTATGTAAATTTGAGGGCTATTTAAACTCTAGCGAAGTGAGTTTAGGAGTTAGTCGTTAGGCTGCTATTAAAGTTAGAATAGCAAAGTTACTATCTGAAGTCTTATGAGTTCTTGAAGAGAATCTTGAGTCCTTAATATCAAGTTATACCGGGTGAGACCTGTCTAGTAAAGTAACATCGGATCACAAACAGATAAGTGACATCATTATTTGTTTTAGAAATTTAGGATAGCTATTAAATTGATTGCTCCCTCGGTTTACAACATATCTTGTTAGTAAAATGATAGATAAAATATAAAATAGTTGATTTTACAATATGGCTATCTTGGGAAAACCACCAGCGACGGGGTCGCACAATTCCCAGGCTCAAAATTTCGAGATCCGTCTCCAATACCCTCGTATCGAAAAACGTTTAAAAAATTTTCACCACTCCCCGTCTGAAAATTGCGTTCCCCGAAACAAGTAATATGCATTACCAAGAAGCTTAACATATGTTAATATTTTAATGTATCAAACAATTACAAGATTATATCTTCATATATTATTATAAAATTCGAGCAACTAAATTGAACTAAACCGTATTAAAGTGCAACTAAGTTGCTAATTCAATGAATTTTATTGACAGGATAAAAATGGAGGACAAGGGTAACAAAAAGAAGAAAAAAAAACTACTTTGAGCAAATAGAATTGTACAATCAAAACCATTTTGAGGATTTCACATTCGTTAATTTCTATTTCAGAGTAAATGTTTTCCCCCATGTCAATATAGGTACAAGATGCATACAGTTCAAAAAGTTCTTTCTCTCTCTCATTGCGAACTATTCACAAAATGATTTAGGTATTCCAACTCAGTATAACATTTTAATTCTCCAAAGCAAGTTACTATAGTAACATTTCATCAGTTTACTTTAAAATTAATTTATTTCACAATTAAAACTTTTGTAAAACCAAATGATGTTTATAATGGGCAGTTTTCGTTGTACATTTTTGTGACTCTCTAGAAATTACAATTTGGTAATTAGATAAGTATAACAAGTATAAAATGCATAGCTTTCCTTCAAATAAAAGTAACATTCAATAGTTATAAATAATACTTGTTGTTGGATGGATAACAAAATTTTAATGATAATAATTCAAAAATATAAACTGCTTTAATATGTTACATGAAAGCACTTAGAAATCATCCCCACATACATATATAAATTCAAGAAATTTCCATTAGTTTTATTTCAATATTACACAACATAATTATTATGTGTACTTCAAGGCTAGAATTACTTAATAAAATAATTAAACTTACACACACACAGTATTTATTTCTGTAAAATCTCTTAAAACAAAAGCAATAACAAGCATTCGAAAGCAGTGTTAATCGTATAAGTAATTTCAGTGTTAAAAAGTTCCAATAAGACAACTGCGAAAACAGAGAATTTATTATTTTTCCAATTAAAATAACTTAATAAATTCTAAAAATGAATAGTTACCTCTGAACAAGTTGGAAGCAACGAATAAAAATAACATTGTTGCAATAATTTTCTGGATATTTAACAAAAAATTCATAATGGATATTTAAAAAAAATAAATGTGTCAAGAAGTTGGGTAAAACAATTTACTTCCCATATTACGGCAAAGTGTTCATTAGTGAAAACGAACAAGTACATTTTAACAATAAAATGCCCATAAATTATATTCAATAAATTTTTTTCGTTTCTGAAGCGTCATTTATTTCATTAAACATTTAATCCAGTGTGATAACAAATTGCATAATTGATTTAATCAAAAGAATTTTTTAGCACGCTGTAACGTTTTCCCGCCTCGCAGCTAATAGATCATTCGAAAATTTAAAATTAATCCAACACATCACAATTATGTCTCGTGTGAGAATCCTTTGTCTTGAACTTTCTCTCTCACATTATTTTTTCACTAGTGCGATGCTTCAAAAATTCTAAATACCAACAGATTTTTTCATACAATACGTTCTGTAACAGGTTATTAATTTCAGAAATTTGGTAGAATTAGATTGGTTCATTCCGTTGTGAATTAAGTAATTATACAAACATATTGTAGCGAACTTCCACTTGTTTTGGTATGAGGGCTTACTGAAGGATGTGTCATCATCAAAAAAACAACAATTTTTTTTAAAATCCCTTCAATCGATTATTTCACCTCTAACTAAAGCCGAGGAGAAGCAAGTCAGTTTTATTTCTACTTAAAAAACTTATATAACAAACAAAAAATAGGACATCAGTTAATACAGATTCTCGGCTGTATTCCTTAATATCCACACGAGTCATTCAATCCTTTTTTCAGAAACCTTCAGATTCAAATATAAACTCTACTATACTCTAATATCAACATGTTCAAAGCAGTTAACTTTGCTTTCTCTCTCTCTCACTCTATCTCTAACTCAGCTCACTTGACTTTAAACAGTAGTTTTATTTTGCGTATACCAAGGTTTCTTTACAGAAAGAGATTCTCCAATCAAACAATGTCTAAAAAGTACAGTAGAGTCCCCAAAACTCGACAAACCGGCAGTTCGGATAACTCGGTCACACCTTACAGGTCCGATACCGAGCGAAACATTAGGCCCGATACACAAATTATTGCTGTAGTCACAGTTAATGAAAAAAATGTCGGAAAATGATGAAGACGCTGAAGTTAAGGACTCCTTTCAAACTCGGAAAATATCATATAGTGAAGGACCAAAGGCTGTCGAAACCGCCCTTCAGTATTTTGAACAGCAAGGTGCGTCGGTAATAGGCTTACTGTTCCTTCGTCGTCTTCGTGATGAAGCAACAAAACGCAAAATGCAGTACAGAAGATAACAGATCATAACGCATTTCTTTAAAAAGAATAGCCAGTTTTTGCAAACTCAGCTACTTAATCTTCCTTATAGACAGCTTTGTGCCTTCATAAAGTATTTTTCTGAAGTATGTCTGATCAGGTAAACTATTGTATACTGCGTATTCATTAATTTTTCTACATCCATATAGTAAATGCTCTTTGCCTTTATAAATTAAGTACTTTTCCTTTGTTTAAGAGTATTTCAGCAGTTTATTTTTTTATTGTATTCTCCAGCAAACAATGCGTACAAATGCAGTACAATATTTTCTGAGGATACATGCGTACTTATTTTTTTTTTTTAATTCCATTCTCGATAAACCGGCATTTTCACAAATTTGGCCATCCTTCGGTCCACATTAGGCCGAGTTTTCAAGATTCTACTGCATTACTTTTGGAAGATTAGTGGAAGACCCGAAGAGAACCCATTACAATATTATAACATTTATAATAAGAATTATAAAATTCACGACTTGAATAAAGGGAAGAAAATAAATCCCAAACATTATTACGCGAAAGCATTTATACTGATAAAATAACTAAAATCTCTTAAAAATACCAAAATTTCCAAAAGATAAATTGTTGTTCCTTTTAAATAAATATTCATCTTAGTTTGAATTAATTCAGATATACGATTACAGGATGGTCGAAAACTTACACAAGTGTAAAAAAAATATAGTAAAATTTACAAATAGGGAAATATATACCAGTATTTTAATATGTTAAAATAAATTAGTTCAATATATACATATATATATGTGTGTGTGTTTAATTTTAATACTTGATAACTGTGATACCTTTATTATATATATATATAATGGCAGAAAGCTGATACTTAAATTTGAACACTTAAAAATTGCATAGTTGGGATATGTTTTCACACACACACGCACGCACACATCTTTCCCTTCATGGTTTAGTGATTATTTTTAAGTTTTGCATGTGTTCATTTCCATTGCTTCATAAATAGATATACAGTTCCACTGCTAAAACTTTAATAATTATTTATGTTTTCAAAAACTGAAAGTTTACGACTTTTTCTCAAGACTATAAAACCTTTTTGCAGTAATTATTGACCTTGTTGTGATAAGACTCAGCTGAAAACAGATAATAAAGAAAAGAAAAAAGAAATGTTAAATTTATTTTTTTATTCTAAAAACGTATTAATTGTTGTTTTCTCGGTTGTGAAATTGTTTCTTAGTTTAAAATAATTAAACATCAAAGCCACTAAAAAAAAACTCTTTTCATTTACACATCGTTGATAATGAGGAAGTTGTTTTTTTTTAAATATGTGTGATGTAATTACTTTTATAAACAAATTTCTTCTCAGAAAACTCATATTTTGGAGTAAACAGATAAAAATGTTAAGGAAAAAAAAGAGAGAAAGAAAAAGGAAATTCTGATTTTAAAAGCAAAAAGATGAATTTTTACAGTGTGGTAGAAGTTAATTTTTCAGTTATTTTTAAAGTGCGTTTTTGAGTTGTATTTGTACATCTGTATTCGTATTAAAATATTCGTCAGTTACCGTAGATTTTGGATTGTACTTAAGATAACGGTTACTAGAGTATTTAATTTTACTATACACTTGTGTGTGATATATTACTAATTCAAGGATATTTTTTTATCCTAATTAAATATTATGAGTATTTTTTCTTGATTTTAATAGATAGTTTAAATACATGAAAAACAGATGCAATTTGGTGAAAATTTGTTGTTATAAATTCATTAATTTTTCATTCATATAAATTGAACGAAGAGTAGAAGGAAACTTAGTCCAAATGTTTTTTGATTTAATAAAACTAAAAGTATGTTATATTAACTGTCTCTCAAAACAAAAGCATACAAGTGATTTTTATCCTAATACTAAGAATTTTGATCGTGTAGGCAGATGAGAAGTGACATATAGTATAAAAATTATTACACGGAAGATTAAAAAGTATTTATAGACACAAGACACATTTTTTTGCCTTTGTTTCAAACAATATAAAATCTTATATATTATATTATAGTTTCAGCAAAATTTCTCAGTGTAACATTCAGAAAAAACCATGTAAACAATTTAACTTAGCTATTCCTGATAGTTCATGCCATTCATTTTTTAGTTAAAACTGAAATGGAATTTGTATACCATCTTATATACTTTTAGCACTGTTATTAGTAATCTTAGCTTGAGGCTTCAGAATTTTAATTCAATTATATTCAGATTGCTTATGATTAAGTTTTAGCTTCTGTTAGAAGAGATTAACCTTTTAACTGCCATACCCTAGATTATCTCGGGAACGGCACTAGTGCTGCAAAATGTTACACCCGAGTATTATAAGGAGTAATTTTTGGGGTAATTTACAATGAGTGGTGTAGATCGCTGTCATCAGGAAATATTCTTTCATCCAACAATCCAAAAACGCCAGAAAAAATATAAAAAATTTTTTAGATTTATTAGATAAAATACTCTGGAACTCCATTTTCCTCTATAAAAATGTAGTTGAGAAACGTATTGCATTTTTAGAGTTTCGAATCCAAGTTGTAGAAGAGTTTTTACATAAATATGAAGACACAACTTCTGGACAAAAGAATCCTGACAGACCACATACAGCAGATACCCCTGCCTGTCTTACTGAACGACATTTTATAGATCCCATATTTCCCCTACTCCTGCGAAACATCTGCCTACAAGACACTGCACAGTTTGTTGTTCAAAATAGGATGCAAATATGGAAAAAATGATAAGGAAGGAAACACACGATTCTCTCTGGTGTAATAATTGCGGGGTTAGTCAGTTCCTGGAAAAGTGTTTCCAGTTATACCACACAAAACTGAATTATTGAACTACTAATAGGTATTTATATTTACTTATTTATATTTTATTTTTTAGAAAATAATACTCCACTAGAAGCGAACTTTACCATTGCCACGCTATTGGGCAGTCATTTTAAGGGAATATGCAGTTGCTATAAAAACCTAAAAATTTTTATGCGAGTAATTCAAAATATCAGTTTTTAACTTCTAAGTGTATTATTTTATACTAAACATTTGATTTTTGCAATAAAAAAAATTGACAATTTATATGCTCAAATCATGAAAATAACTTGACAGTTAAAGGGTTAAAAATGTGTGCCAACACAATTAAAAATTATTTTAACTCTTCTAATCTTTCCATGCCAAAAAGCAGACACGTAAATACATTTGTGAATAGAAGGATTCACAGCTGATATTTCACTCACATATGCTTTGTTTCGTTCCACGTGTAGTAGTATCTGAACTGAATTCCAAACCTGACCGAGATCTTTTGAATGAAAGAACGACCTTCAGTACTACTATGCTGCGTGCGACCTAGATTTACCACCAAACCATTGTGTTGAACACTCTTGGAAGGGGAAGGATAAATTTGTTGAAGTTGAGTAAATAAAATGAATTCGAGGAATTGCAAAAATATGAGGTATGTTCAAATACCAATATAAAGAAAAAATTCCCGGTAGAGTTTTTAAAAATTAATTTGAGAACATGCGGTCATAGATATCGATATTAATATTTCTGAATGTTAAAAAGAACCTCATCCCTAATTTTCAGATTATGTTTTCAATCGCGTTCTTCCCGTCTTAAAGATTGGTGAAATTTCGTGTGAAATGAAAAATTCTAAGTTTTATTGTAATGCAATTAAAATTATTTCAGAAAGTTCCCAAAAGATTTAATTTTAGTTCTTTTGAGGAATTTTGCCTCTGTAGATAAATAAAAGAAAATAACATTCTTGACTGAGAAAAAAAATTTTTTTATATTACTAGAGCATTCGGAAATATTTTACTAGTGTGTGGCTTATTTAAAATTTTACTTTAAATTCTTGAGGATTCATGCACGTTTATACCAAAATCATGCACACACATACTTCGATGAATGATCTGAAAATAATAAAGATAAATATAAGTATTGAGAAAAATAAAAAATAAAGGACATGAAAATTGCTAAATCTTTTAACGTATCTTTCAAAATGTTAATCCTTCAGAAATTTTCTTCCTTCAGAAAAATGCCAGTTCTGTTTACCGAAATGTTGAAATTTGGAATAAATCCGTTAACCTTATTTTCTGCACTTTTTGCCTTTATTTACTTTTTCAGATTTGATAAAGGTCTCTCATGCCAATTAATCAAGGGTGACAAACTCTGAAATGCTAACTTGGGCCAAATAAACAAGGTTTAACTGTAAAAGGG
Organism: Trichonephila inaurata madagascariensis; assembly: GCA_019973955.1. Classification (NCBI taxonomy): domain Eukaryota; kingdom Metazoa; phylum Arthropoda; class Arachnida; order Araneae; family Nephilidae; genus Trichonephila; species Trichonephila inaurata. Next base: position 141,058 of record BMAV01004786.1, read on the forward strand.
ATGCAAAAAAATCCATATTCACAGAAACGTAGGTTTATATTTTGAATAATACATTACAAAATAAACATACATAAAAGCAGAAAAAAGAACATAGAGTTAAAAAAACGTTTAGCGAATTCTAACAATCTTATTTTTATTGCTTTCATTTGTTATTTAATTATACATATATTAACATGGCCCTATATATTGATCGGGCCAAAAATACACGTTGCGGGCCACATGCGCCGCGAGTTTGACATCCTTGCTGTACATTATACCAACTCAAGATCTTGGTATGGAACAGCATTAATGCTTTCGGAACAATTTTGAGCTCTTTCGTCATTGGCCATTAAACATCTTTCCATGTAATTTAATTTTCATTAAGATGATCTCATTACTCTTATGAAGATTATTTTAATCAACTTATATAAATAATGTAATCGTTTTAATTGGAAACTGTATATTCAGTGCACACACTACGCAGAAGAATAATTTTCAAATTTTGCATTGATTACAACTGGAAATTTGTATGTATAATGAAATTTGACAACTGCTTGGATTCGTAACAGTGATTGTCGAATTGTCTTATAAAATGTGAATAGCTTACTCACAAAATGTTTTTCGATCTCATTTCTAATTCTTGGCAATACTACTATATATAATTTAATAATTAATTTTTGCAACTCATTTCTTCCCTCATTAATTTCATATTGCTGATATCCATGTTTGTTATAAGTTCTAAATAAGCTTTTGCTAGTCGTTACTATAAAATTTAGTAGACATTCACCAAGATGATCAGTTTCTCTCTCTCTCTCATGTTGTATATCTTTTTCAAAAACTCGGCCCTCTAATATTCGCATAAATGTATGAAGCACGTCCATAAGTATTGTATACAATACTTCTTAGAAATAGAAGTTATGAACTCTTTATTTCGACAGCAGTTTAACAGATGCATTTAGAACACAGTAAGTCGTAAATAGCATCCTAGTGTTATACATCATTGAATTCCTGTCTTCTGAATTTATCTTCGACAACATGCAATTTCTTAATTTACAACAACTGCTTTTAGAAATGCTTTCAGAAGATAACTTGTTTACCCCTGTGGGTAGTAAAACGTGTTTCATAAAAAATATGTTGAAATTCTTTGGTAATCCAAGTGGGTTAACAGCACAGTAAGGCATTGAACGAACTGACTGTAGTTGCACCATTGAGAAGAGAGGAAAAAAGTACATTTTTTTTATTTATCTACCTACACTAACATTTTATTTATATATTCGTTACTGATTTGAACATGTAGGTAGGTGGTATCTACTACATTTTTCATGAACTAAGATTTTTCGGTTTTTTTCCTCCTGAGTATTAATATTTCATTAATACTCAGGAGGATACTTTAGAATATTTGAATAAAAAGACTTTAATGATTTGGTTAAAAATGGTAATTGATTATGGTCTATTATTTTTCTGTTCTTTTTTGAAAAGTTATAAATAAAACCATTATCCATAAACCATTAATGGTTTTATTTAAAACTTAATATTTAATTCGTATATATATATTCGTTTATCGCATCAATCGTTCCCGTTCTATAATAAATGGAGCAACATTTCCTGTTTTATTAAAAAAGGTAAGCAAAAAACTAATAATATAATGAAGTGTACCTCTTCTATGGCCTTAATATGTATTGAAATTTATTTTTGTACACAATTTTTTTGTATCCGTGTAAGCTTTTTCTGTATTCATATTCATGGGGAGGGGGATAAATTATTCGTACACAAAAACTCTCAATTACTTCTTTGTTAAAAGGGATAAGATAGATAGTAATAACATGACATCTGTTTAATTTTGAACTTTTAAATTTGTAACTGTAGAAAGGATACATATCTATACTCTTTTGAAAAAAAAAAAAACACTCATGAAGAATAAACTTATTATCTCAAGATTTGTATGCAAATTTATTTATCCCAGTGAAGCAAATAACTAAATTTTCAAGGTCAATAAATGTAAACTTCGGTCATAGAATACGTTTCTACTATACAGCTAGCATTACATAAAACCATTGTGGACGATTTATCTTTTCTCGTTTAATTCTCTGAAGACACAACCAATAAAGCCGTAACGACGTTGTTATTGTCGCTAATCCTCCAGGGTGTGATAAAGTCAGACAAGATCAATTAAATCGTTGACTCTCAAAAAGTCCAGCACTAGAAGGGGGACGGAGATCCCTTTTGTTTGTGAGATCCATGCAACGCATTATGTTTCCGGGGAAGCCTGGTGACCTTGACACCTTCCACAGATGAAAATTTTTTGCCCACTGAGAATGGAGAGGCACTTGTTGTACCACTGGAAAAACGAGGGGTGTAGTCTGGGAGCATCTGTCACACTAAAAAAGGGGTGGGGCCCAAAAACCGGGTCAATGCCAAACCAATGATGAGTAGGAGGCACCCTCCACTCTCCCAAAATTTTTTTGGGGTTTTTTAAGGAGTATTACCCAGAAAAGGGAAGGGGGATGTGGGGGGAATTAATTGCAGCTCTCCTTCGCTAGTTTGTCCGTCTTTTCCCCAAAAGCCAAAAAAGTTCGGCTTTGAGAGGACCACTGAAAATGGTTCGTGGTGCAAAATATATTTTTAGTTTGTGAAAAGATGGAAAACGGGTTTTTGGTAGCCAAAAATAAAACCATTTGTAAAGGTGTTGAAGCGAACTACGGATATTGGAGAGAATCCAAAGATCTCCGTAATTCTCTCTCTTAGATAGAATGGTTTCAAGTCCGGAGTCAATGGCTGTTAGTTCACTTCTGAAAACTGAACAGAAATCTGGATTGCGTTTCTCAGAGACATTTTTCCTAGGGCGCATCAATATAGATACCGCTACCGGCCTGGTCAGATATTTTACTATTATCAGTATAAATATTGATTGCATCATTGGGGATGCTTTTAATGATCTCTAATGCTAAATATCTAAGATGGGTAGAAAAAATTTTTCTAAGACGGGAAAAACTTAGGTTAAGGGGGAAATAGACCCTTTAGAACCCTCCGAAGAATTGGGGACATTGTAGTGAAGAGGGCTCTAGTTCTCCAGTAAGAAACTTCTGAAACTCAACTTGGCTGCAGGGGTTGTTTTTCTTTAACCTTTGCCTGTTTACCCAGTTATTCAGGCCCAGTTTATCACTAACTGGATGATTTCGAACGTAGGCTCAAGAATGGGATACATGAAATTGAATAATCCTACCGAGCAATAGGCCGTCACTTGCAACATAGAGAAACTACTGTGGCAAAGCAGTCATCGGCTCAAAGAAGGCCCTGGAAGGCGAAGGTGCATGAGTTAGTTTGAGGAAAGAACGAATTGACTGTTTCTTAAGTTTCGAGTTCTCCAAAACCTTTATTGTCCGTTATCCGACGTGCAACTGCCTCTTCCATACTATTCATTGTACCTTTCCCCATCTAACGGCTCTTGGAAGTGACGGAGTTACGCTCAAAGTAGCCTTTCAGATGTCTGCATAAAGCCCAGCATCATCTGAAGCGTTATTGTAGCCGATCATCAATGTTGTTAGCAGACAGGTATCACACAATGTTCAACGATGAATCCTGCTTTAGTCTTGTTGCAAATGACCATCGAATCCAAGCATGGAGCGACCAGCAGAGCCAATTAGCCTTTGTTTTACAAAGGCATATAGCCATTACCTATGGTATGATGACGAAGAGTATTATCTCTTACAACAGTAAGTTGCCTCTAGTCATCCTGTATACAACTTAAACAAAACAATATATAGTAATAACATCCTACGGCAGGTTGAGTTACCCTTCATAGTACATCATTCTGGGCCTTTTTACACCAAGATAAATCCAGGAGCCATATGAATCTCATACCTATGCACTGCCATCTTGCGGTTGACACACTCCCTTGACCAACAAGGCCATACGACCTTTCACCTGTTGAAAATGTATGGAATATGGTAGGGTGTTAGATTCGGGCGTCTCAAATTGGCATAGATCTGGTGGAACAGTTAATAAATGCTCGCCTAATGTATCGCAAGGTTAAATTAAGAGTCTTTATCACTATTTAAATCGATATATACGACCATGCATCATCACCGTGGGTGGGGGGTTTTTTTTTTTTTAATATATATATATTTTTTTTTTTTTTTTTTGTGTGTGTGTGTGTGTGTGTGTGTGTGTGTGTGTGTGTGTGTGTGTGTGTGTGTGTGTGTGTGTGTGTGTGTGTGTGTGTAATGTCATTGGACGGTGTTGGTGTATTTGGATATCAGGTCTCAGGAAAAACATCTTCAGATTAATTTTCATCTTGTTTAACTACACACACATAACGTAGATAATCAGTCACCTTTATATTTCACATCTATTTGGTAAGAACACGAAAACAGACACATATGACAGAAGACAAAAAGCAGCAGCGACATTTCACATGACGAACACAAAGACAAAGAGAGAAGAGAGTGGGATTTCCAGAGTCATCGGTACTTATACCCGGCAGTGAAGACCGCGTGACTATTTTGTAATAAGGGCTCTGATTGGTTAAAATGGGCGGGAAAGAGATTTCTGATACTAGTTGATTACGATTACGATTAGGGCGTTAGTTTTGAACCAAAGAATTAAAGCTTATTTAAATACTATTAAAAAGAGTTAATTAAAAAGATTTAGAGGAATTATTATAAATATATATATATACAGTTGGTCCTCCCTTTTACGAATCTCTATTTTGCGAGTTTTTCCATTTTGGAAACTTTTTCCTGCAACCAAGAACTGAAAAATATTGAAAGACAAATCTCTGTTAAACAAATTTTCTACATATCGACATTTTCAGGATTTAGTGATTTCGTTGAATAAAGGTCCTACTATTTTTATGTTTTAAATATATATATATCTATCCCTATTAATTTATTATTTTTTCTAATGGGGATGCGGATTGGTATTTTTACTTTTGAAGACCTAGTACATTCCCCAGGAGCTGGTATCACTTTTTAGTGCGGCACTATATAGGAGATATCAATTGCCGCAAATAATTTTGACGCCCAGTTTCCTCCTCAGAGGAAGGCACCTGAGCTCTGGCGATGCGAAATTGTACTTAGGGATTTAATTTTGCAGAGAGCATCCCCATTTCAAATGGACACTCAAGGATTTTTTACATGTCGCATAATCATACGACATGGACGCTGTCGATTTTCTGCATCATGAAAATCCACCGACTTGGGCTGGGGTTGAACCCGCAACCTTGGGTGCAGAAGGCAAGTGACAAACCAACTACGCCACGCAGCCGGTATTAATTTATTATTTAACGAAGCCCTGTTTAGCGAATTTCATGATTTAACGAAGCCCTGTTTAGCGAATTTCATGATTTAACGAATGTTCCTTTTCCCCCGATTTAAAATAAAAGCAAAACCCCCTATTTAAGGAATAATTAACCCCGAATTAACGAATTATTTCAACAATCCCTCCCCCTCCAAAAAAAAAAATTTCTTTTTAATTAGTTTGGATTAGAAAAAATTAGATTTCTTTTCCAATGATATTGTAACGTAGCTGTGAATTTCCCTCCCCACAGCTGCGAATCGGCTTCTTTGTGGGTATGGTTATCAACGTGCAAAAACACCTGCATCTTTAAAAATATTGCGCGGTCTTGTCTTGGACATCCCCCGGCAACTTTAGACACCACGAGGGATCCCTTACCACCCACGACCGGATGTAACTCGAAGCTAAAGACGCCGATCTCTGTCATCCCTTAGAGCCCTAGCGAGGGCAGAGAGAGAACAGGAGATGGTCTGAAAACTTCGCTGAGAACGGATACGAAAGAAACTCCTCCCTCACAAACCACATAATTTAAACTCTAATAATCTTTTAAATATAAGATTAATAACTTCAATGTATAATCTGTAAATAATAGCTGTGACGTAAATAAACTAAATATTTAAATTAATCAATATAAGCTGCCTTTATTTATCTCAGACATCACAATATATGCTTTTTGTACGGAATAGAACAAAAGACTTTTCTTGCAAGCAGCAAATTGGACTGGAAAGGGTACAGCTCATTATTAAACTTTTCAAGTGCAGATAAATCATGGAGTGTAACCTATTACGTGAGTCTTGAATAGGACAGGAGATTCCTTTCTTATCCCATCCCACTTTACAATACCGGGGATATTTAAGAACTTTAACCTCTTGCTCTCTTTCTTAAGAAAAGTAAGGTTTATTATATGTACGGTGTTTTGCAGAAAATATTGGTTTTGAAAATTTGTGAAGCATGGGAGATTGTCGGAAAACGAAAACGTTTTTAAATGAAAGGCTTAATAATTTATACGAATTCGACGATAACATTGGACCAGTGCCAGTTTATCCACTAGATGCTTGGATTGGGCACCAATGGGCCCGGATAAGCTGGATTTAACTGGATTTTCTGGTTATAAATTTAGATCCTCCAGCGCCAAGAGGGCCTGTTGATCTTCTGAACCCATGGGCGAAATGAGCTTAAATAGGCACTGCATTCGACCATAAAATGCTTTAGCAGAACGTCTTAAAATTTCAACGTCGAATTCATCTACTTTAGCTACAATTATTAAACAGCGAGCAGAAATTAAAAAGGCATCTGTAGAATGTGGTAAAACATCTTTGAAAATAAGAAAGCCGTTTAAAGCCACCCCTCTTTCTGTTCTTGAATTAGACTTATTGGAGTGGCTCGACAACGTTCGTGCCAAGAAAATAGCCATTGGTTTTCTTGATTGGCCACCTTTGATTAAAGAAAGAGCTCTTCAACTTGCGGAAAAGCACACTGTGAAAGACTTTGCTGCAACCAACAGTTGGATCGATCGTTTTAAAAAAAGGCACGATGTAAGATTGTCAAACATGTATTAGTCAATATTTTAAAATTTACAATAAGTGATGTATATATAATTCGCTAATAGCATTTTTAGCTGCTGGATAAAAAGTATGTAATTTCTGACTATGGATATTTTTTGTATAGTTGCTTATTATAAAATTTCCAAAAGAGTAAATGCAATTTTTTTTTACCTCTGTATAGCAAAATTCGTTTTCTGTGATAATGTATTATTATTCATAATGGTAATTTTGATTCAGAACTTTTTAAGTAATAAATTACCTCAGAATGTGAAAAAGGAGAAATATCTCAGAAATATAAAGGTGTTCAAAGTTTAGTATGTGTTAGATAATCTGTATATTTAGTTTTCTATGATAAACAGGATTTCATCTACAATATATAATTTAACGTTTTTATTTTCGTATGACTTCAGCACGTCTACTGAACTTTTACGCCTTTTCAAATGACGCTTTTTTCTAAATTTCGTGTGAAATTTTTGTAAACGTAACAATTTTCACTCATTAACGCACCAATTTTTACATGCATCGTGCAGAGCCTTGAATATATGCACCTGCTTAATTGCAATGCTTATTTTATGTTTGCTTTTCTTATTCCAAAAAGAGAACTTGTACAGTATTCCTATGAGTTTATAAGATTTTTGGAGCCTAAATCTTAAAAAAAAATTTACGTAAGTAATGTACGTTTCAGCAGTAATACTTAGATGAAGAAGACTAAATGGATGATGTCCCATGATCAATAAATAATAATATAAAAATATTTTTTTCTTTAAGGAATTGTAATAATTTAACCCACTCTCATCGAAGGGTTATTCAGGAATCAATTCTTGTAAAAACCGAAGTCTTTTTTCATGTGATTTTTTATTCAATTTTTGAACTTCACAAAAAAGTTTCACACAATTACTAATATTTTTAATTTTTACTCTTATCAGTAATATGTTGCTACATATTACTGATATTACTATATTGGAAGGATCACACACACACACAATCCAAACATATAAGACAGCTTAAGTATCACACAAGAACAATGATAAATAATAACAAGTAATAAGAAAAAAAATTTTTTTTTGAGTCAATTCTTACTTAGGTCAACAAAAATATTTTTATTTCCATTTCCTTTTTATTAAATAGTTACAATTAATATAAATATGTATATACATATGACATAGTAGCGCACACAGGAATTTTTCAAGGGGTATCCAGGATCGCAAGTTCACCATTCTTGTATCATGCTCCTTTTGATTTTGTCGATTTAACGGAAACAAAAACAGTAAAAAACTAATTAGTGAATAAGTAATTAGCATTAATTAATAAAATTAATCATTAATAACAAATACTTAATTAAATTTTACGTACTATATATTTAGAATTATAATCAATCGGAAAAAATCAAAGGCTTTGGGAAGGGGGGGTCCGGACCCCTAGGACACCCCCCTTGTGTGCGCCACTGATATGACAGAATCACAATATTAAGTGACAAAATAGAAAGCTATTTTCCTTGCAATTTTCCTTTCTATATATGGTGTTGGGCTGATTTTTTTTGTTTATTACTATTTATTCATTAACTAAATTTAACTCTTCTAATAAAATAGTGTGGTAAAAAAGAAATCTCATTCTCTCTTTCAGAAATTAGGCCATTCCAGGTGAGATTCGAATCCCCGAACTTTGGATTAGAAGTCCCACGCGCTACCCATTGCGCTACAGGAACACAAAGAGTAATTTTCCTTTCTATATATGCTGTTGGACTATTATTTTTGTTTTGTTACTATTTATTTATTAATTGAATAAAATTAATGAATTCATATTTGAGAAAACTGTATTAAGATCAAGTGTCTTCCACTACAAGTTTAAAATAATGCATTTGAACTTGAATGGATGAATAGAAAAAGTATTTTATTAACATTTGAAAATTCAAGCAAGATATACGAGGGTTGGAGCATAAGTCATGGCAACTATTTTTTTTCTTGTAGATATGTCAAGGATCACAAACGTATATGTGTCATGTAAAAGCTCTACAGGCATAGTGTGTACGCAGAACATCAGATGGCTGTGATAGCTGGTAGTAGCTCATCGAGGGCTGTGAAATTAGTCAGTTGGTGAGTGTCGTGCTAAATGGAAGTAACCCGTGTTGAGTAGCGCGCTTACATCAAATAGCCGTTCTCCGAGAGAGAAATGTGATGGAATGTCACAGTGAATTAGTGGAAGCCCTTGGGAATAATGCCCTACCATACCGTATAGTAGCAAGGTGGATAGGAAAGTTTCAGCAAGGACGTGTGTCAACCAGTGATGAGCAATGTTCGGGACGACCAGTCAGTGTGCGTATCGACTTGGCACGCGCCGTCATCGAACAGCTCATGGATTACATTAAGGGTCATGCATCATAAGGGCAAAGGCCCAGGTTTGTCATGTCAATTTTATGTGTACTGTGTTGTCATTCTTTGCACCGTGAGGCATATTCCCTGTATATATATATATATATATATATATATATAATATATATATATATATATATATATACTACCGTAATAAATTAGTGTGTTACGATATTTCAAAGTTATTCATTGTCCATTGAACTTTCGTCTGTATATGTCCCATTTTCCAACCGGACTGGTATCTTCAAGAAAAAAAATAGTTGCCATGACTTTTGCCCCAACCCTCGTATATATATAAGAAGAGAGTGAACTAATAGTAGGAATTGAAAAAGAACAAATTTTTAAAGTAAGAAGAACCAGCATAAAATTAACATGGGAATTACAGTAACAAGTTAAAAATTTAAACAACAAAAAGAAAAAGGAACATAAGACATGTAGTCTTTACAAGGATTTCATGAAAATTCTGGTATTCCAATATAGTTTGCATATCTACCACGTTTTGGGGACTCTATCTAATTCTGGGCATATAAGAAGATGTTCTGCATTCATAATGTCCGAATTACAAATTTGGTACATACTAGAGAGAAGTATGCCTAATTTATTAAGATTATGTGCCATGCAATCATGGCCTGGTTGCAGTGAGAAGTTTGCCACAGCCTTTTTACAAAACTTTAAACTCGTCAGTGTCTTGAATGTTAGCCCAGAATTTACCTGTTGATTTTGCTGCCTGGTCAGTTTAAGGGTATTCACTAATTTCTCATCTGGAGGAAGTGGTTTCTTGTCTTGTGGCTCAAGTGTTCTTCTCTTGGCTAGTAAGTCTGCCTTTTCGTTACCGTCGATACCAATATATGAAGGGATCTTTTGAAAAACGATTCTATCAGCAATATTGTGTTGAAATTAAGCTCAGCATTTTTTCAGTTCTTAGATGTCCTAAACTCTATCACTCGTATAAAGAATCTGACACCGTTAACTTCATCAAAGTACAACGAATTAAATGGGAAGGCCACGTTGTCAGAATGGAGAAAGACCACACCACTAAAAAAGTCTTCAATGCCCAAACAATTGGCCCTCGGAAAAAAGGCAGGCCAAATCTAAGATGGATTGGTGGCCTATAAAAAGATCTCCTAGTTTTGAGAACTAAAAATTGGAGAACATTAGCAGGAAGAAGGCTGACCTGTAACAGGCTTCTAGAGAAGGCCAAGGCCCACCCTGGGCTGTCGAGCTGCTGAGGAAGGAAGGGATGTACTAAATCATGATGAGTTTTCTCAAATAAATCTTGCCTTAAAAAATAGATTAAGAATTTAAAGATGCTTTTCTTATTAATTTTCTAGACACTATATACCGGGTGTTTCTAAAAGAATATCGGAGTTTTATATATAACGCTTTATAGTATTTATCACAATATAAGTTACAAGTATAATTCATACATTGTTTTGAAAGTGTAACTGAAACAGTTTTACCTTCAAGTTTACAAATGTTCAATGTGAGCCTCATTCGTCACACGGCACAAATCAAGTCGATAGGCTAGTTCATCCCAAACTTTTTTCAGTGTGTCTGAGGAAATTCTTGCAACATCTGCTTCCATCCATTGTCTGTACGCCTATCACGTACTGAGAAATGCCAGTGAGGCGGTGAACCATCTTGCTGCCAAATAAAGTTATTTGATTCACTTTCTTCCAATTAAGGAAATAGCCATAGTTGTAGAGCATCAAGATAGGCAGAAGTTACAGTTGGTTACCAGTTACAGCCTTGGTCGTCTCGTATTTTTCCCTTTACAAAGACAGCCAGTTGTTTCAAACTGATGATACTACCTAAGAATGTTATTATCATTTGGAGGTTGACAACCAAACTTAATACGAAACGCTCGTTGCACAGTAATAGCAGATTCTGTCTTTGCAAACCGGATAACACAAAACGCTTTCTGTTTATTAGTCGCCATTTTTCTACTAGCGTTGTTGATCGGCAAGAAAGGGGGGAAATTAGCATACGTTTCGCGCACACATGCCAACAAACAAAACTGTTTCAGTTGCTCTTTCATTCGATGTATGAGTCATACTAATATGTTACATGTAATGAATATTATAAATAAAGCGTTAAAACTCCGATATTTTTTTAGAAACACCCAGTATTTTGGATCTTTCACATTATCTAAATTTTGGGTTCAGTTAATTTCTCCTTATGAAGCAAATTAATCATAAACTTAGTATGATGAGAAATGGGTTTCTAGAAAGCATGACTGCTTCATAATTAGATGATTCTCTCTTTTCTGTCTAATTTTATAACGAATATAGATGCGTAATTTGAGTAACTTTCTAAATAAACATCCTGTTAAAAGTCTAAGGCTTTTAAGATAAACTACAACAGCATGCTTTGTGTATATTTTAAGATGAGATATTTATCCCCAAACTTATCCTCAAAATTCATTATTGTTTTTTAGCAAATTAACATTTAGACTTTTCTAATTTCATATTCTGTTTCTCACAGATAGAAAGAATTTTTCTTAGGTGCTGTATATGATCTTTCAAAGGACAAAAAACTATTTCTAAAACTTTTTGAAAATAATACAATCCTTTCCAAAGTGCCTAAGAATAAATGGGCTGAATTTCTCTCTCTCTTTTAGGACTTCTTCCCTCTGACATTAAAGATCAAATTACAGGAGATTTGGTTAAGAATTTTTAGCTGAAAGACTCTAAGCAAAAAGACAAATATTCTATTTACATTGAAAATATATTGAGTCATCTTGACGTACTTACGTCCATGAATTAAACACCTATTTCTCTCAGTGTATAAAAGATTCCGAAATTGATATATTTGATAAATTTAAGAATTCATTTTTCGCAAATCAGTTGAACAATAAGGTTAATGAAAATGTAAAGAATATTTCATTAATTAATGGTTTAATTTTGTTCCTTCTCATGAATTAGTAGAATAGTTATATGAGTATGGCCACTTTAAAGAGAGATATGGAACCTTTTCAAAATCCAAAATTCTAAGTGAAACCCAACCTACAAAACAGATTAACGGGTATTAAGGGATAAAACCGCTCTTGCCACAGGAAAATCGATACAAAATCAATTTGCTACAAACTACTTGTATAAAAGTTATCAATAATATCTAAGGGCTGTGGTAGCCCAGTGGTCAAGGTATCGGATCGTGGCAGGCATGTCATGTGTTCGAGCCCAGTACCACTAAAGATTCGCTGTGTAGGGGAGCGATACATGTTAAATCTATCAAGAGCTCAAACGTCTTCCCGTTGGTGTGGTGTGGTAGTTAGGAGAGGGGGGCAGCTCAAGTGTCGTCCTCGTCACTTGGCCATGGTTCAAAATTACGAGGTCCGTCGCCAAAGGCCCTCGTGTATCTGAACAGTGCGACGTTAATATTCACTCACTCATCAATAATATCTGTAAAAGAAATTACTACAAACCTAACAAGCATATATATATTTAAAGAAAAACTAGACTGTTCACTTCTCAAACGTTAAAAAATCATTATAAGGTTACTTTCCCAATTAACCCCTTAAATACCAGACTGCGCTTTCTAGTATCCCCACAAATCCCAGATTTCAAGGGATACTGACCTTGACGTTACGATGCACATCTAATTTTTCCTTTTGACACTAACAAAAGCGCACGTTAGTTCATGTTTCGTTTCCCTTTCTAAGGTTTGTATAATTATTTTTGCTGTTTATTTTTACTTCTTCTTGTGTGTGCCAATATGGCACCGTCGTTAGATTTGAACGAAAGTGATTATAAATACTTGCCGGAAACCGATGAATACGACAGTGATACGGATTTATTTATTTGTCATGAAGAAGATAAGGAAAGGGAACAAAAAGGACAATACTCTTATGTAACGCAGGTGGAAAAGCTTTTTGTTTCCGAGGTATATTTCCAGCGATTTCACAAAAATTTTTAACTTTCCTATTTTTTCAAATTTTTGAAACCCAGATATTTCGTAACTTAACTGTTGATATTTATACAATCCCAATAAAAGAAAATCTACTTTAGAATGTTTCCTGTACTAGTTACACTGGTTGTACACCTAAATAAGTCATGTATCCACATGAGGTTACAATGGGATTTTGCCTTATACGTAGCATGTATACACTAGTGCAGGGGTGTCAAACTCACGGCCCAGAAGGAACATTTTTGCGGCCCGGCCAATATATCCCAACACAATAATACAAAATAAAATTTTTTAAAAATTCTCCCAAACTTGAAAAAAAAATAGTAGCATAAAAGAGATGTCAAGTGTCAGGATATAAACATTAATTTTTTTTTTTTTTTGTTCTTTTATATATGTTTCTTATAATGTATTATTCGAAATAAACCTACATTTCTATATGAATTTTTTTCTTTTCTTTTTTTTCTTTTTGCGGCCCGCTTAAAGTTAAACCTTTTTTTGTTTGCTAGCCCCTGGCAACCTTGAAAGTCACCCCTATATGGTACCTAAAAGCGTTAAGCTAGCAATTTCATTTTCGCGTCTCTTCTCTTCCCTTTGTCTTAAACTTTATAAAGTATTTGCCTCAGCTATTTTAAAAAAAAAATTTATTACATTACCGAAATATAACAAAGAATTTAGAAGAATCTTCTGAAATAAATATAATTGATTACATAAACGTTACAAAAAATAAAAGTTTCACTTGAATAATCTGTTAAATATAAAATCTGTTAATAGTGGAATTCAAAATGTCACCGATCTTCCATTTCAGTACAGAAACTGATATCTCTTTTCCACACGTGTAACGTTTCCGTCCAAATGACTTCCGCTAAATCTACATACATTTTACATCCTGTTCTGCTGTGATTCAATGAATCTCACCTAATCAAAATTAGAAAACGTTGAGCAACACCGAACTACTACGATGAAACACAGTGACGCCTATCACAGCATTCCTCCACAAACTTTTTTTGCTGTATTTTTTTGAGGGAAAAAAGGAGGGATAAAAAATGATTAAAAAAATCCACGCTTTCATTTTCGATGAACACCCCGCAGCTATGGAACTGTTGTAAAAAACATGAAGAGGGAAAGAGAAAGTTGTTTGACTGGCAAGAGGGGGCACCTTGGCATACAGCTGACTTGTTGGTGCAACAGACAGGATGGGAATATTAATGATCATTTCTGAGATGAAATCTTCGGGGTGCATTGGACTCGGGAATTTTAAGGGCCTCTCAAGCAATGCTACTCTAAATTCTATACGCTTCCATGATTACTGCCCTGTCATTTAACTTCCAGAGAATTTTGTATCATCATTTCTTTGAACCAGAACCACATTCATGACAGCTGTGTAAAATGTATTACAGCTTAGACCATCAATTGTTGCTATCGGCCTTCACTCAGGAGAAAAATAAATGGTGCGGATGTCATACGATGAGTATAATTACTCTCTCTCTTTTTCTTTATATCACGCTGATAAAAAAATCGTTGACAAAATAAAGAAGGGGGGGCATTAAGAAAAAAACTCCGCATATCTTAAACCAGGGGCTCATTAACTTTTTGGGGTGACTTCCCCATTTTTCGTACGAAAGTTTTGTGTGACCCCATAAGCATTGCGCAAAGTTTACACGTGCTTTGGTACTTCTAAATGGGGTTTATTTGTAGTATATTATTGTTTTGTGGTAGTAAATATCTGTAATAAATTCTTAATATAACTATATATTATTAATATAACAATATATATCAGGTTTAATTAAGTAGCAAGATAAAAAGGTTCAGACCCCCATTAAGATGGATTGACTGTGTCGAAAAATACCTAAATATTTTAAAGGTCAAAAACTAGAAAACAATTGCCAAAAGTAGAGATGAATGGAGAAAAATTCTGGAGAAAGCCAGAGTCCACCCAGGTCTGTCAAGCCATTGAAGAAGAATAAAATAAAAATCTATATATAATGTAATTATACGGTAAATTATACATAAACCATAATCTGTTTCGCACTTCTGAGATCACTTTTATTAAACACC
This sequence comes from Trichonephila inaurata madagascariensis, assembly GCA_019973955.1. Classification (NCBI taxonomy): domain Eukaryota; kingdom Metazoa; phylum Arthropoda; class Arachnida; order Araneae; family Nephilidae; genus Trichonephila; species Trichonephila inaurata. The sequence goes on from BMAV01004786.1 coordinate 156,206, forward strand.
AGGGGGACAGAAAGGGGGTCCCCTTTCTGAGCCCCCCAAAGCCCCTTTTATTTTCCCTCATTGATTATAATCCTATGTATATAGTGCGTAAAATTTAATCAAGTATTTGTTATTAAGTATTAATTTTATTACTTATTCAATAATTAATCTTTTACTGTTTTTTGTTCCCGAAAATCGACAAAAAAACAAAAAAAATATGTAGAGCCGGGGATTGAAGCCGATAAGGGGATGGTGGATTTCGATTAAACCCCCCCCCTTTAAAAAATTTTTTGGGGGCCGTGACCGATATTTGAAGATTTTAAAAATAATGGGGAAGGATGTACTTAATTACTTTTAAATGTGTTATATAAATCTTAGAATAATAGTTGACAACGGATAAGATTTCTTCCCAGGGAAAACATAAGATTTTTTTATATTTTTTGCCTTCCTTTAAATTTTACTTGCCCGGGGAAAGCACCCCAAAAATCTGGGGGATTTTGACTGGACTGTGGATTTCGACCTCCGATATAAATTTTAGCTGACAGCACGGCTGCTATTTGTGATCGTTCACCCCAAATTCCTTGAAAGGAGAAATGTCCCCCATCAGTAGGGTAAGAGTGTAATAAGAAAAATAGTAACACCCACTTAGGGTTGGGAGAATTTTTGCAGCTTGTCGTAGGAAAGAGTCCTATATTCGCTGGTGTTGTATGGAAGTTAGGAGAAGGGGTGCTAGCGCAAATGTCGTCTTCCTCACTTGACCATGATTCCATATTACGAGATCCGTCACTAAAAGCCCTCGTGTAGTTGAATAAGGCGATATTAATACTCACGTACTCATTCAACGCGATTGATCAGCTCTCATAGCCCGTGATGCGTCCTTATCAACGATTCGATGTGTAACAGGACATCAGCGACTGCAATAAAATTCGCTAGGTAACTCAGCGAAGGGGATCTTAGGTCGGGAGGCCATTGCGCACATTGTCTCTTACCATTACTCAGCCCCAGACGCGTTCTCAGTGGTGTCGGACTCATTCGACCAGGAATCTCCGGGACTGGAGTAGAATTGTTTTCAACAATGAGTTACACTTCAAAATAAGCCCGGTGACCCGCAAAGAAGTATGTGGAGATATCCAGAACAGCTGAGAGATACTCACTCGACTGTCGACAACAGTCTTGGTACGGGGTTTTATTTCATTTGATAGCCAGGATCTCCATTTACAGTACTCTGGTGCGTCTAAGAGATTCTTCGTTTTGTAGTAATACATTTTCTTTCACGAACTCCTGGGACCACATTTCAACAGAAGAATGCTCAACTGTACATAGTAAACCTTTCTATTGCTTGTCTTCGTGCTTCTCCAACACTTCTGTAATCGGTGCGATCCCCTGATTTCTCCCCAATAGAGCCCGTTTATTCTTTGATGAGCAAGTGTCTCTGACCGTCCCTGGATCACGCCTATTTAAATTGTCAATTGGAAAGAGTATGGCAAGCAATTCCTCAGGAGGATATCCACCACCTCTGCGAATTAATGTCCTACCTGATAATAACTCACATGAATCCCGCTTTTAATTGAGTTGCGTTGATAAACTAAAACGTGTCTGAAGACGTCCAAGACAACGGAATGATACTCACCTGCCCACAGGCTGACAACCTTGATTTATGGTATGGAGTGCGATTTAATTTGATAGCTTGACCCTTTTAGTTGTTGTTCGCAACACTTTTACAATACGGTAGGATGTCGATGATTTTCTATGCCTGTTGTTCTTTCTGATCGTCCCTGGATCGCGCCGATCTAACTTGTCAATTGAAACGCGTTTGGCAAGAAACGTAGAAGACATCTGCCGACTCTACGATTCAATGCTCAGATGGATAGCAGCTTAAATCAGTGCCAAAGAAAGGTTAACATATTTATTTATCTAGTTATTGCTTTTGAAGCTGTATTTTCTGAATAAAACATTCAACTCCTGTTGTACAGTAAGCGTTTTGCTTTCAATACATGTACATCAAATCACTATATATTCAAATTACTCTGATAAATCACTATATATTTAATTTGATGGATCTTAAGCTGCTCTTTCAGTAACAATTAAATTTTTATTAAAATTATTTGATAGTTGTTAAAGAAATTCTGTTTACTTTATACATTATTGCAGTCAAAAGGCAGAATATTGTATGATTTATCTGAAATGAGCAAACAAAGACACATCATTCACAAATTGATAAGCAAAGATAAGTTAAACAAAGCCATAAATAATTCTATCACGGTGACATATGCGTATCTTTATTTCATTATACAGCTACACAAAGAATGATTTATTTTTATTGTTATTTTTATCAAGTCAGTTACTCAGAGCTCATGGTTTACTTTTGAAAGCATATTTATTTTTACATATATTAAGATTTTAAGAAGTATATATATATATATATATATATATATATATATATATATATATATATATATATATATATAGTAATATAAAATAAAAGTGAAGAAGTACTAGAACCTACAGTGCTAAAGCAGGAAGAAATTGGAATTCACCAGACACAACAAATGTAGATAAAAAAAGTCTTTGGACTAAACTGGAGACCTATTATGATTTCTAAAGTTGTCGCTGAATTAGGCCAGCGAATTAGGGTTAGCAATGCTTTATAGATCCAACCTTCCCCGTACAGCAAAAACTTTCTACATAATAGGGGGGGAACCAAGTTGAAAAGTTAAGCCTAATACAACACGTGGAAGAAAAACCTGATAATATATTAAAATCAAGCTAAGAAAACAGAACAATAATGGAATGTCTCAAGGAGAGGAATAATAATAATAAAATTTAATATATATATATATTCGAATGGAAATTTGTGAAGACAATTTTGTAACTTTTTTTTACATATGGCCGATAAAAGCCTTTTAAAGAATCCCTGATTAAACAAGTCTTGTCGTGAACTCTCAACCACGGAAGTGTTCGAGTGCACCAAAGGATGAGAAATGTTTATAAAACCACACTTTTATTAAGTTTCTCAAATCTCTATTTAAATTCGACATAAGCTAGGGAAGAATTGATTTGACACTTAGCTTAAAAATGAAATCTGTAGCAATGCTAATCGTCCTAAATTCACTCGTCTGCTCCTTTTACTTGAGCTCCGTTAGCTTCACTATTGTGTCACTAATATTTCAGCTTCAGCAGGGCAGCAATTGCCACAACCACCCTCTACTTCCCTCTTCCCTTGACATTAAATAGCAATTCTCATTAACATAAATCACAGATCCTTTATGGAAAGTGATATTATAATCAATCACACGTTTAAAAGAAATTTTCCTTACAGGATTAGTAAGAATCCGGAATAGAACTCTGTACAATTTTAGAATCGATATCAAGCAACCTAAAAATAAATGCAAACTATTCACCAAGACCACTTCCTAAATAGATTACTAGTCTTAAAGCCAGCGAATTGAGACTTGGGCTGTTTATAAAATGCCTCTGCTTTTATTACTTATGTCATAAGCTAATGTTATATATATATTTTTAACTAATTTAAATTTTGAATTTTTGAGGATTATTAATTTAAAAAATTGCAACAAATATGCAGCAGTTCGAGTCGTTCAATTACATTGCCATTCACGATATGATGGATTAAGTAGTAAAAAAGTTTATTTTCAAATGAGGCATTCACATATAAATGAAATTTATGTCAGTATATTTCCTAGGTAAACAAAACCCAATTGATAAATACCTTTATACACGCCTGTCAATCAAGTGAAGATATTTGTTATTCGAAAAAAGAAAATGTTGTCATTCACTTATTTTTCAGAAAACAAGAAGAGAATCCTTAATTAAATTGTCTTGTTAGCATTCACAGTAGCGTCTTTCAGCTAGTTGTTTATGTTCTTGAAAAAAAAAACCATAAATTGTGTGGCACATTCTCGTGTTTGTGTTTCAGTTCTTACTATTCCTGTCATCCCACATTCCTAAACGATGGGATTAAAGGTCTTTGACATCCTGTACCAACTTTAGTCGACCTTCCATTATCATTCCTTTGACCTTCCTTATCATTTTCTTGACCATCTGTATTTTACACATACAGTTTATATTATACCTACTTATTAAGCACAGTTACTTTTTTTTAAAAGTTTACATTGCTTTGAATAAAATACAACGGTGTGCTCAAATACAGAAAACAGATAAGCAAGTAGAAACGCAAGAAATTGTGTTCTATTTCTTTCACAATTTAAGTGAAGAATGAAACTATTATATCTTTATCGTACAATACTAATAGACAGTGTTAAAACTCACAGCACATTTTCCGATAAAGAAGCGTTTCAACACTGTGGAAAGTTATGAAATTGCACGCAACATTTCACTGCTCAGTTCTTATACCATGTATAACAGGGTACAAACATATACTTGTTCTCGATGAAAGTTCTGAAAGCAATTTTTTACATTAAAGCATAAAAATGTATTTCACGTTTTGACTATGGTCGACTCTTTAGATTTTTTACACATACTTCACAACTTCTCGAATTTCAACTGCAGTCTGAAGGAAAACTTTCGAAGAATGACAAAGCTTCTTTTGTTGTTAGACTGTGAGTTCTAAGTATTATACTTAAAATGAGATAAGCAATATTCAAATGTCTGAAAGCAAAAGTGCAAAGTTTGCAAATAACAATAAATTTATTCAAACACTAAACATGCTCATTGACAGTTTCACATTATACATGAAAAGAATATATATGCGGATAAAAATAAATTAAGGTCAAGGATTCAAATATATTTTTAAAATAAGCAAAGTTTATAAGCAAAACGATTACTTTTCAATTCTTAAGCTAAAAAGTATGAACAATAGCTTTACATACCTTACATTACTTAAAAATATGTTAAAATTAAATATATCAGCAATTTCTGCTTTTTGCGTCGACGGCAGTACCTCTTCAAAATAAGTTTTGAAAATGAAGTATAAAAACCTACATTTTTTAAATTTTACATACAACAATACTTTAAAAGACTTATTTAAAATAAAAAAATACATACATAACGGACTTACCTATGATTGTTGATGTTTTGCGCAGAAACTTTATATCACACATATCACATAACGAGATGACAGCTAAAATGAGACACATGCTGGGAAATTTTTCCTTCTAAATGATTTATAGCTTCGCAGGGCTACTAATATAATTTATCAATGATAAAAGGAGCATTAATCCTGAAATGTATCGTTAGAGTATTGAGTTTGAGTTAATATTAACGTCGCACTGTTCAGCTACACGAGGGCTTTTGGCGACGGACCACGTAATTTTGAACCAATCGTTAGAGTAAAATGGATGGATAAAGCATTTTTAATTGTAATAGATACTAAAAAAGTCGCATTACTACAGGAATTTTTCTGGTAAATCCAGGATCGAAAGTTCACCATTCTGTATCATGCCTTAGATTCTTGCCTGATTTAGGAACAAAACACAGTAAAACTAATTTACAGAATAAAATAATTAGCATTAATTAATAAAATTAATCATTAATAACAAGTACTTAATTAAATTTTACGTACTATATACTTAGATCGGATCATACTATATACTTAGATACTTAATCAATCGGAAAAAAATGAAGGGCTTTGGGGGGAGGGGGTCCGGACCCCCAGGACCACCCCCTTGTGTGCGCCACTGCTAGTGGTACTTTAAAATATACCGTTGGAACATAAGGGGTTAATAGATAAATTCCATTCGGTATAAGAGAACAGAGAAGCAATATGGACTTTAGCTTTATGTGAGAAAAATAGATGGTATTTCAAACAGAAATGATTATTATACGAGGGATGATCAGAAAAAAAAAAGGTTACAAGCCGCACCATTTGAAAATTACATATTGTGGAGAAATTTTGTTTCCCCAGAGTGGAGACAAATGGCGCTACTTGACATACAGCTGGTGTACGGGTATGTAGTGTAAGTTCCTAGACGGTTCAGGACGTTTGAAATGGCAAGACGCAATAAAAAAGAAATTATTTCTGGAAGAAAAAAATATTGTAAAAATCTTTTAAGGATAAACTTTTTTCTCACAAAAATCAAATAAACCTTATACATCCGGAGAAGTATTTTTTCAACTAATAATCAAGAAATATTCTATGTGTACCCTGATAAGAACATATTTATTCAAAAGAACTTTTGGTTTCACTACATTCATTCCATCCATATTTTCATTTTTAAATTCGGGTAACTGCTTGAAGGAGTAATTTAATAGGATTTTTTATGAAACTCAATTTTGGTAAGAATTTCATCGCATTAAATTTGCACAATAGTGATGAATTTCATTGTTTTGTAATGTATACAAATGGAATAGAGGAAACTAGAGTTGGTCCGTTGTTCTCCATATTACACGCGACGTAACATGCTAATTTTGAGATTTCATACACACTCACACAAAAGCACAGCAAATTCTTTATTTTACACTTAAATCTTCTGTAGAATTGATCAAACCAACTACTGGGCTTCAAAATATTACTATAGTTATGATTCATTATATTAAAACTATTTCAGTGCATTTTTCCTATTATATACATACGCATATACGTATATTTAGAAAGAGGCTTACCATATTTTTTTAGGTCCAACCCAGAACATATTTAGGAACTTTATTCAGTTGTGTTTTTCCCTGTTCATGACTTTTTCAGAAATTGCTTGCTTGTTTTAATTACTTCATAACATATTAAGAACAAGACGTTTTTGGAATTTACTTTAACATAATTGGGAGATGTTTAACAGTAGATGTCGATAAAGTAAGACACAATGCTTTCCATAACTCAAAAACTCTCGCACTGGAGCAGCTACCCCAAGCAAAGACATCGCAAACTCAACCATATTAAAAATATTGAACAATATACACTGGTGTGCAAAACTTAAGCAACAGGTGGGTTTATTGCCATAACTTCACGAAAATCATCCTGAGAGACATGAAATTCTGAAATGAGGGAGAGTATTAGGGAAGAAAGGATGACGAAAGCATCGGCGCTGAAAAGGAATACAACGCATACGGTACGGAATCAAACAAAAAAAAGCTTTATTGAACGCATAGTATCGTGACTCATGATTGTCTATCCAACAGGAAGACAACAAGCAGATTCCTTAAAATGGTATATGCCCTCCCCTTACTACATGGTTGCTTTGCACCGTCTCCGCATACTCAGAACCAGCTGGTGCAAATTTTTTGAGGTAGGAGTGCCCATTCTCAATCAACATCTGTTTGAGTTTTTGGTTTACTCGGATGATGTGAGCGTGTGGCGATACGTCTCCCCAAAGCATCCCACACATGTTCGATGGGATTTAAAACTGGGGAGCACGCGCCAATCCATTCGAGTGATATCTTCACTTCCAGCAGCTCCCTCAACAGCAAGAGTGCGATGTGGCAGTGCATTGTCATCCATAAAGATGAAGTCTGGGCCAATGGCACCTCGAAAAGATGCAGATGGGGAAGAAGTACCTCCTCACAATAGCGATCCCCGGTTACAGACCCTCTGTCGAAAATGGGAAGCCTCAGTTCCGCGTTCAGCATAATGCCAACCCAGACAAGAACTCCAGACCACCGTAACGATGTCTTCTCCTTGATGTTACTGGGATAAAACCGGGTCCCGATCTCTCCAAATCAAACGCGTTGAGAATCGCTTCTGGTACTGAACCGACTCTCATCCGTAAAGAGAACACGACTCCATTGGATCAGTTGTCCAGTTTTGTGCTCTCTGTCCCACTGTAAACGGTGGCTTCGTGGCCATCTTTCAACGGGAGGCAGCGTTCAGGACGGCGGGTGAACAGGCCCCTTTGTGAAGGCGTCTGGCCATCGTAAACCGCTACACTTGTCGACCTGTTGCTGTACAGAGTTTCTGAACAATGGTGCTTGCTGAGCTGTCGAACTTTTTCGCCTGCAGGATGATATATCGGTCATCCCCTGCAGTTGTCGTCCCGGGCGGCCACACCAACCTTCTAACAGCTGCACCTGTGGTTTGAACGCTTCCAAGCGCGCGAAACGACACTTTCTGTTGATTCCGAACTCTGCAGCCAGCACTGGTGACAGTACGCCCTCCTCCAGCTTCCGATCATTCTTCCACGTGGAAGTCATCCAGATGATTTCTTCTAGCCATATTTCACGAACTGACTCACTGGCACTTGCAGAGAATATGGTGAATTGCGTCTCCGTCCTTCATTTCATTCTACTGTTGAGCAGCGCGCGCCGACATCACGCGTTTTGCGTACGCTAACATCGCTTCTGACGTTTTGTTCCTGATATTTGCATACGCATGACGTTTCTACTGACTTACGTGTTCCCTCTACTGATCTCCAGACCTCCTTTTCTGCAATTTCATGGCTATCTGCTAAATTTTTACATTGTTGCTTAAGTTTTGCACACCAGTGTATTAATCCTTTGAAATATCTTAAAAACTGTTTTCCACTTCTTCAATAGTATCTAGTTCTTTTCCAGAACTTGAACCACAGTATAACTTTTGGTTTTGTATTAACTGGTTCACCAATGCACGTTTATTAAATAGACCACCAATATTTATGGAATCTTATAATTTAATTAACAACTTTTTTTTGTGCACACTTCTCTCAATCCTACCAGGCAATTTCAGTTCGTAAATTTATCCACCGAAACTTACAATCTTTATCAGAATATGCTCTATGTATTGGATACTAGAATTATATATACATAAAAATGTCTACGTTTGAGAAGAATATTTGTTCTTGGATATCATTGTTTTTTTTAAGTACATTTCCGGAGGTTGACAAATTAATTCAGAATATATCTAAAATGCTTCTGTTGCTGTGATAGTATTAGCTTCCAATTTCATAATTACATTATTAAATAATATTGTAATACACAAATTAATAAAAAATTTACTTTCTTCATTTCCAAAAAAATCAGTTAATATATAATTTCGAACACTTTTTTCGCAAGAGAGAAATATACATTTAAGCCATCAAAGATTGAAATTCTTTTTAAATACGGTCGGACATCTATTTAACGCGAAGTCACTAAATCCCGAAAAAAAGTTCGCTATGTGAAAAATTCGTTAAGGAGAAATTCATCTTTTAATAAACTTTATAAACCCCGTAAAACATATTTAAATTCATAAACACTATACATTAATAAAAAAAGTAATTATTCTCACTCTTTTAGTAAATTATATATTTTTATTAAATATATCTTACCTAACAAAAAGAAATCTACAAGAAAAACAAGGGAGAAAAAAAAAGAATGTCTAGAAATTCACTGTACTTTCAACTTTAAAAAAATATATTTAAATTGTTGAATTTAATGACATTTGTAATTTCATGCTTGAAAGCGGAATTTTAAACATACATTTTTTTTACAGCCAGTAACTTTTAGTATACATTACCACATGTGTCCTTAAATGTAATTACCGATGAAGTCTGTTATTTTTGTTTAAGTTTTTTGTTTTAAAAATTACGTCACTTTTATTGCTCTCGGAGAGTTGAGCAGCTGATAAAACCGATTCAAGGTCATTGATCCCTATAAAGTGCTTTAAAAGAGAAAATAATTGGAAATGCCCAGAAATATTTGAAAAACCGGGAGAAAAAAAATCGAATCACAAGAGAAATAGTTCGTTAAATAGAAAATACACTTCGCTATTTGTGGAGGCTCTTTTACGAAGGAAATTGTTAAAGGTTCTTGGTTCCAGGAAAAAAAAATTCGTAAAATGGAAAAATTCGCAAAATAGTTCATAAAATATAGGTCTGACTGTATATATTTCAGGTAACAAACTAAGAAATTTTGTGTTTCTATGAGATAATTTTTTAATTTATTTATTTATTCTTATTTTTATTATTTTTTCAATTTATTTCCACAAATTTACAGAACACTATATTTTTCGTTACTTTCTCTTACTGTATATATGTGAAAATATTATTTTTAACAATGATCTCTGGGTAGAGAATCACATGCTATTTGTACTGAGCTGTGTACAAGGTGGGCTAAGCCACTGATTCCTAAATTAGGTATATCTAAATCACTTTGAACTTTTCTGAACACTCTTTTATTACCCATTCTCTTCACACCATCCAAATTACCACCAGTGTTATCAGCAGTACAACTGTTATCTTCAAGTTTGTATTTTTCACACACTGAAAAAGATACAGAGTCAAAATTTGAGCAATTTCGAAATTTAAAAAAGCTTAACTTGAATTCACTTCTGTTGCAATTATTCATCGTTTCTATTACACATTTAATGTTTTCCAAAGAACACATTCACAAATATGAATAATGAAATAACTTTAACAATATTTGTCTCGGTTTTATCTCTATTTTAAATGGGTCATATAAATTTTTAAAAATTTAAATCTGTTTTTAAAGTAACCGGAAAAATGCGTGTCGTAGTGGGGAAAAAAGTTTTTTAAAAACCTAATCCACGCCCCTTGTTGGTTTTTTCCCTCCTTTGGGTTTTTAAATACTTTTTTCGAAAGTAACTTTAACAGCTTTTCTATGTTTGACTGTTTTTACGTGGTCTTCAATATCACCCTTTTTCTTCATGTGAGCAACCAAATATTCTCCTCTGCATAGCATACAATGAATAATTGTTTCTGTTATTACATTACCTCAAAAATTTGTATACCTGTTGCAGGTATACAAATAAATAAACGAAATTTTCTTTTTTCCCATTTCCTTTTAAAAACCCAAAAGGGGGAATAAAGATTATTTTTCAAAAGAGAAAGTTTTAAGAGATCATAAAAATTTTAAAACAGCATATATGTAAGGATAATTAAATTGATTTAAAAAAAAACCCCTATATAGACTTAACTTTTTTTTTCCGTTAATCTTCAAATCTTAAAAAACACCCAAATTTTCCGAACAATTTTAACAGAACACTTCAAACCCGATCATTATTTTTTTAATATCCTTAACTTTCAAGTATAACACATAAACTATGGGTATTAATACTTTTAATAGTGGAAAAAACCAAACATCACTTGGGCACCTTTTCCCAAAAGGGCAGACGTATAGATTGCTTGTTTAATATAAAAGGTTTTTAAAAAACTTGAGTTTGTGATTTGAATCATTATATATATATATATATATATATAGGCTTAAACAACCCTTTTATATATTTTAAAAAAAACCTTTTTATCCTCACACACGTCAAAAGGTGATATGGTCGTTCTAGGCAACATTCCTTTTACCCAAAAATTTGAGGTGGGATTTCGAAATGAATCGACATTTTAAAATTTTAAGGATTTTTTAAGAGTTTAACTTAAATTTCTAAAAATTGGGAAAAAAATTTTTTGTGAGAATAAAAAACACGGCAGTTAAAAAACCGATTGGTAACTTTTATATTATCTAAATAATTTATTATCCACCTACTTTCAATTTGATAATATTTCGGTTCAATATCAAAAAATCATTTCCTTTCCTTGAATCGGGTTCAATCACTTCAGAGAGACCCTTTTTTGATACCGGGGCAAAGTAAAACCTTGTAGTAATGGTTGAATTGTAATTTGATAGGGTCAAATTCACTTTTATCCTTCCAAAAATAACTTTTAAATTGCCATCCGCACTTAAACTTTATTCTTTTTAAAAGGTATCTTTTTTGCATTTCAATTGCATTTCACTTGGGTTTGGGGTTTGGAAAAGATTTTCCATTAATCTTGGCCCTCAAAGAACCCAGAGGTTTGTTACAAAAAAGACGCATGAGCCCGTCACAATGTGTATGGAAGAGGGAGAGCAAGGGTTTTGGAAAAATAATTTGGATAATTTGTACCTATCAAAACGAACTCTAAATAGCAGAAAAGCGTAAATTTAGATGTCGACATTGAACTGTCAACAGTGATAGAGAAATAATGAAATAATAAGTTGCACAAACCTATTTATTTATATTAGAAAAAGACTCAGAGATTAGATGCTTTAATGTGGCGTTCACAATTAAGGTCAGAAAGTGTGAAAAAGTAGCAAATCCACACAAAAATCCTCGAGACATATTTATACTGCCTGTTCCAACAATGATTCTCCATAAGAGGTCTTCCTAGCTCTTGTCCGGCAATTCGTAAGCCAATCATTTCAAGTGGGCCCACAAGAAGTCTAATGGATGGTGAGTACGGAGTTTCATACTTCTTTTTGGAAATTTGCATGTGTTCAAAACTTGACAGTGATGTTCTGGACATGTGCTGCCTCTCATATATGAATGAAATCACGTCAGGAATAATAATTTCTGCTCACTGGTCTTGTTTAGAAGTCACTCTTTTCAGGGACGTCTTAAGATTTCCTGTGAGGCTCTGGGACCCTACGCAAAAGTAGGACACAAATGTAGGTCCCACCTATGACCCTTAAAAGTAGACAGAACATAGCATACATTATCAAATACTCGTACAAACAATAACCCGAAACATATAAATGTGCATGACTTACAATCGCACAAACCGGCTGCAGCCTTTTGATTGAATGAGTAATGATGGCGTATGGTGGTAGGCCTAGGCCTATACATGGACGACAGTCATCACATGTAGCCAGTTGACATATTGTCCTATATTTCCAGTTTTTCGGAGAATAAAACCGGAAAAAACATTAGACAGCTGAAGTTATTCGAATCATGATCTTGTGACGTCTATCGCGTCTTTCTGCTAACATAACTCCTATGTTCTTTGACGGCCACGATTAATGGCAAAACTTTTCCAACCCAATACCAAGAAGATAAACGAACATAATATGTAAATGAGATATACTATAAAAAGGATAGAAGCTTTGATGATAAGATATATGGGCAAGTTTAGAGATAGTAGTGTGGAATTATTCCCATCGATAGCGTGACAAAGCTTAGTGTGAAATCTTGCAGATCAAGAGTTAGCAGTCCGATAGTTTTGGAAAGAATAGAGTTTTCCAAGATAAAGAAGTTGGAATCATCGTATATAAAGTTTATAGATATCGTCTTTGTGCAAAGGAAGGAGATCGGCCAAAGGTAATATTTCTAATATAGGTAATTAGGATGAATAGTATTATTAACTATACTAAGATAAAGGATCTAGTTGCGTGATCTGACTTAAATACACGGTTTAATTTGGTCTTGGCTCACTTTAATTAAAATTGTCAAATTAGAATTTAAGTATATAAGTTATTCTTAATAAAAGTTGTATTAAGAATTATTATGTCTCATCATTTTGATAATCCCACACCTCTAGCTTACGCGGAACCGGTAATGACATGGTCATCACAGGCTTATTAAGTGTCGCAATGGCGCCCGAACGTATTTAATTCCTGGGTTAGGTAATGTAGGTGGAAGTACGGTTCTACCTGAAATGTACTTTTCAGGGTCGGGAGAATATTGCAGAGTTTATCGAGGTATAGATAATAACATACAGTTACTTTGAAATCCCAAGTAATCTGTCATGCGCTTACTTAAAAAGTCATCTCAGGGAAGGGCTCAAGATTGGTATTCGATATTTGGTTGTCTGTTGTTAGTGCAAAATACAGCCACGGATTTTGCGCAGCTCAAAGCTGAATTAGCGAAGGCTTTTCCCGCGGTCAAAAATAAGCAGAAAAGAACTACAGTCGGAGTTTTATGCATCCCAGCAGGGAAGAAATCAGATCCTACTGGATTTTGTTTATAGATTACCAAAAATAGAGAAAAGCTTAGAATGAATGTCCCAAGCAGACTTAGTGGATCATATTTTAGTTCGACTTCGAACCACAGATCCAGGACTACGTGGAAGTTGTGAAATCCACGCAAAACACGGATACAACTTTTAGAAGTCTTAAGCAAATTCGAAGAGAGATATTCTGCAAATTACAAAGGGGTTATCAGAACGATAATATAGAAAGACGAGGTCAAAAATGCGCATAGGATGCCTATAATTTGAAGCTAATGGTAGAAACTGGAGGAATTCTGAAGCAAGAAGTAGACCAAATAACAGTAGAAAATGAGTTTTACGAGAATAGCCGTCAAAATAATAGAGGAAGTCTGAGAGGAATAGTTTCAAAAATAATGATCAAAAAGATTCAATAACAGGGCTTACTCAGGTCGAAATGAGCGAAATGATAATTTTAATAGAGGGGACCGTAGAAATAGGGTTCGAGTGAAAATTTCAATCGAGGCGATAGGACGCAAAGGGACGATTAAATATTGTAAAGGTTAAAGATCAACCTCAAGGTGCCTGACAAGAGAGACAATTAGACTTTCTCCGATATGTATATCACCCGTAGAACTTCCCCACGTTCCTATTTTATTAAATAACACATTTTTGAAAGCGCTATGGGACACCGGAGCAGATAAATCATTTATATTGGAAGAAGTATATAGAAAATATTTTTTTATAAGCAAATTAAAAAATCAAGAGCCCAGGTAATAACAGCACAGGGTGCGAAATGCCAAAACAGGGATTGTAGAATTGAATATTCGATCAGACAATTGAAAGGAATTGGTCATTTCATGTGTTGAAAGATTTTAGAATACCCATGTGTATTCTAGGTATCGATTTCATAAGTGCAAGTCAAGAATCGTATTAGATTTTGACCAAAAATCGTTAAAATTCCAGATTCTCAAATAAATAAGGAGGTTGAACCAATTAAAGTAGTGAAAAAAAGTTGAGATAGATTTATCTAAAAACAAAATTGGGGAGTGTAGAAAAACAAAAACTACAAAAATTTGTTTAGTAGTTTTTAGCGGGTTATTTTCAGAGAAACCAGGTCTTACTCATGTTTTATACCATGAAATTGACACGGAGATAACCCACCAGTAGCTTCAAGGCCCTATAAGTATGATCGCACTAAGCAAGCAATAATAGATTTTCACATACAAAAATGTTACAAGAGGAAACGATTGTTCCATCCAACTCTATACGCGTCACCTGTTGTATTATGCAAGAAAAATAATGGGTTACCACCGGATAACTGAAGCATATAGATTTGCAGTAGACTATAGAAAATTAAATTCGATCACAAAGTATCCGCGATACCCCTTTTACCGTTAATAGATGATTTATTAACGAACATACCATATACAACAATAAATGTCATCTCTTGATCTAAGAAGGGTACTTTCAAAATGGCAGTAAACCCCAGTGATATAGTGTTAAGACCGCATTTGTAGTAAAAGTGGCACTTATGCTTTCAAGGGATGCCATTCGGTTTATCAGGAGCAGCTCCCTAATTTCAAAAATGAAATACGTATGAATCCCAAAACCTGCGATAGGAAATGGTGAGTGTTTTGCCAGATGTATTTTATAATCTCGTTCCATCACCCACCATGAACATTTAAGTTTTCGCCGTTATGATGCAGGATTGACATTAAATAAGCGAAAAATGTAAATTTAAAAGTACGATGAATTGAAATATTTAGGATTAATTATTAGTAAAGAAGGAATTAAAACGGATGAGACAAAGGTTAGAGCTATACAAGTGAGATGAAACGCCCCTGTAACCTCAAAAGAGGTGTCCAAGTTTTTAGGTATGTCCTATGCGGTACGCTTAAAATTTATTAAAAATTATGCGGATATTTGTGAGCCACTCTTTATAACCTTAAACGAAAATTTAAAAATTTGTTCGGTCCAATGAAGCACAAAAAGGCATTCGAATATGTCAAGGAGTGGGCGGTAAATAAAAAAGCTAGTTTTAAAATTACCAAACTTTCAGGAGCTACCTCGAGTTATTTACAGATGCCAGTTCGATATTTAGGAGCAGTACTTAACCAACAAAACAGACCAGTGGTATTTGCGTCACGTACACTGAACAACGCAGAGAGGAATTACACAGTAACCGAAAGAGGAATGTCTAGCAGTAGTATAGGCGTTGAACAAATTTAGAACATATTTAGAATACACCAATTAAGGTATTACCAGATCACGTGCCGCATTAACACGCCTAACAATATGGGCGTAAAAAAATTTGTCGAGCAGGGATGATTAGATGGGCACCTAAAGTTGGGGCAGAATTCAATATAGAATGGGAACATAGACCGGGAACTCAAAATGCAGTGGTTGACATTCTTTTCAAGGAATCCAATTAAAAAGTATAATTGGTGATAAAATTAATTGTGCCATAATCGCATTTGGCACTTTACTTCTGCGGGAACAATTAATAACGGAACAAAAAATGACCCAGAATTAGGTCATATATATAGATATTTAGAAAACCCGGAAGATAATCCCGGTTAATGCAACGATATGTGAGAATTGGTCCCACGATTTCCGCTTAATTGAAGGATTGTTATTTTTATGCGAAACACGCAACGTCATTAAAGTAGGGTACGCGTATACATTCCAAAATCTTTAAGGAATGAAATAAATATAGAATTTCATGACAAGCCAATCGCTGGACACTTAGGCAGATTTAAACGTACTACAAAATTCGGGACGTGCTTGTTATTTCCCGTACATGAGAAAATTTTATTGATCATTTGGCTGTCTCTACATGCCATATGTACAAGTTAATAACTATAAAAACGCGTTACCAGCTGGTCGGTTAAATCCAATTATATCAAATTATCCGTGGAAATGCAGGATAGTGACGTTAGATTTATTAGGCCCGTATCCCTATATCGAGAACAAGACGTAAACGCATATATTTTAGTAATAACCGGATCATTTCAGCAAATGGGCTGAAATTATACCTTTAAAAAGGCCTCATCTCGTATAATAGCGGATATATTTTTGATAACTCATATATCGCGTTGCAGGAGCCCAATAAAATTACAATAAGTGTGATAATGGTCCCAATTTATATCCGAGATTTTTGGAGCAAATTTAAGTGAAAGATTAGGCATGGCAGTATGTGAAGATTCGTTGCATATCGACCACAAGCAAATGGACTGAAAAGAGTTAATCGAGATATAGTGCAAATGATTGCAAATTATGCTTAATGATCAACACGATACTTTTTGGGATCAATTTACGTGAGTTTGCTTACGCTTACTCGTACAAAGCGGTGAATGAAACAACGGAAAAACACCGGCTGAATTATTTTTAGGTCGAAAATTGATTACAATCTATTTCAAAAACTAGTTATGATACCTTGAAAGTTCAAAAATTCAAAAAATTCAAGAGTATACAGAAAAAAGCTTTAAAGAAGCTAGACTTAAGTACGAAAAATTAAACAGGAAAGGTGGGAAAGTACATTATAATAGACGTGGTGGAAAAGACATAAAAAATAAAGGTAAATGATTGGTCTTATTGGAAACACACCCTGTAAGTTCAAGAAGCAGCTAACAAAAGTATGTGCTAAATTTCAAAACAAAAATTCTCAGACCTTATAGAGTCTTGCAGTTAAGAATAATAATAATATTGTAATATGGAAATCAGGAAAGCATTAACAGTTAACGTAGATCAAATAAGAAATTTATATCGTCATAGGAAAATTTACTGAGTCGAATTAGGAACAGGTATCCCAAATAGTATAAGATCGGAAGTCAGGAACTCGTACTTCGGAAAAAAGTACACCAAGGAT
This sequence comes from Trichonephila inaurata madagascariensis, assembly GCA_019973955.1. Classification (NCBI taxonomy): domain Eukaryota; kingdom Metazoa; phylum Arthropoda; class Arachnida; order Araneae; family Nephilidae; genus Trichonephila; species Trichonephila inaurata. The sequence goes on from BMAV01004786.1 coordinate 173,606, forward strand.
TAAATGAGTCACAACATGGGAAAGAAAAATCTGGTGGTGAAAACTTGGTGTTGAGCAAAGGGATTGCAACCAATCAAATCAATATAAAAATACAGAGAGGGACCCATAAAACAAATCACTGGTCAGATCAATACCTAGTTCAGTTGGGAATGAAAATAAAACAAAAGGTTTAGATATACAGAGGTATTAAAAGATCAGGTGTGTCGGGGCAAGTGGACCAACAAAGAAAGTGGCAAAGAAAGGGAAACAATAATAATAATAAAAGACAAATGTCATCCGTGCACAATTTCCAAAAGCAGGAAAAAGAACAGAAGAGAAATTTTACCAGAAGTTCCAAATGAAGCAAGATACAGCTTAAGGCCACGACGGAGAACAGAAGAACCCCGACCAGCCAAAGACACAGTTGGGAAGTCAAGGAAAGGACGACAAGGAGATTACAAGCCTTACAACAAGAAATTCCAGTACAAACTGAGGAAAGAAGAGTGATGACACCTCATCGTTGGATGTGAATGGGAGAAAACATATAAAAATCAGGTTGTATTGTTTCATTTTTTATGATCTTCCAAACAAGTGGTCGGAAGAATTATTGCAAAGAAGGAAGTCTCGGGCGATGCTTAAAAGTTATAAGCTGTCAAACACCAGCAATGAGTGTTTATTTAATTTTGGAACTTTTTGACTTGTTAAAATTTTTTTTCTGAAGAAAACATTTGTAATCACACATTTGTTTGCTTCTGATGTATGACTCCCCCGTGAGATGCGAAAAATTCCTTTGGTTATTTAAGTAATAGTTTATTGAAAATGTTTGTAATTGTATAATATGTGTATATATATATGTTGTTGTATTGTTATGTATTAGGAGGCAACGGTTCAGGGAAACCGCGGCCAAGGCACTAACAATACACAAACGATGCTGCGCGGTCCTCATTGGGAGTTTTTGTTGAAACCAGATGTGGGATGGAGATGAAAATTTATTGTGATATATAAATAATATATAATTGTGAAATTGATTAATATTATGGAAATAGAGACTAAACAGTTTTCATTTCAGGAGACTGACCCTGAAAATCTTGAAAAGCATACGATTTTATAGCTTCAACAAGAAAGGGAGCGGAAGTACCAGCTCCATATGAAGTGTTAGAGTCAAAGATTGGGTCTGCGCACCCAGAATATTTGTTTTAGAAATTTATGTATAAATATTTTAAGAAATTGCATGTTAAAAAGTGAGAGGGGCATAAATTAAACAGTACTATTAATGTTGGCCTAGTTATTGGAGTAAAAATTTATTGTCACGAGTTTAAATTTAAATTGAATATTAAAAATTTAATTCTAAGATGAGTAATGAAAATTAAGTCAAGATAAATTTTGGAAATTATAAAAGTTAAAATTTAAGATTAAAATTGCAAATGAAAATTAAAGTCAAGATAAATATTGGAAATCATAAAGTTAAAATGAGGATTTAAGATTAAAATTTAAATAAAACTCAGAAAGCGAAGAAATTTAGAAATAGAGATTTAGACACGCAATTTATTAAGGGCATTGAGAACCCTTATGAACACGTTTTTCTTCTTGGAGGGGGGTTGTGACGTCTATCGCGTCTTCTGCTAACATAACCCTATGTTCTTTTGACGGGCCAATGATTAATGGCAAAACTTTTCCTGCAACCCAATACCAAGAAGATAAACGAACATAATATGTAAAATGAGATATACTATAAAAAAGGATAGAAGCTTTGATGATAAGATATAGCGCGGCAAGCTTAGAGATAAAAGTAGTGTGAATTATTCTGATCGATAGCGTGACAAAGTTTAGTGTGAAATCTTGCAGATCAAGAGTTAGCAGTATAGTTTTGGAAAAGAATAGAAGCCTAAGATAAAGAAGGTTGGAATCATCGTATATAAAGTTTATAGATACTGCTCTTTAGGTAAAGGAAGGGAGATCGGGCCAAAGGTAATATTTAATATAGGTAATTAGATGAATAGTATTATTAACTTATAATTAAGATAAAGGATCTAGTTGCGTGATTCGCGACTTAAATACACACGGTTTAATTTGGGTCTTGGCTCTCACTTTAATTAAAATTGTCAAATAGAATTTAAGTAATATGCTATTCTTAATAAAAAGTTGTATTAAGAATTATTATGTCTCATCATTTTGATAATCCCACACCTCTAGCTTACGCGGAACCGGCACGACATGGTCATCACAGGATGGCTATGTCGCAATCTTATCAAGGTCTATTCTTAAACGAGACGAGGCCTCCATTGTGATCGAGACCTTAAGACGTCCCTGTGGGAGTATGTGTGATTTTGCTGTAGAGGGATTTTATTTTATGTCTTGAACCCTCCAAGATGTCCCGTGATAGTTAAACCTTTTTAGTTTACCTGCCTAACGGGAAATATCCTTTTAACAAGAACTTGACCTCCTCAAAAAGGGCCACGTTGGCATCTTTCTAAATAAGATAGTGTAATATTGTATCAGCCACTTATTCTGATCCATCTCGGTATTCACTAACGGAAATCATATGATTCTCATAGCTTACGATTGGGAAGGATGAAAAGCTGAGATCTCCCGAATGTGGACACGGCGAGGTAGCCGAGTGGTCAAGGTATTGGATCGTGGCTGGCCTTGCCACGAGTTGGAGCCCAGTACTACTAAAGACCTGCCGTGTAGGGCAGCGATGCACGTTAAATCTGTCGAGAGCTGAAACGTCCTCCCATTGGTGTGGTGTGGTAGTTAGGAGAAGGGGGTGCCAGCTCAGGTGTCATCCACGTCACTTGACCATGGTTCAAAATTACGTGGTCCGTCGCTAAAAGCCCTCGTGTAGCTGAACAGTGCGACGTTAATATTCACTCACTCACTCACCCGAACGTGGAGAAGAATACTTTTATCCCTTGTCTTAGTCCGAGTATTTCCTTGCTGTTATTCGCTTTATATGTTAAAATCAATGAGAATATGCAATTAAAATACCAAAATGTTTCCTCATCTTTTCAATGTCTGCAACCAGATAAAGGTGACCCAGTAACATGTTTAATTCCAGCGAAATCGTTACATATGTAATCGTAATTATTAAAGTAATTAGTTCTTTTAAAAATACTATAAAATACTGTTTGGATGTCTCGTATACAATAACCAAAAAACATTTGTAATAACTTCCACTTGAAATACTCCATTGTTATGCATTTAACTTGCGCGAGATAATAAGTTTTTCATTTCCATTTATAATACAAATTTTATCAAATCAGTATTGTTTCGAAAACTCTATTGTTTATACAACTTTTTTTCGTAGTTTCGCAAAAAAGACATCTTTTACGCCTGGTTAGAGTTTTGCTTTGCATTTATTCGCATTTCAGAACAATACAACACGCGAAGATTCTTAAATTAAAAAAAAAAATCAAATGCAGAGTAAAACTGAATATTTGAAAAAAGAAATGGGATTTCAGTAATTTTCATTTTTGATAGTTACTTTTGAGGTATTTCGGTCAGATTCGACGAAGTTATTAAATTCTTTGCAACATTTTTTTACATATGTTTATTAGCTAATCTTTTTAAACTTTATATATAAAGAGACGGGAAGAGAGAAAAAAAATGGAGAACTCGTTAATGATTTTGAAAAAAAATTCCTTTTAAAGAAAAAAAAATGATGGTGAATTTGCTTTATTTCTGTTTCTTAACTATGCATTTATATTTTAATCAACCATGCATATATCAGTACGCATAGCTAATTAAACAGCCCTGATTGGTGGATTGAATATATTCACTGTATATTGCAGCAGAAGATTAAGATAAGTACACAACTTAATCTCACAAAAACTTAAGAATTGTACATTTCGGTAATTAGCATCGATGAGGTCGCGATGTTTATTCTGTGACCATTTCGTAGTGTAATTGTCTGAAACTGTCTAATTGTGTGATTGTCTGTAGTTCTTGCCGTTCAAATAAGTTATATTGTGTTGCAGAGAGTTGGCGCAGATAGTCCCTCTTCAGGGAGATTTTAAGACTACACAGTACCCTACAAATTTCTATAATACCAATTTTTTTTTTTTTTTTTTGCATTTTTTTTGTGGCTTATATTATTAGGAAACTTGCTACCAAATTTTAGATCTGCTAACACATCAGTTTTTCAGATGTTTGAAGTTTTCTGAAGTTAGGTTTTGGTTTCGGTTTCATTTTATTGCAATTTTCCACTTTTATAAATGGAATTAATTAAAAATATCTTTGAGCACAATCAACTCTTTCAGTGCGAAATGACTATTAATTTCAATTTTCATTACTAAAATAATTTCCTTTGATTATTTTTTGAGTTCTCATATTCAAACTCAGTGGCGAAACGCCCGGGGCCGGGGTACTTTTCACCCCAGTATACGTGACCATTGGATGCTGGGTTCGGGCGATTCCCATCAGGTGGTCAGCCTGAAGTTTTTGCAGGCAAATATTATCTAATGACATGGTATAAGGCTTTAGGAGGCAAAAAGCATTGCATTGTCCCCTTCAACCTGCTGACTAAAGTAGATGGATCTGGACAGTCCCTCCAGAGGATATGGAGTCCAGACCGACTCCTTTTCAAAAAAAAAGATAACCTTAAATAAGTTTGTCTCTGCCCCGCGAAAGAATTTTTTGGGCCCAAATGGGCAATGGATGATCTATCATGACAGAGATCAAAGAGATACGCAAGATGTGGAAGCACAGCAACTCACCTCCCCCCAAGAAGGCTAAGAGGCGGTGTCTACTAGAAGAGTCATAATGTCTGTTTCTTGGGACTGTCCTGAACAATTCCTAACGAACTACCTGGATAAGAATCAGACCATTAAAGCCTGTTTTTGCTCTTTTGGGAAAAAATTGGGGATAATCGTAAAATGCGATGTATGATCATCTAAGGCGTCAGTCTTCTTGCCGACGATGCACCTGCTCACTCGTCTCGAGGTGCGATTGAAGAATCAAAGGGTTTGAAATTTTACTACATCCAGCCTATTCTCTCGATCTCGCTTCAAGCAAATTTTTCTTATTCCTAGAACTCATGAAACAGTATAAAAGGGTCGGAAATTTAACAACACAAATGACGTCATTCAAGAGATGGAACAATGATTTTTGACGCAATGCGTTGATGATCTTCGAAAGGTCCAGAAACTCTGGGAGAAATGTACAACTCTGGATGATGACTGTTTAGAGTAGACTTGGAAATAAAAAACGAATGTTAAGTTTTTATCTCGATTATTTTTAATAATAAATAAAACTTTACGATACTATGATTTCATTACCTATATTAAACCCACTTCAGCACTTTCAACAGACAATAACTTGTACTTAGTAACCACCGTAAAACCAAACCATGCCATTCTTCTTACCATCTTACACCACAATTCTAATCTCTCTCCTATCTTACTCATTCCTCTTACATTCCCTCAATCTGCTAGGGCAGTGGTGAACCAACTTTTGTAGAGAAGAGCCAAGTTGTAAGGGAAACAAGATAACTAAAGGCTGTATCACTCGTACATTTTTGGCGCAACTTTTTGGACCAATTTTTCGTCCTATCGGAGGGTGAAGGGTTGTCGTAAACAAAATGACATTCTCTGACGTCAGCCACACTCTATCTGCACATTAAAAAAGTACTCGCCGATTTTTCTGCTTCGGCAAATGAACATCCAAAATTATTTCTTTTATTTCGCTCGCGCTTTTGTTGATGGGCGAAAACAAAAATGGAGCACCATTCTATTTAAAATATTATACGCCGTTAAAATATTATACACCATTGAAATATTATACGCCATATCTGATGCGTTTGACGAAATCGAAGCCGCCATCTTGTTTATGATATGGGGTGCCGAAGAGCCCCATTGGCTGGAATTTCATGCAACTTTTATTCGGAACAACTTTTTGAGCTCACTAGCAAAAAGTTGTTCGAAAGCCGTTGCTATGGCAACTGAGTAAAAATTGCACGTAACGTGTACGTGTGATACGGCCTTAAGGTATCAAAGAGCCATTTACACAAAGAGCTACATACGCGTGCGCAGGAGGAGAAGGGAATCCTCCAGTAGCAGTCACGATCAAGACTATTACACTCCACAGTTAACGTTTATAATATTTAAATAAAGCTTTACACAAAATTATGTTTTCTATTCTTTCCAAAACTAAGAACTTTCGAAGGTATTATTTCTGTGGCTCAATGCAAGGACAACCAATATCAAAATATAATAGCGTTGGAATTAAAGATTTCAAGCGTCGTGAAAAAATGTTCCTACGAATAATACTTTTACAACTTTATTCTAAAATTTCGTGTTTGCACTGATAATTAAAACTTTGTTCTTTCATATAAAATTCATCTCGGTTCTTTTTTATAAGCCCTTAAACATGTTCCAAAATACAAAATGTGTTTTTGTCACTTCTGTTGGAGGTTTATGAGCTTTTTTCATGCTCATGTTTAAGAGTGCTCCCTAACTGATGTATGCAAATAAGTAAACATTGCTGGAAAGAGGAATGTCTTCCCATGGCGGTATTTCTATTAATAATTGGACTTTTACTACTTTAAAATTAATTTTAATATTTTTACTGATTCCAATGACTTGCAATTTAATACATAAATCTTAAGCCAGTCAAATGCTTAATTTTAGAAACAAATAAGGTATATTTTCAATAGATAATTATAAACGAGAAAGGAAAAAGAAAACAATAATTTTTAGTAGATATAGTTATTTGTTTAATAATTCATACAGCTGGAAGTCTGAAGAGCCACAGCCGTCTATTCGAAGAGCCGCGGTTTGCCCACCCCTATACTAGGGGTACAAGTGTACTGCATTACAGTTTAAACAACACCACCTTATCCCCTATATTGTATATACATATGCATGTAAATGTACGTGTATGTATATTCATGTAATGTACAGAAAAATATAGTAACTCAAAGAAATATTCTCAATCTATAAATTAAGTACAGTAAGACCCCGCTTAACGCTGTTTCGTTTAGCGCTGTTTCGGTTTAGCGCTCTTTTATTTCAACCCGGGGATTCCCGAAATTGTAGATTTCAAAATATGTACATAACATATCCGAAACAGTGTAGTTGTGTTTCTTGTTTGGTGTGGTGCTGTACGGACACATTTTTATCATTTGAAACATTTGCTGACATTATTGTAAGTATAAATTTATATAATACTATAACGATTAATACAGTGACAAATATTATGATTTTTTAGTTTTTATCATGGTGATAATGAAAACAATAAAAAAAGAAACCAAAAAAAAGCATTTCACTGGAAACTAAAATGCAAGTGATTAGAAGAGATTCTGGTGAACGTCAATCTCAAATTAGAGCTGCATTGAATTTAATAACTTCAACAAGATGCTTTCTAGACAAAAAAGCAGAAAATTGGAAACACAGAGCATACTGAATGATCTGACTGACTTAGAATTTTATTTGTTTTTATATGTATATATTCATTTATATTATTTTTATTTTTGTAAGAAATAAATGTTTGGTTTTATTTTTATTAAAAAAAACATAATTATTAAATTTAATACCTAATCAATTTTCTATCCATCTTCCCCTAACCCTATTATTTACATGTTAAGATAGCCTCGTTTAGCGCTGTTTCGCATTACGCTCTACTTTGATGGAACGTATCCCCCGCTTTAAGCGGGGTCTTACTGTAATTATATTTTGAAGAAAAGAAAAATTATACTTTTTGTTGTTTTTTAAAGGACTTAAAAATGAAAAAGAATTTCTGTGCAAGTAAGTACTGGTTCATTTACGCAAAAGCAAAATATTTCTAAAAAAGAAATTTGGGGGCATTAGGCACACCCAGACAGCCTCCAGGGCTTAGCAATTATTCATAGTCACAGGTGTGTCTAGACACCAAAAGAAAAATTGGTTACCTAGAGGGTAGAAAAGCAAAGCTTTTATTGGACATAAAATTTAAGCTGAAGGACCCCCTAAATAATTTTCAGGCTTCAAGGTTGCTTAACCCCTGGGGCTAGGAATTTGCTCGAGGCCTTTCTTTAACATTTTCCTCCCTTTTGCATTGTGTATAATATACACCTTATTTGGTGCCTCCCAAAAGAGAATTCCTCGGCTGGCAGAAATAGACGCTCCCCTATTTGTTTAAGTGGTTTTGTCCCTGTCTAAAGCTACCTTTTTTTAAAATTTTTGTCTCTTAAATAGAGAAAAATCAGCGAGACGTATTTTTAAAAATAATCCTCACATTTCTCAGTGTTAAGTATAAAAAAAAATTACATTTTATTTTCATGGCAGACACATGTAACACAAGAAATGGAAACTATTCAAATAAGGAATAATTTAAACTAACATTATTCCTAAAGATGAAATTATTTTACTAGAATAGAATTCTCTTTAAAATGTTCCTGCGTATTTTTCTTTTGTTTAAGTTTCGTTAAACTCACCAGCATAGAGAACTATTTAAGTAATTTTCATTCTTTCTCTTTCAATAGTGTACATAGACCTATCCTATTGGGGAGTTACAGTCTATAAAAACACGTAGACGAAAGTGCCGTGGGTTAATTTTTAAGATGAGAAACTAAAAATTTGTTAGTATATGGTAGAGGTGGCCAACCCACAACACCCGTGTGGCACGGTGGAGTTGTAATAGTAACACGCGAAAACTTACCGAAAAATTAAAAAATTTAAAAAGGTTCTCATATTTTCTTTTACAATTTTAATGAAATGCGGTTGTCTGAGACACACACAAAGAAAAAAAAACCTTGACATTTGGATCAACATATGTTTGCGAATAAATGTTTTCTACTATGAACATAATGTATAAAATCAAAATATCGCTCAAAACTAGCTGATATGCAATTAAAACAACCAAATTTTGTTCACACATTCAAGAGCTAATCCTAATAGAAATGACTTGGTAAAAAAAAAAAAATCAAAAACTACATAAAGAACTGACTGTATAATAATTATTTATAATTAAAATGTGTTTCAAGTTACTTATTTTTATTTTATACCTAACTGACTGAACCAGTATAAAAAGTTTACTAACAATAAAACCTAAGTTTGTACTTATTTATATTATATAATTTTTACATTTCCACTACTTAGACAGCATTAAAATGTGTATTATTTGCGTAAAAACCTCATTATGCCTATAGGCAACATTTTCACCTTTTCGTGTTTTTTGTTTATTGAAAAAGTTGGAAGTGTGACTCGCATAATTTTTTTTTATCACATATACTGGCCCCTTTTTTAAAAAAAGGTTCCCCCTGGTCTATGGGGAGAGGAGGGTTAAATAAAGTTTTAAAAAAAATGTACAACCAAAAATTAAAATTTTTCTAGGTGTATGGAGCCTGACCCCCTTCTGTATGCCACTCTCTCTTCATATCTTTAAGAAGCGCACACTGAATAAATAAAAAATTCTCTTTTTTATGCTTTAATTATAGTATATGACCTCTTATAATTGCATAGTGAACCTAATCAACATGAAAAAAAAAATATTTTTAGCCTCAAATAATTTTATTTTATTCTTTTCACGAAATGTAAAAAAAAATATAATTATTACCTGAGATTAGAAATGATCTTTTAAAAAACACTCGAGTTTTATTTGCATTTTAAATTTAAACAATGATCACACACACAATCTTCCATAATAATTAATTTCAACACCTTAATTTATATTAATTAACACTAAATAAATATAATCCCCCTCTCACAGTCTTTTATCTTCTATTTGCCGATAAAGGAGTGAAATACAGTAGCAATCAACTGAGTGAGCAATAGATTTAAAAAAAAAAGGCGTCGTCGGCTCACGTCACTGAAGTAGTACGTTGGAGAAGAAAACTGGTTCAATCTTGATTCAACAAGGGTAGACGACTTTTAAAAAGGTTATCACAACGAATACTTTATCGCTATGACAGAGAGTTCTCTCTATCTCTTCAAAGTAATATAAATTACTTTTATTGAAAAAATTTTTAAATAAAACTCTTACGTTAAGAAACATTTAAATAGAACAATTGGAGATGTTTGCTTAAAACTCTTGAGTTCATATTAAAATGTTGATATTGATGAATTTTTTAAATTTAAATAAAAAAAAAAAATCACAAAATCTCAGATATTTTTTTAAAGCCTAAGAAATTAAATAAAATATATGTCTGGTTTTGCTGTCCTCATTATATGTTGTAATTCATGTCGTTCAATTTCAACAAAGGGTTTTTTTCCGAATACATTTTTTGTTGATAACAAAAATATACACGCATTCGCATATATATATACATGATCCATATACAAATATCTTACTTTTTGATCTGATCTGAGATGCTGTAAGATATAACCTGATGTAAACTTTTGAATAAATTTTTAAATATTTCATCAAAAATGGAAAAATTAATCATAAATGAAATTATTTTTTTTTCTAATAAATATTTTTCTTAAATAACAACTTACTAAGAAAATTAATACTCATTGAAATTTTAAAAGGTAGGTGCGGTCCCCCCCTCCTCTTTTTAATTGACTAATATTATAAAAAAAAGAATTACTTTGCTTTTCTTTTTTCCCCAGGGTTAGACTTCAATGTTGAAACTGCTTTTTTTCTCTCTAGACAATGCGAAAGTTTTGCGAGGATCCACATAATTTTTTAATGCAGTTTTGGTGCATTAATTTTTTTGTTGTTATTTCATCATGTACAGGAGCCCTATTTTTAGAGAAAGGTGCAAGTGTATCATTCATCAGGGAATTAACTAAAATGGTGTGATTCATTTGTGAATATGTCTCCGTTTCTTTTTATAAAATATCCTGAATATAACCTAAAATGCATTTTCAACAAAACTAGATAATAAATTATTTTGATTTTATCACAACTTACGCCGCTCATAATCACGATACTATATTTAAATGAACATTTTTACGCATTTTAATGAACTTGTTTTTTACACATTTTAATAATATAATTTAACTGTATTGCAAATAGTTTTAATTTGTTGCAATTATTCTGCCTAAAAAAAGCTGTTCTAGTCAAATCTAACCAGACAAAAAACTCAGTTTACTCTATTATTTATTTATTTATTATTTTCAATATTATATATATATATAAGTTCTATCTTTTAATAGCTGTACTCAAGTTTTATTTAGAATTATTTTCACGTTTCAAAATTATGTATTAGGAGTATTAATGAAAATGCGTTGCTTAAATAAAGGTTTTACTTCAATTAGTTCCATTTCTTATCTCTTCTTTTTATTACTACAATTATTCGTTATTTGAATATGGCTTATCATTCACATTATAAGTATAAGCCCTCAACAGCTTATTAAATTTTTAACGTGGTTTATTATCGTAGGGCAATGATCTGTTCTTATCAACCGTAAAAAGGCTTACTAGCCTATTAAATGCAGTCACTGCTTAGTAACTGGAAGATTACAAGTTTGATATTCAATTCTACGAAAGACTATTGCGTGCAATGGCGTACACAAGAGTGAGGTTTGGAGGATGAAATCATTTCCACACATGTGTGACCAACAGATTTTTAATTTTTTGTGTAAGGATAACGTCTCGTGGAGAGAAATGGGCAAATATACAAATTCTTTTATCATCCACGTCAATTAATAGAAGCTCAAATTTATATATATAATATAAATCCCCACACATAACCATTTTCTTCTTTAAGGCTGCTTTCGTCATGTGTACAAGAATGCAAACTTATCGCGGAGCACATTTTCAGACAGAAAAAATACCTCATTTTTTATAAAAATTTGTGACATTGTAACATTTATTAATATAGTGTTTTTAAAATTTCAAAATATTTCATAAATAATTAGTTTTTTTTCTTTTAACAAGTAAAGGGATAGCTCATTTAACATTATGGTACAGGAAAAAAAAAATGCGAAACACATTTTATAAAAAAAATGTGTCAACTCGGATAAAAATGACTAGTATGATAAAATAAGTGATTCTCTACAGGATAGTGAAGCCAGAATATAATATTAATGTTTGAGTATTTTATATCGGAAAACAGTCTAACTCGGGTCCTAGCTCTTAACAATAGCCGAAAACAGCCTTAAAAAATTGATTTAACCACAGTAAATCAAATCACCCAGAATCTTAAATTCTAAAATAACACCATGTATTGCCCGTATTCCCAATTGATTGATTGATTGCATATTAACGTCGCACTGTTCAGCTACACGAGGGCTTTTCCCGTATTCCCAAAAGAGAGGCTCTTTGACGAAAGAAAAATGTAGAAAGCTAGTCTTCAGTGCGGTAGGTATGGCAGCTCAATATTAGATACGGTGAGTCACATCTATCACCATAGCAATGAGAGGAGAGTACGTTTCTTCTCTAGGAGGATCGTACAGCCAAAGTGAGAGGTGGCTGAGCCTGTATTTTTGAATATAAAACTTCAATATGGTGAAACAGTAGAGTTCCAAAAAGTCCTATATACCTCCGAGCAATCCGGCAGTCCGGATAACCTGCCAATATTCCTTGCAAATCGAAAAAATCCCTCCTTGTAGATGCGTTCATTTTCCGATGCAGAAACTAATGCTGCTGTCGCAGTCAATGAAAAAATGACAGGAATGATAAAGATGTTAACTTTGAGGACACCATGCAAAACTCCTGTAAAAATAGAGTGGGCAAAACTTTTCCAGCGCGGGTGGGCTATTTCCTAGTTTTAGAACAGTAATAGGGTCCACCAGTGCCGTAGGTGTGGTGAACTAAGAAAAAAAAAAGTTCTACAATATTTATTATAACTTAATCATAAATACAGATTATGTGTACTTAGCTTCATAACTACAATAAGAAAAACTTACTCTTTAAGACCACGTTTTAACCCTTTATCTACCGACGATACTTATAAGTACCACTCACTTTAAAATTACATAGAATAACCATTTTTACGAATATTCTGACGATACATAGCAGGAATATTCTTTGAAATCCATTCTTCCAAGATATATGGCAGCAAGGGTTCTATGATGAGTATTTTAGCAGTGAACGCGAATAATTTCATAGCAGAAATTGCGTTTTCAGCGGATTGCGAAGATTATCATTTTTGTCCCGAAAAAATAGTTAATGTCAAAATTTAAGTGTCTTATTTTTTATTTTTTTTTTTATTTATTTTGTATGTTAATGAAGACCTTAGAAAACGATTTGACTGTTTATTATAAGTGAACAGTGTATATAATTAATTTAGCAGTTGAATATCTTTAATTATTTAATTAACTCTACCGGATTAAAGTTCCCAAAATTGTGTATTTTGTTTATGTATATCCCTTAATTTTCAATGTAGTGATCAAAAAATATTTCATGAAAAAAGCTGCAGTAAATCATAATGCGGTAGATAAAGCTTTAAGCAAAACGAAAGATGCAAACATGTAATAATAGCCCCAAATATAAATCAAATAATGTATTTATTATCAAACTATATTAAAAAATAAAACATTTCCATTTTAAGTTAGTTGTCGCAGTTATAGTCTAGAAGATGCTTAGTCTGCATACTGTCATCCATTCTTGAATATTTCGGTGCATAATTACTAACTATTAATACTAACTGCTTGGATGGTCAACCCAAAATGATTTAGCAGTCCACCGGTCGATCTCGATCGACTTAATGCCCACCCCCGTTCTAAAATATTACACAATGAGGGACTAAAGGCTATTGAAATCGAGTCCTTCAGTATTTTGAACAATAAGGTGCGTCGCTATGGACTTACTGTTGTTCCTTCGTCGTCTTTGTGATGATGCAACAAAACGCAGAGTGCAGTACGAAAACAACAGGACATTGCGAATTTCTTTTTTTAAAAAATAAAGTTGCCAGTTTTGTTAGTCGGCTACTTAATTTTCATTCTAGACAGCTTTATGTCTACGTAAAGTATTTTTCCGAGTTGTATCTAATCAGGTAAATTACTGTATACAATGGATTCCATTAATTTTAATTTCCATACAGTAAATGCTGTATGTCTTCACAAGTACGTAGTTTTCCTTTGTTTAAGGGTATTTGGGCAATTTATTTTCTGTTGTATTCTCAAGCGAACATTACATACAAGTGCAGTACAATGTTTTCTGAAGAATCCCGTACTTCTTTTTTAATCCCATTCTCGATAACCCGGCATTTTCACAAACTAAACCACTCTCCGGTCCACATTAGATCGAGTTTTCGGGACTCTACTGTATTAGATTATTTGCAGTTAGTTGTTTGAAACAGTATGAAACGTATTCAGCATTTTTTCATGCAATGTTTTTAATTATTAAGTTATTGTTTACAGAGTTATCTTATTTACTGTTTATTGATGGATACATGCATGCCCATAGGCATCCGCAACATATGTCTCTTTACTGTTTCTTAAGTTTTTGTTTGACTGCATTAAAAGTATATAAAAGAGCAAAAGCCATTTGTTTTACATCGTATTAAAACAATTTTTATAAATTCGGGGCTAATTATAAACAAAGAGATTAGCTTAAGTAAAATTAATAAGTTTGTATACATAACTTCAACTTGCAACTTAAGCAAATAATCTGGATTTATTAATTGTTTGTTTATTAACGCTGCACTTCTAAGCAACACGAGGACTACTTGGCGAGTGATTTAGCGTACAAGCACAAGGCTCTGGGAATCAGGATTTCGTTTGACGCCGGAACTCTGAGGACTACTGGTGAGTGGATTTTGTTTGACGCCGCAACACGAGGACTACTGGTAAGTGGATTTTGTTTGACGCCGCAACACGAGGCCTTTTGGCAACGAACAGGCCGCAGTAGCCTAGTGGTCAAGGTAACGGACTCGTGACAGGCGTGTCATGAGTTCGAGCCTAGTACCGCTGAAGACCCACCTTGTAGGGGAGCAATGCACGTTAAATCTGTCAAAAGCTGAAACGTCCTCCAGTTGGTATGGTGTGGAAGAGGAGAGGGGGTGTCAGCTCAGGTGTCGTCAGCGTCACTTGACCACGGTTCAAAATTATGAGGTCCGTCACAGAAAGCCCTCGAGTAGCTGAATAGTACGACGTTAATATTCACTCACTCGCTTTGGCGACGGACCTCGTAATTTGAAGTACGACGTCAATAAAAAAAATCGAAGCCCTAAAAGGCTGCTACAACTGATTTCTAACGCAAAGGAGGTGTTTATAGACTTCACTTTTTTTAAAGAAATAAATAACCATTTTTTCTTGTTCATCTTATTAAATAAAAACTTTTGCATAATCGAAATGATATATATAGAGAGAGATGATGCATATATCGTAAGGAAGTTTTGGTTGAAAAGTTCCAATATTTATATTTCCTTACGCAGTTCTAATTAGAAGAGACACATTGAAAGTTCAGAAGGCTTACATGTGTTTCCTTTAGACAATAATCGTCAATAGCTATCGAATAAAACAGTTACAAGATAAATATTCAATGATGAAAAAATAATCTTTTGACGCAATAGTTCTTAACTTTTTTTTGTTGTACTTGAAGGGCATCCAAAACCTATAAAAGATTTTTCATCTCTATGATCGTTCAGAGATACTTTACTTACGATTATGACCTAAGTTTTTAAACCTGTGGAGAAGTCATTTACGTAGATACTTTATTTTAACCCTTTTGATAATGTCTTAAAATACAGAAAATGTCGCACATATTTGTAATCCTTTAACTTTTGCAGTACGGACCAACCAATTAGTATAATATATCATTTACCTCAAGAATTCAATCCCAAACCAGAAAACACACACACAATGGATGTGCTTAAAGTCAAAATTTCGTCACAATAAAGAAATTATAATGCAAATTTGTTGAAATCCTGAAAAATATCCTTCGCTATGTAACATTTAGCTGTTATTCGGATACACCATTATCTCTGACATGACATATGCCAATTTATTTTCGAAGATATTGCGATATTAAGTCCTCATTTTCATTTGTATTATTTGCCGAAGGACTCAATTCCTTTCACCATCTTCAAAAAACTATCAACAATCACGAAAACGTGCACGCCACTGTGTGACTACGATATACCATTCATCACAACATGCTTGTGCAACATGTGCAAATGTAAACTTTTTTTGCCTTTAAAACAAGCATTCAAAGAGGACAAAGACAATATACTCACATTCTTGAAAATAGTATTGCTAAACCTTTTGAGAAACACATTTGGAACAATACAAACCATATATTGCTCATTTTAGCATCTGACTGAGGGAAAATTTATCCGTTAAAAGACGAAAAAAAAAAACTCGGTGTACAGCAAAAACAGTACATTTTTATCCTTGAGTTGCAGATGAGTTTAATATATATATATAACAGTATATATATATATAATATATATAACAGTATATATATATAACAGTATATATATATAACAGTTATATATATATAATATATATAACAGTATATATATATATAATATATATAACAGTATATATATATAATATATATATATATTTATTAACGTATATATATATAACAGTATATATATATAATATATATATATACTGTTTAATTCGTATATATATATATAACAGTATATATATATAATATATATATATATACTGTTTAATTCGTATATAAATATAACGTATTATTAGGGGGGAGGCATATTTTCTTATTTTAGCAATGCATTATCTCTCTCTTTCTCTTTCTGTAAAATTCAGAGCCGATTCTAGGGTGCCGGCCGCCCGCGTGCAAAGACCTAATGTGCCGCCCCGTGAGTAAGTGAATATTAACGTCGCACTGTTCAGCTACAAGAGGGCTTTTGGCGACGGACCTCGTAATTTTGAACCATGGTCAAGTGACGAGAACGACACCTGAGCTGGCACACCCTCTTCTAACTACCACACCACACCAACGGGAGGACGTTTGAGATCTCGACAGATTTAACGTGCATCGCGCCCTTACACGGCGGGTCTTTAGTGGTAATGGGCTCGAACTCGTGACAAGGCCAGCCATGATCCGATGCCTTGACCACTCGGTTACCACGGCCATATGTGCCGCCCCTTTGGAGAATTTTTCATATTTGAACTAACACTTAACACTGACGTTATAAACTCATCTTCCTGTATAAGAATTAAACTTTAGTAAAAAGGCTATAATAGATACAAAAATAATTTCTTTCCTTATTTTGTTTTTTCGAAATTGTAAGGCTATTATTAAATTGATAAATTTTAATTTCCCCAAATGCAAATTGAATTTAAACACTTCTGAGATGTGTGTAAAGAGAAGACGTAAATAAACAATGAGCCAACACATTGTGCATTAACATTCTATTTTTCTTAAACTATGCTATTCTATCGGGATATCGAGACATATTTTGATTTTTTAATAACTATTTAGAATTCAGCATATTTATTCGACTTACTACAAGTTTTATTTTGAGAAATTGATAAAGCATTTTGTAAATTAATAGAGCTTTATGCGACACCCCTGCTAGGGTCGGCACTGTCAGTAGCTCATGTTTTTCTTTCTAATGGTGCCATGAATTTTTTTTTTACTCTGTGTGTATAAGCAATAATAACGCACTGTCTTGATAAATAAATCATATATATTTTACGACAAATATAAACTTCATTATAAAATCTATGTATTTATAATTGTCTTATTTGATTCAACTACCTTTGTGGCCGCGGTAGCCTAGTGGTTAAGGTATCAGATCGTGACTGGCGTGTCATGAGTTCGAGCCCAGTACCACTTAAGACCCGCCATGTAGGGGCGCGATGCACGTTAAATCTGTCGAGAGCTCAAACGTCCTCCCGTTGGTGTGGTATGGTAGTTAGGAGAGGGAGGTGCCACCTCAGCCACCTCAGGCTCGTAATTTTGACCATGGTTCAAAATTACGAGGTCCGTCGCCAAAAGCCCTCGTGTAGCTGAACAGTGCGACGTTAATATTCATTCATTCATTCAACTACCTTTAGTAGATTGATTATTTATTAACGTCGCTCTTTGAAGCAACATAAGGCGTGTTAGCCTAGTGGTCATCGTCGAGGGTTAAAGCTCTTCTATTAGCATGGTGTGGAAGTTAGTAGAGTGGGAGGCCAACTCAGATGCCATCATCGTCACTTGAGCGTGGTTCAAAATTACGAGATCTAATAGCCTTCGCTTTGCTTTAGAGTGCGACATTGATAAACACTCACCTCCTAATTTTGAATCACAGTCAGGTGATGAGAACAACATCTGAGCATGGGCCAACTGGGCCTCGTCTCGTTCTCTACTGAGCCTTAATAAGATCATAATTTGAATAATTTCAATGGTCAAATGTTATTTCCGGTTGCATTCTCCCCAAAATTGGGCATTTCCGACGATATGTCAACTGACTACATGTGATGAACTTCGTCCATATATAGGCCTACGCCTACCACTACACTCCATCATTACTTATTCAATCAAAAGGCGGCAATCGGTCGAGTCGGTTTGTGTGATCGTGTCATGCACATTTATTTATTTCAGGTTATTGTTTGTTCGAGTATTTGATAATGCATGCTACGTACTGTCTACTTTTAATGGTCATAGGTGTGGTCCACATTTGTGTAGGGGCCCAGGGCCTCAAGAAGTATTAAGACGTCCCTGACCACGCCAATGTGAAATCTTTGGACCTTGAGAGATTTAACGTGCATGAGCCCCCTACACAATAGGTCCTAATAATCTCAGGGCTCGAAACCACGACCGACAGAAACAACATTGGTCCCAAATTTGTTAACCATGACCAGAAAAAAAAATTGTGAAAATAAGTTTTTCTGTTTATCTAAAACTACGGAACACACAGATTTTTTTCTCCTCTGAATTTAAATCAAAAATCTTACCACGCGGTTATAAATACTCTTTTACAATACTAAAACACATTATTTCGCTCCTTCTCAATAGTTTTTGTTTTTCTGTTAGCTGAGTGTATTTCTCGACCTTCTGCGCATCTTAACAATATATATATAAAAGTGGGGACAAACAGTTATGTATTTCTATATAATGATTTTTAAAAAAATATTCCTTCCTTAATCATATACAACTATTTTGGCATTAATACATATCTATTCTCAATTAAGAGAAATCAGTACCGGTTTATCCATTGGGCGATTGGGGCGGGCGCCCTGGGCCTAGATAAGCTGGACTTCAGCAGATTTTATAGCTATAAATTTCGATCCTCCAGTGCCAAGGGAGCCCGTAGATCTTTTGCGCCCAGGGCCTGAAATGAGCTCAAATCGGCACTGAGCGAAATAATTTTTTTACATGATTTAATTTCGATGGATATTGATTAATAGGGTGGTTATAAAGTTTATTTCATTAGGATTATATTTCACTTTTCATTTAGCAAAATTTTATTAGAAATGTTTTAGTATTCGTTATTGTTATCGTGAAAGTATTGCGCTTACAATGTTTTCCAAACGATGGTAAACAATTTCAGTGGCGTAACGGAGAATATATTAGGGCCCCCGTGCAAACTCAGGTTTTGTACCCCAAGCCCAAATACGTACTTAGCGTCAGTCAAGCTTTGGGCCCCCTAGGGTCCCTGTCCGACCGCAATGCGGAAGTGTACGTTACGCCACTGAACAATTTACAGTAGTTTTAAGCTTAAATGTAAAATGTTATTAAAATTTCTTTCTGTACAATATTTTATTCTTTCAAATAGTTCTCATAAAAAATGCGTGTTTTTTCACACTTTAAGATTTTTTTATTTAAATTTAAAGTTTAGTTTTTTAAAAAAAAATAAATAAACATCTGTTAAAAACTTTTTGGGAATTGAAAAATTTAATCTGAAAGTGAACACTTCGATGTGAAAAAAAATTTTCCATTTAAAAGTATAAAAATTTTTCATGTATCCTGAAAACAGGAAAAATAATTCAAATATGTGTCGTAATTTATATGAAAAACTCAGGAAATGTGGTTTTGGCGGATGTTCGCCAAAATTCAACTGTGTTGTGTGTAAAAAGAGCAACCCTATCAACTTTTTCTTCTCCCGGTTTCTGGTCTCGTGACTTCCTCTTTTCCGCACTGTGATTGGTTCAAACTTTTGCTAAAGTTAACGGTATTTTTTGCTTATATTTTTATTTTGAAATTGTGGAAAGGATTCACGGAGGTGCCTCGTGTTGACGTGATCAATATTGTATTTTACATCGTAGAAAGTATCAAGTTAAGCTAGTCATATAAATTCAATTTAAAATTTTCTAAAAAATTTACCCTCTATTCAATAATGAGAGAAATAGTGCATATCCAGGCTGGTCAATGTGGCAATCAGATTGGAGCGAAGGTAAAAATAAAGCTTATAAATCATAATAAATTGATGAATAATTTTGTTAGTAGTTTCGTATAATTTATTTTTTGATCATGTCCAATAGTTCCGGAATTGAATAAGTTAAAACATTAGTAAGAATCAAAACCCATTTTAGTTTGTTTAATATTTTATTTTCATTTTATAATTCAGCATTTAGAACTCAAAATATTCTTGAGTATTTTTAATGTATAAAGTTTCCTATATAAATCATTTAAGATTTATTATTGTAATTCTTATATTTCATGTCGCCACGTAGTTTAATGAAGAGCTGCATATAATCTGCTTAAGGATTTTGTTTTGCTGTGATTTCGTGCAAAGTAGTACATTCGAATATTTCCTTTTTATATAAAAATTTTGCTATAAAAGAATTAAAATCAATAATAAAGAAATCGTTATAAAAAAAATTGACGTTAATATGTTTTAAATTGTATGGGCAGGAATACCAGTTTTTTAAATGTTTTCGCTTTCCCTTGCGCAATTTTTTGGCGAAGAACACGATGCCCTGTTTTTGTGCCCTGTTTTTCCCCCACCGCCCTTTTAAGGGCACTTGAGGAATAGAAATATAGCATGATTTATTAGCCATAAATATTAAAAGGAAATGAATGATTTTCTCAAGAATTAACGAACATTTTTTATTTCCTTTTCAAACTGACACACCCATTTTCAAAATTACGATAAGAAATAATATAAGGAAATAAATCTGAAATTAAGCGTTCAAAAATTAAAACCTGTTTGAAATATGTTAAATAAAAACATTATAGATCTTAAAAATTCTCTTTTGTCTTTTTTATTACATTTACTAATATATACTATGAACAATGAAGTTCATTTGAAATTGATTACTTGAGATACAAACACATATAAATTTTAAATTGAATTAAAATTATTTCTCCTTAAATAAAATTATTGAATTTTAATTCCTAAACTGAGATTTCAGCTTATAAACAAAGGCTATTACTTGTGTGTGTGTGATTATGTTAAGATTATTATAAAATTTTAGGTGCCAAATCTTTATATTTTCTTAATAAAACTTACTTGATATTTAAATTGTTATGTTCATTTTTTACATTAATATAGAGATATATTAAACTAGGATTAATTTTTGTTCTTTCAAAAGAAATAGTATTGAAAATAATTACCGCATGATTTATGCCAATAAGTATAAATTTTTATTAATCAAATAGCTTGTTAAGTTCTACTCTTGAACCTTATGCAGATCATGTTTGTAGCAACTCTATTTCTCAGGTAAAAAAATACCATATAATTTTAGCATTTATCATTTTTTGCCATAAGGCTGTATTATGTATTAAAATGAGAAGATACAAGTCAGCTTTACAAGTATGCAGCATGCTTGCTCTTAATGACTCTATAATCTCTTTCAAATAATTAAATTGAGAGAAGATAGTTTTACACCATTTTCAGAATTTGGTTTTATAAACACATATAAAAAAGTAAAAATGTCACTAAAATTTTTTGTTCCTATCACTTTTGCTTATGTTTTAGTTTTGGGAAGTAATTTCTGATGAACATGGAATTGATCCTACTGGAGCATATCATGGGGAATCAGACCTTCAACTGGAAAGAATTGATGTCTATTATAATGAAGCATCAGGTTAGTATGAAATATTTTTTATTGAAATCTTTGTAGCAGATTAATTCTTTTAAATGTTAAGTATTTGAAATTTTTCTTTTTTGTAATAGCAGGATTGCACACACCTTATATTATTTTGCACTGAAAAAGAAATTATTTTTCCTACTATGCATTGTTGGAAATTTTTTTCTATGTGCCCATTAATCCATATTTTTTATAATACTAAAAAAATTGATTTTTTTATTTACAATTATATATATGTATCTGGCTAAATACTGTTCTCTAGGCAAATAAATTTAAATTTTAATTTGTTGGTTATATCTTAAATCCTCATAAAAAAGATACATATTTTCTTATATATATATAAATAGGCTTTATTTTATTTTTAACTGACTTTTTGCATATTTGATAATTTTTATTCTTGATTATTAATGATTAATTCAACTCTAAATTATATAAACATAATTATAACTTTAAGGAAAACTAAGAGGTTTATTTTCTCATTGTTTAAAAGAAACCATATATTTGTTTAAATTTATTTTAAAGATCTTAGTCAAAATAAGTCAAAAATTTCACATTTTAAGTAACAAATTTAATCAAAATCAAATTATTTAAAGAATTATGTATACATAATCCAAGTTGATTTTTCAGTATAAATAATTCATTATCAATTAATTTAGTGTGTATTCAGTGTTGATAAATTTTTAAAAATTTTTCTTTCTGCATAACATAGTAGCCTGAAATAAGTAAAAATTTAGAAATGAATATTTGAAGAACTGTTGCATCTTTAGAAATTTTAAAAATGGCTTTTTAGCTGAAAAATAAAATACTTGAAAGTTACATAATTTTTTGTATAGATTGTGCATGTGTGCATTAAATGCTACATTATTTCTATTTTTATATTGAATAGTTATCCTTTTTAATATTCAGTGTAGGAAAGTATGTTTGGATTAAATAGTTATTTGCAGAGTAATTTCAAAAAAATTTGTGTGTGTATGTTTTAAATAAGAGCTGCTTTTTATAACACAAGTCAATTACTGACTTTTTTGGTTTGAAATTGTGATTGTTAAACAAGAAATTTATGAGTCATCAGACATATAATTATTTTATTATGAAATTTGTTCATAAAAAAAAAATAAAATGAGGATTATGTGAATTTTTTGGTTTTCTCAAGAATAATTGTTCCATATCTGACAATTGATGGCTGTAACTTCTTTACTAACAAAAATTATTTTTATTAATAAATCTGAATTTAAAAGTCAGGTAAAGGAGCTAAAATATATAGTTTTTCTGAATTCATTAAACATGGGATATAACTTATATTACTTGGCTAAATATAAAATTGTTAGAGCTTTTAAAATAAGGCCTCATTCAGATTTGTAAGCTGTTCAGTAATTGATGTCTAGGTCTCCAAAGTGTCAAGATTGCTCTTTCAAATTATAAGAATTAATTTGTGCAGTCAGAAGTTATAATTCTAATGATTGATGTATAGCAGTATTTATTAGAATTACACTGCTGAGCTAGAAAAATAAAAAAAATTATGATGAAGATAATTCTACTTTTTGTTAAATGATAAAAAGTTGCTTCTATCTCATACGACAATAGACGTTTCCAAAAGCAAAAATACTAAATGGAAAGTGAATAAATATTTACGGTTGAAGAGCGAGCTCTGATTCTTGTTTTTTATTGTACGAGGGTGAATCGGAAAATAAGTTTCCCCTGTCCACTGTGGTCAGAGTTGTGTATGAAAGTCAAAACATAGAATGAGACATTTAAGATAAGACGTAACTCCACATGGGGGTGCCAGCTCAGGTGTCGTCCATGTCACTTGTGACCATGGTTCAAAATTACGTGGTCCGTCGCCAAAAGCCCTCGTGTAGCTAAACAGTGTAACGTTAATATTCAATCAATCAACCGCCAGGCCACATACATATGATAGATATTTCACTCGGGCCGCAACAAGAGGATATTGGGGAGGGGGGGATAAACACTGGAAGACCAAAACAACATTGGACAAAGCAAAATTAATCAAATATTAAAACTTTTTTTTTTGCTTTTACTATAATACTATATTGAAAACGAAAAAGAAAAAAAAAAAAATTCCGTAATTTTCTACCAATTTTTTCAATCTGTGTACAGAATTTGTATAATACTATTCTACAAACGAAAACAAAGTTTCGTTCGAGTATCTTTAAAAATGACGAAGTTATTAAATGTTTACTTAAAAATTTGAGTGTTTTTTAAATGACTGAAAAAGAAAAGAGAAAAGCCTGAACTTTTTTAGTAAAAATGATTCTTTAAAAAAGGAAAAAAAAAACAACAATTTAGAAATCACAGAAAAACGCATCGATTTTGACTCATTTTAGAAAAATTCATAAATAGAAAATATCACACATTATTTTTTAAAAAGAATTATACTGTGTAGTGGCGAAATAAATTATCTTTCCGATAATGAAATTATTTTTTTTCTGATAGAAAGAATTAGATGGTTTTTTTTAAAAAAGGTCGAAAAATCGGAACTTCTTTAAGCTCAATCCGATAAGCTGGTTGGCAGAATAAAAAGCCAACAGGGGTAAAACAATTATGCGTTTTAAGGTTTTTAATTAATATCTTTTTAATTAATTGCAATATCGGGATACAAATGGTCAAAGCATGCATTGTTATCCAAACTAAGCGTATATACAAACTTTCAGCTCAATCGATTGAAGACATCAGCTTCAAAATTGAGTTGCAAGATTCCACCCGAACAAATTACATTGCAAGTTAAATAAAAGCTTGTAAAAATGGATATATTCGTGTCGCGCTTAAAAATCGGGACATTGACATTGAGCTTTCAGTTTAAGCGATCTGTAATCTTGAACCTCTGTCTGGTTACATGACCCTAGTATAGGTAAGGGACTCGTGGCCGGCGTGTCAGGAGTTAGAGCTTAGTACCGCCGAAGACTCACTGTGCAGAGGGGACCGATGCACGTTAAGTATGTCGAGACTCAAACGTCCTTCCGTTGGTGTGGTGTGGAAGTTAGGAAATGGGGTGCCAGCTCAAGTGTCGTTTTCTCCACTTGGCCATGATTCAAAATTACGATTTCTCTGTACACTATAAGTTACGAAAAGAGATTTGTTGGAAATGTGTGTTTTATAAAATGTATTCACTTTTTGTGTGTGTATTTTTTTTTTAAAAAAAAGACACGAAGAAAAAAGTTTTACTACGTATTTAAAGTGAAAAATGTTTGAAGATTTACTGAAACACTGTGCAAATTCATAAGCATATTCTGCTTTTGAAAAAAGGATTAAAAAGGGCTTTTGCTTTTTGGCTGTTATACATTTGTGACATCTCTCGCGTTCTTCTTCTAACATAACTCCTACGTTCTTTGACGGCCACGATTAATGGCAAAACTTTTCCAACCCAATACCAAGAAGAGAAACAAAGCAACAATGCAAATAAGATATACTTTAAAAGGATAGAAAGTTTAGTGAGATGAATAGCAATCTTAGAGAAAAGCTGTGAAACAACAGTTCGGAACAAGTGTTTAGACGGCCTACTCACAAGGAAGAAGGAAACGCCCACCTTCGATACAATAATATTATTTATAAGGAAGAGTAATTGTACATGAGTACATCTAATATCTACAAGTAGCAGAATAGACGAGTCTTCAACTAAGGTAGGAAGGTTACTTTCTAAAACGATAAATATAATATAGAAAGTGAGATTAGGTTGATAATCACTATATTTTAGGATAAGTGATCTAGTTGTGCGTTCTGACTTAAATATTCATTTACTTTGTGGTTTATTCTCACTTAAAATAAGTTGTTCATTATATATAAGTAATTTGCTATTTAATAAAAAAGAGTTGTATTAAGAATTATAAAGTAACTTCATCCTTCCGATAATCCCACACCTCTAACTTACGCGGATCCAATTCACGTCATAGCTACTTCCTATTGTGATGGCTATGTCACATTGGCGCCCGAACATTCTTAATTCTGCTGGGTAATGGTGAGGATTTAGTATATTACCTGAAATGTATTTTTCCGGGTCTGAGAATGTGTAACGGAGTTTTTGAAGCAATAGATAATCAAATACAGTTATTTGATTCCCAGTAATCTGTCATGCTTATTTGAAAAGTCATCTCAGGGGCCTGATTGCACTAATATTTGGATCGGTGCTAGTGCAGATATAGCCACGATTTTCAAGTGCAGTCAAGGCTGGAATTAGCGAAAGCTTTTCCCGCAATCAAAAATAAGAAAGAATTGAGGCTAGTTTTTCGCGTCACAGCAGGAAGAAATCAGGAACCAACAGACTTTGTTTACGATTTACCAAAAATTCAAAGAGTTTAGAGCTAGGATGTCGCAGGCGGAATTGGTTGATCACATTTGTGTTAGACTCGAACCACAAGTCCAGGACTACGGAAGTTCAACCACAGAACACGGTACAACTTTTAGAAATATTAGCCAAATTTGGAAGAGAGGTATCTTTACAAATTAAAAAAAGGGTTCAGAATAGTGATAATGTGAAAGACGGAGTCAAAACGCGCATAGATGCCTAATTTTGATGCTAATCGCAGAAACTGGAGAAATTCTGAGGTTGGGCGTAGACCAAAATAATGACAGAAATGATTTTTGCGAGAATAGCCGTCAAAGTAATAGAGGGTTCGAGAGGAATAGATTTCAGAATGGTGATCAGAGATTCAACGAAAGTGCTACTAATTTCGAAAATGAGCGAAATGATAATTTTAATAGAGGGGACCGTAGAAATAGGGGTTCGAGTGAAAATTTCTGTCGAGGCGATAGGATGCAAAGGGGACGATTGAATGTTGTAAAAAGCAAAGATCAACCCCTGGGCGAATCGACAAGAGAAATCCAATAAAGCTTCTCCGATATGTATATCACCCGTGAGCTTCCCCACGTTCCTATTTTATTAAATAACACATTTTTGAAAGCGCTATGGGACACCGGAGCAGGATAAATCATTTATACTTGGAAGAAGTATATAGAAAATATTTTTTTATAAGCAAATTAAAAATCGTGAGCCCAGGTAATAATAACAGCACAGGGAGCGAAATGCCAAAACATAGAATTCAGAATTGAATATTCGCATCAGGCAAATTGAAAGACCTTACTGGCTTCATGTGTTGACGGATTTGGAATACCCATGTATTCTAGGTGTTGATTTTATAAGTGGATCAAGGATCGTTTTTAGATTTTGATCGAAAATCGCTGAAAATTCCCGATTCTCAGATAAATAGGGTGGTTGAATCAATTGAAGAGGAAAAATGATGAAATAGATTTGTCTAAGACAAAATTGGAGGAGGCAGAAAAAAACAAGAACTACAAAATTTGTTTAGTAGTTTTAAGGATTATTCTCAGACAAAACCACAGGTCTTACTCATGTTTTATACCATGAAATTGACACGGGAGATGGGTCCAATTAGTAGTTTCCAGGCCATACAGATATGACCGGCAGAAACAAGCAATAATTGATTTTCACATACAAAAATGTTACGAGAGGAAACGACGGTTCCAACTCAATCCCCGCACGCGTCACCAGTTGTGTTATGCAAGAAAATAATGGGTTACCACCGGATAACAATCCAGAAGCATATAGATTTGCGGTAGACTATAGAAAACTAAATTGATCACAAAGTATCCGCGATACCCCTTTTACCGTTAATAGATGATTTAATAACGAACATCCCCTATACAACAATAATGTCATCTCTGATCTAAGAAGTGGGTACTTTCAAATGGCAGTAAAACCCCAGTGATATTGTTAAGACCGCATTTGTAGTAAAAAGTGGCACTTATGCTTTCAAGCGGATGCCATTCGGTTTATCAGAGCAGCTCCCACTTTCAAAAAGGCAATTGACATAATCCTAAAACCGGTGATAGGGAGGTTTGTGAGTGTTTATATGGATGATGTGATTATCTCATCTCCATCATTCACTCAAATTATGTTGAACATTTGGCGAAATTTTTTGTTGTTGCAAGATGCAGGATTGAGACATTAAATAAAGATAAATGTAAATTTGGGTGCGATGAATTGAAGTATTTAGGATTAATTATTAGTAAAAGGAATCAAAAACGGATGGAGACAAAGGTTCGAGCCATACCAGAGATGAAACCACCCCGTAACCTCAAAAAAGAGGTGTCCAAGTTTTTGGGTATGTCCCAGTGGTACGCGAAATTTATTAAAAATTATGCTGATCTTAGAGCCCCTTTTATAATCTTTAAACGAAAATTAAAAAAATTCGTCTGGTCCAATGAGGCGCAAAAGGCATTCGAAGAGGTCAAGGCGGCCGTAACAAAGGCTCCAGTTTTAAAAATGCCAAATTTTCAAAAGCCTTTCGAGTTATTTACAGATGCCAGTTCAATCGGTTTGGGAGCAGTGCTTAATCAAGAAAACCGACCTCGTTATATTTGCTTCACTTACCCGAACGCAGAGAGGAATTATACGGTAAACTGAAAGAGAATGTCTAGCAGTAGTATGGGCGTTGAACAAATTCCGAACATATTTAGGTTCCATGCCAATTAAAAGTAATACCAGATCACGCTGCCACCTTAACACGCCTAACGTATGGGAAAATTTGTCGAGTAGGATGATCAGATGGGCACTCAAATTAGCGGAATTTAATATAGAATGGGAACATAGACCGTAAACTCAAAATGCAGTGGCGGGATATACTATCAAGGAATCCTGTGGAAGTATAATAGAGAAAAGTTAATTGTGCAATAATCAGAGATTTAGTACTCATTTCGCGGAACAGTTAATAACAGAACAAAAGCATGACCCAGAATTAGGTCATCATATCTATAGATATTTAGAAACCCGGAAGATAACTCTCAGCACGCAACGATATGTGAGAATTACTCCCACGATCTCCGCTCCACTTTGAAGGTTTGCTTATTTTATGCGAAAACACGTCGTTAGGGTGAAATGCCGGTATACATTCCAAAAATCTTTATGAATGAAAATAATGAGAAAATTCTCACGACAAGCCAATTGGGTATAATATTTAAAGTAGATTTAAAACGTATCATAAAAATTTGAGACGCTTGGTTATTTCCTTTCGCATGAGAAAATTTATTGATCAATATGTCTCTACATGCCATATGTGCCAAGTTAATAACTATAAAAACGCGTTACCAGCTGGTCGATTAAATCCAATTATATCAAATTATCCAAATGAGATAGTGACGTTAGATTTGTTAGGCCCGTATCCTATATCGAGAATAAGACGTAATCGCTAATATTCGGCTTACTTTGTGGTTTATTCTCACTTAAAATAAGTTGTTCATTATATATAAGTAATTTAAGTTATTCTTAATAAAAGTTGTATTAAGAATTATAAAAAGTCTCATCTTCCGATAATCCCACACCTCTAACTTACGCGGATCCACCACGTCATAGCTATCGACAGATGGCTATGTCACACATTGAAGTTCTTAATTATTTTATTTAACAATCATATTCGTGAACATTGTCTGTCCTTTTTCTCCTTCATACTTAAATTTTGTATCTTCTGTTATAGGTGGAAAATATGTTCCAAGAGCCTTGCTTGTTGATCTTGAGCCAGGAACAATGGATTCTGTTAGGTCTGGTCCATTTGGTCAACTTTTTAGGCCAGACAATTTTATTTTTGGTAAGTTATTTCTTAGTAATTTCTTTCACCACTGTTATATTTATATCAGAAATATATACCTGAATCACTTAAAGTAATTTCATAAGATTATCAAGGACACTGCTGACCATCCAAAATGCAACACCATAAAGGAAACATCCAATGGGCCTGAAGTTTGCACCAATCTTAGATCTTGATTAGGCATGTAAATTTTTAAAAGTGCATGTTACATGCAAATTGTGCACATGTAGTTACCTACAAATTCTGTGTAGAGGGAGAGTTTTAAGTTCTGGAGTGTTTTCTCACTGCTTTTTTGTACTGCGTCAGATGCCTTATCAAAAAGTAAGGAACTTAGTAGAGCATATTTTAGAGTTGAACTTTGGAAGAATTATTGCTAATAAAATATTACTGATTATCTTCGAAGAAATTGGTATTTGTGTTGGACAGAGTCAAGCTACAATGGTAGAAATATCAAAATGGTGAGTGTAGAAGAAATCGATTGATCAACAGAAAGGATTGCATCAGCTTCTTCAGATCACTGAGTTTCAGAACAAGCATGTACCTGGTAGTGAAGGGTCGCATTGTTACATTTATGTAGGGGAATAGTTCAAACACATGCAGGTGATGATTGATAAATAACTAGCCAAGCTCACACCACCTGCTGCTAAATTGGATAAATTTTGGCATTGTATTTGATATACTCAATTTATTTTTAATTTAAAATATCTACTGTAAAGTCTATATGTTGATAAAAATCCTTTACTAGGTCAAAGTGGAGCTGGAAACAATTGGGCTAAAGGGCATTATACTGAAGGTGCTGAACTTGTAGATAGTGTTATGGATGTAGTAAGAAAAGAATCAGAAGGATGTGATTGTTTACAAGGATTCCAGCTAACTCATTCACTAGGAGGAGGAACTGGCTCTGGTATGGGTACCTTACTGATTTCAAAAATTAGAGAAGAGTATCCAGATAGAATTATGACCACATTTTCAGTTGTTCCTTCTCCAAAAGTAAGGATATAATTTATTCATTTGATCAAGAATGATTGTTTGTTCTGAATATTAATAGTTCTCATTTGACAATTTTGTTAACATGTCTCTGAATTATAAAAGTTATGAAATATATAAGGCTATAATATTTAATCTATGACAAAAGCATATTTCCTTCCTTTTTACATTTTAAGTGCTGTCTGTTAATGCCAATTAAGGATCCATATTTGTTTTTCTTGGAGACTTTAAATGAATATGAATATATAAGTGTTAAAATTCTTGTGACTGGCATAAATAACATAAGATAGTTAAGAGTATCTTTAATATGTGTGATGCTCACAAAATATTTTTGCATTTATGTAATAATAATTAAAGTCATAGTAAATATGTTTTTATTTTTATGTGGGCGAAGAAAATTTTAAAATTTGTGTGTATTTAATTATAAGAATTTCAGTCATTTTTACTGTGAAAGCATGATTACTATTTTATTTATTCCCAAATATTATGGTTTATTTTGTTATTCTATTATAACTGCATTGTTGTATCATTTTAGGTATCAGATACTGTGGTGGAACCTTACAATGCAACTCTCTCTGTACATCAATTAGTTGAAAATACAGATGAAACTTTTTGTATTGACAATGAAGCATTATATGATATTTGTTTTAGAACTCTAAAGTTAACATCACCATCTTATGGAGATCTAAATCATTTAGTTTCTGCTACTATGTCTGGTGTTACAACATGCTTACGATTTCCTGGGCAATTGAATGCTGATTTAAGGAAATTAGCTGTAAATATGGTACCATTTCCTCGCTTGCACTTTTTTATGCCAGGATTTGCTCCACTTACTTCAAGAGGTAGTCAACAATATAGAGCTTTGTCGGTTCCTGAACTTACTCAGCAAGTAAGTATTCTTATTTGAAATATACACACAGAATCTCTTAATCAACTTTAATCTGAAGAGTATCTTTTAATTTTATATTTTCGAAATTCTTTCAGATTTTAGCTAATTTCTTTAAATTGTGTTACATAGCGACTTTAATGCTTAATTTAATTATTCCTAAGATCAATTTGGACTCTGTATTAATCATACAGTCTTTTGAAAAAAATCACTGATTATTTCTTGCAATAAAAGTAGCACTTAAGATGGCAATGAAGGAGAAATAGAAAGTAAAGAACATAAGAACTAACTTTCACTTTGATGAAAATTTACTTTTGTTTCTTGGCATAGATTTAGAAGATGAAAAACGTTGTACAAATGGTGCATTTTCTAAAGTTCATTGCAAAATTTATTCATTATATATTCTTTACAGATGTTTGTATTCAAAATATAGTCAAATTCTATGAAATTTCATAAAAGTTAACATCCATCAAAATTATAAATGTACCTTTTGAGTATTTTATTACAAAAAATTCTTTTGAAAGTCATGTTGATTTTTCTTAAAGAGTATGAAAGTTTATAATCTATAAATTAAAGGTAATGATATGAATATCAAATTATTTCGTAATTTCGTGTTAGCTTGATTTATTCATAAATTATTTTTTTTGACTCGGACAATATCTCACTTATGTTATGTCTACTTTACTTGTAATTACCTGAAGACAATGTTGTGTGCAGAATGTGGAGAGAAGAGGGGGTTTAACACGTTCGTGTTCACCTAGATAATCGCTAACACAAGTAGAAACTCATGTGCCACTTTGACCACAAATATGTTAAAATGTTTTTAAAAAGCATTTTCATCCTCAGTTCAGATAGTAAACAACCCTTCCTGTGTAGAAAAATTCTGTTTCTACTGCAGCTACTAAATGAAGTGCTCTTGACTGCTTCAGTGTCTAATACTTTTACATTTTTAGTGTAAAAGTGGTTATGAAAAGTTATATGAATTGTTTAAAAAATCACATTTCTTCTGTTTGAGACTTGAACTCATTTCTGACTCCTTCAGTGGCGTACACAGACCTCTTACAAGGGGAGGGGGTACAGTCTTAAAAAACTAGTAGATGAAACGTCCAGGGATATAATCTGTATGATAAAAATCTGTTAGTCTGTGGAGTAGTTGACTTCCCCTAGTCACTGGACATCATTATATTAGAAATATACTTATATGGAATTCATTTTTATCCTATTTTTATGTTGAAAAAAAAATTTGTTTAGATGTTTGATGCAAAAAATATGATGGCTGCTTGTGATCCAAGACATGGAAGATATCTTACAGTAGCTGCAATGTTCAGAGGTCGTATGAGTATGAAAGAAGTTGATGAACAGATGATGAACGTTCAAAATAAAAATAGCAGGTAAGTGTAATATATTTTGTCATTACTTGAGATGATGATTATTTTTAAAATATCAACTGATTTTTTTCATTTAATGTCAAGGACCTTTAGAAAAGAATATGTGATTGCATAACAAGGCTAAAAAAGTATACCATATTTGGAAGTGAAATGAAATAAATGAATTTGAAAACCATTTCTATGCCAGATTTTTGTCTTTTCTTTTTACTTTTATTCGAGGAAATCATTAAAAAAGGAATACTGAATTGGTTCTTATTTAATTAAATTTTTGTTCTTTACTATAACAGATATGTAAAGTTAAAAATTTCAAACAAAATATATAAACAGTTTGGTTATGGGCCTGTATTTTTTGAAGTTGAAAGAAATAAGAATTGAACGTTTCTTGTGTATTGTCACAACTATGTCATTTAAAATTGCCTTAAATAAGAAATTCCTGAAGTTCTGGTAATCCAATGTCATTATTTCATGGCAGTATTGCACATGATTTTAAGTTGTCTCAAAAAATGGTATAACCGTTTTCATTCATCTTTGGTTTCTGTGCATGTTTAAATTTATTTTTTTCCACCTATTCATCTTAACTAAACTTAAAAAAAAATTCTGCAACAGAATAAATGTGATGAAATCAAGAGTAAATATTTTACCTTAGAAGGGCAAATGTTCAAATTTTACATGCCATAAATTTGTTCCTTAAAAAGTATTTTTGGAAATGCGATGCTAAAAATTGCAATCATCACATTGGAATTAGAAATGGCCATTGGCTCGAAACCGTTGCAAGCCTCTTTACCACAACTACGATTTATGAATGGTATTTGATAAATTGTTTTGAAATATCCTCCTAAAGTACCACAGAAATCTGCTTGGAGGCTTACAATTTTTTTATAAGTAAATGAAATAATAAAAACTTAAACTATGTGATATAATAAGTAACTTTTTACTTTGCAAATTGTCCTTTCCCTTCAACAAAGAAACTGTCAAATTTCACCGATGTGGTTGTGATAGTTAATACACTAGTATTGTGAATGTGTTTTGAGCTTTGTTAATTGGGTTCTTAATATGCTATAGAATTATAATTACTTAAGGAGGTGGGACATGCTAGTTAAGAAAATGAGTTGCCAACAGCTGATTGTGTTTTCTGCAATGTGGCCATTATATAATGCACACATATACATGTATAATGTAGTTTCTACAAAGAACTTATATAAGAGTTGAAGCATTCACCCAGCCATTTACACATGCAAAAAGTTATTTTAAATTATGTATTATAATTCGAAATTTTGTATTTCTTTCATGAAGGATGTTAAACATTATATAGTTATAAGAATTTTAACCTTTTTTCCCCCTTCAATTAGTTACTTCGTTGAGTGGATTCCCAACAATGTGAAGATTGCAGTGTGCGATATTCCTCCTCGAGGCTTAAAAATGTCGGCTACATTTGTTGGTAATTCAACAGCTATTCAAGAAATTTTCAAAAGAATATCCGAGCAATTTACAGGTAAATTAGTTAAGTAAAATTGATAAATTGTGCATCCCGCCTTTCTTTACAAAAAATTATAAGTATTATATTATCAATTTTATGAATTTTGGTGGCAATATTGTTGTGAATCACTAAAATATTCAAATTAAGTTTAATGTGTACAGTCACTGGGGTATCTTAAGATAACATATGCAATTGTCAACATTCATAAAATGTTCATTTTAATTCAACTCAGTTTGATGTACTATAATTTAAAAACATACCTTTTTTTAAAGTTTCTCATTATCTAGTATTACTAAGCATTGTAATAATATTGCACAGTTTAAAATTTTTAAAAATTTATAGCATTTTAGGTGATTACATTTATTTTTACAAACATGATAAATTATCTAAATTAGTCAATCTGAATTATTTTGGTCCCAGATATTTGAAGATTAAAATTGTAACATATATAATGATTAAATTCATTATAAAAAAAAATCCCGAGTCTTATTTAGTGGAATTCTCACTTGGATATTTCCAGAAATATTTGTTGTTAGACATACTATTTAGAAGTATACAATATAATTAAATTCTCATTTTCTTAAAATATTTACCGTAAAATCCGGCGTATAACGCGCACTTATAGCACAAAAAATTATGTCGAAATTTAGGGGTGCGCGTTATACGTCGAGTATAAAAAAGATAGTTTCAAAAGTAAGAAAAAAGGTAAGCATAAGAAAAATTAGAATTCTACAAAGAAAGACTATTATTTATTTGAAAGAAATGACATGCTTAATGAAATTAAAGGATTCTGATTCTAAAAATATACTACTTTTCAAAATTCTGGGATAATACCTCGAATAAATGGCTTAAAAACATACCAGCATTGTACACGTACATTTCTCGTTCTTTCGTAAAAATGGGGGTGCGTGTTATACGGCGAATATACCTAAAAATTAAAAAAATGCAGCTTGAAAGTATGGGTGCGCGCTATACGCCGGATTTTACGGTAATTATAAGGGTTGTGTTTAAAAAAATAAATATTTGAATGGTTGGCCTATTTAATGTAGATTCCTGACTTCTTTAAAATCTTAATTTTTAAAGTTATAATATAAAAAAGACTTATAGCTTGACTGTAAATTTGTTCTTCGGAATGTTATGTTGTATACTAAATGAATTAAAATTTTGTTTTTGAAAATTTTTCTTTTATAATGATATTTTTGTTCCTTTTCAAGTTATAAACATTACACATCACCTGATTGTCTACATTAAATTAGAGTTTTAGGAACTGAGTAAAATTTATCTCAAAACTTCACAATAAAGCATGTTTCTCTGGGTGTGCTAAAATTACTAGTGCACATTAACTGATATTTTTAATTCCTTAAATATAAATGTTGAGGGGAAAAAAATCATTTTTAGAAATTAATTTACATAATATTATTTTAAAAGAATATGTATATTTAGTGATTTTAAGTATGTATTTACTTTTTATCCGGTAAAAATAAGTTTTTTTACTTTTTGACGAAGTAAATTAATGTTCTTTTATAGCATAAAAAGATTTTATATCCCTGTCTTGAAACTACTTAATTAAAATTCATCTAATTTGGTTAATTAACCATTGTTAAACATATACAAGTTTGCATAATGAATATTTAAAATTTTGATTAATGATTGGAATTTGTTTCCATTTTATGTATATATTTGACAATAACACATATTACAAAATTTACCTTATTTTCTTTTGTTATTGATTTCCTATTAAACTATATTTATTTCTTTGAGGAAATAAAGACTGGTTTCCTGGTGTTCGATAAAAACAAATACATCTTATGAACCTCTATTTCACGAAAGACTAATCTTTACGCAACGAATTTTCCACCTAACGAACTCTTTCTGGTATTTAGCTACTTCGTTAATTCGAGATCCGACTATATTAGGGCAGCTACCCTTCCTATAATATAAATTTATCTGAATATATAAAATATTGAGAGTAGTATATGAATAAAACATTCTTCATGTTGGTATGTGTTTAAAAACTTATCCATTTTAAGCCAGGAAAGTAAGTAGAATTGAAAAGTAGTTTTGACATATTTCCAGCAATCCTTAAAGAATTTCTAGAAATGTTTAACTGAGGAAAATATTTGTTAATTACATGTACTCGTTCAAAACGTTTTAGTAGTACATTAATTGGTCAGTTTTACAAGCCATGTGTAATTTGTACATATTTGAAAATTGCACATTTCCATTCTGAGCATTATTTATGATCTAAAAACTTTAACTTTTTTTCTCTTTTACTCAAAACTTGGAGCGTAAATTCATGCATAATTAAGGGGCAATGGAAGAGAAGATCGAAATTTATGAAAGTGTTATATTTAAAGGAGTTACCCTTTGTCTAGGTTTAAAAATTTCTTTTAGCTTTATTTGTGTTAAATGCATGTTACTGCATTTCCTGGCTAAAATGGGTTTCTTTTTGAGTATTCATGTTTTTATAACTTCTAACAATGCCTTTTCTTGACAATTTTATTTTTAGCCATGTTCCGCAGAAAAGCTTTCTTACATTGGTATACAGGTGAAGGTATGGATGAAATGGAATTTACAGAAGCTGAATCAAATATGAATGATTTGGTTTCAGAATATCAACAGTATCAAGAAGCTACTGCTGATGATGAAGCTGAATTTGAAAATGAAGAGGAACCCATAGATGAGCACAATTAGTTTTGTAATATTTGTACATTTATGTTAAATTGTTTAGAAATATTTAAGAATAAAAATTTTCCATAACAAATGTATTTGTATTCCATATAAGCAAATATTTGTATGGATGACTTGATTTACACTGAAAGTTTTCAAAAAGTAGCTTTAGTTTTAAGTATTATTTTCGTTAACATAGTACATTTGCATATTAACAAACAACTGCAACAATCTAGTCACTGTGGAAAGAAACTATTTAAAAATAAGTCGAGAAACATGTACACACACTTGTGAGTAATTTTATTCAAATATGAACTTTGTTGATGCATATTCTCTCCCCCCATTTTGCCTAGAGCTGACACCTATTGAAGCGTAGGCATAATTGAATGTTGAAATATGGTTAATATTTGATTCTATGATTACTATAGAAAATCATGCTTCCTATTATGTATTTGAAATGAAAAAAAATTAATGATTAGTGGAATTGTGAATTAAAAAAATTGTTCTTTAAACCATTTAAGACAGTAGTTTGCATCTTTCTGTCGTATATATAACCCTAGCCTAGCTTCTAAGTACGACATTTATAAACATTCACTGCCAACTCAGTTATAATTTAAATTTAATACCTTCCAGTGGAGTAACCCATTTTCTGAAATAACAGGGTTTTAATTAAAAAAACTTAAATCGAAATTGGAGTGAAATAAGTAAACAAAATGTAATGTTATATTCTCGACCAAGGTTCAAAATTACCAGGTCTGTCGCAAATAGCCCTCACGTTTCTTCACTAGATTTTATTTTTAAATCATAATGTACTCTAATTTAGAAGCTTTTAATAAAGTATTGCAGAAGCTTAATAATTCCTCATATAAAAAGATGTAGAACTCGTATCACACTTCCTGATAATTTATATTTTCTATGCAGCATTTAGAGTGTTCAATGGCTAATCAAAGGTGGAGACTACCTAACTGTTATGTAAAAATGTCAGCTTTGAGAGCTGATATATGAATCCATAGATTTGAATTAAGATCATACCAGTGCAATGGGAAAACCTAACAATGAAACCGATCTGGGATGGGGCCTTCAACTACCTGGGAGGGCTTTAAGATGTAGTTCCACTTAGTGCGCATGCCATTGGAATTAAAATTTGCAGGTATTGACCTATCTTGTTTTCATGCCATTCTAGATTAATGGCTTTTGTCGATATTTTGAACGAATAAAGTGAAAGTTGTCTTATATCTTGTCGATTGCTTCAGGAAAGCACGTTTTGAGAAATTAATATTGTATATATATCAGTAAATTCAAATTACATAGCTTTATATACATGTGCTATATAACAGTTGTGAGGAAATTGCACGTATTATAAACTATTTTACCACATATTTTCAATGAAAATTTTAGTAACCCTATAAATGAGACAGCATATCATTCTCATGGAAAACAAAACATATTAAACTGCTTTTTCAAAATTCATCTCTTTTGTCATAAAAAATCGGCATTAGTTTCTTGTAGTAAATGTTACACAAAAAACTTAAAAGTGCTACCGCTAGTACAATATTTAATAAACTCTTTTGTCAAATTAAAGACTAACAAAGAAATGAAGTGATATAGGATTAAAAAATAGAATAAAAGCAACATTGCTCTGCTTGGCAACAGCATCAATAATTTAAAAGTGATGATATAAATTGCAATTAAGTGAATAATTTTAAGCATATATATGAAGATATCCGAGAAGGTGGAGGGAATTCTTTCATATATAAAAATACGAAAATATAATACATCGAGAGGAGGGGGTTAAAATGTATAACAATTGGTCTTTCAAGATTATCAGCTAAAATCATGGAGATATTTCATCTATTTCAGCATTTAGCTGAAAGTATTAACCTAAATAAAACCATGAAACTTTTTAAGTCATCCAAAATATAGACAAAAATTTTATTGCAAAGATAGTAAAATCGCTAAAAAAGTGTTCATAAATTAATCAACTCAAACTTCTGGTGAATTCTTTGTATTGATATCTAGAAGTAGTAATAGATGGAATTGTCCAGATAAAAGAAAAACACTTCATGAGGCAAGTTTGGGATTGAGAACTGAGTAAAAAATTCAGACTTTTTGAATAAAGAATAAGTCCTAGTCTTCTGAATGTGCATTATTTCAGATGCAATGAATCGATTTATTGTGTGTGATTAAAATTGATGTTATATTCATTTTTTAACAAACTATAAAGTAACTGAGCCATGAAAGGGATGTAAACTTTGAAAGAAAGCAAATATCAAAGTATCGATTTCAATATATTTTCTTCAATTTGCTTTAAATAATGCTGTATTGACTTACAGCTAACACAGAAGAAATTTTAGAAAGATTTAACCTAAACAAATTTTGCTCTAGACTTAATTTTTGTAGATCAAAATATTGTTTTTTTGAGAATAGTTTTTGCAATCCTTAGAACTAGCTAGAATTCTAAATTTCTTTAAAATAACACCAATACAATTGAAACACTTAATTAGCACATTTATTATTCAACATGTATATAATTTTTTTTTACAAAAATATATGCCAACGACAAATTTTAGCACATATAAATTTTCTTTGGAATAAATTGCACCACAAAGACAAGGAAAAGAGCAATGCAAATATTGCCGATATTTAAAATTTTGTTCAGTTTTAAAACAAGGGAAAAACTACATTTCTAACTTAAAAAATTGTCAAAAAGCATTACTACTTCAATATTCCTTTACAGGAACAATCTACATTAATAATTTCCAATATTCTATTATGCTTCGATTTCTAAAATCAAGTTGTCAAAAAAAAAATATAAAAATTATAATTAAAATGAAATTTAATTATAGAGTTAAATCTTGGTTCTTATATTTGTATAGCTCTTTCCACAGATCATTTTGATGTAAAGATGAATTCTGAAAGTTAAAACCATGATTTAAAAACAGTTTTCATAACATGCACAAAGTTAAAAGTAAGATCAATTTAGAAAAACAAAATGAAAACCATCTTCCCTTGATGGGTTGAACTGCATAAAAATTACTTTTCAATGATCTAGTTAGTTCAGTTCTGTTTATCAATATAAAAAATTGTTTGATACATCTCTACAACCATCTACATAATTGTTATACACATATCCAATAAATACCATACACCAAGAAATTACAATGGAATTCATACAAATAGAATAGTGTTAAAATGTAGGTAACATAAAATGCTGCCTAAAATATGTTTATAGAGGAAACATGAACAGAGGCTGAAAATATTTTCAAACTCTTTAAAAGTGCATTGCTTTCTTAATAATCACCTACGACAAAGAAAATTAGAAAATGATCCACACACCTATATACAACAGAAACATTGAGAGTTTGACTAATGACACTCAGAAGTATTGTGCTACAACTTTAACTACATAAAAAATCTTACACTAATAAATATACAATAACATTTGGAATGCATGCATTAAAACAGATTTTGAGCACATATTTTCTTTCATAAAATGCTGGTTTTCAAATTAAACAATAACATTTTTAACCAAAAAGTTTAAGTTTCACCGATCATCTGCCATGTCTTTCCATTTAAAACCCCTTGTGCAAAGCTTTACCTTTAGCATAATTAAATAAAGTGAGAAATAAATTTCTGTCTTTTGGATACAAGATAAATACATGGCAAGTTGAAGATGATTTTAAAGATTCAGACACATTTTCTTGAGAGATTGATGGATTTCCAGAGTCATTCGAAATTTCTTCACGACTTTTCTTCACATATTCTGCAACTCTGTCAAGAGCATCTCCTGATTCCTAAAATAGTAACAGTCATAAAATTTCCTTTCTCTTGAATTCTTTGTATAAAAATATCTGTAGATAAAATTGCTTTTAAAGAGAATTTATTTTTAAAGCATTACTTA
The DNA here is from genome assembly GCA_019973955.1 of Trichonephila inaurata madagascariensis. NCBI lineage: Eukaryota > Metazoa > Arthropoda > Arachnida > Araneae > Nephilidae > Trichonephila > Trichonephila inaurata. Next base: position 214,310 of record BMAV01004786.1, read on the forward strand.
TGTAAATTTAACAGTGTTGATACATTTGAAAAGAAAACTCTCATCTATTATCAAATTGAAATATTTTCGTGTTCTACGGAATAACTACAAAAACTCCAATTAATTAAAAAGTTTAATTAAATTAATTTCATTCGATAGGTCAAGAGATTAAAACTACTGGAAAATAAATAAACATTAATTAAAGAATGAGATTTTAGATCTTAAATTTTTTATTGAGTATTTTTCCTTTTCTGCTTAAAGATAGAATATAGGCCAAAATAAATAAATGTGATACAAAAATTAAAAATTAGGACCTTCTGCTGTAGTTTTGCAATAATTTACGCATTTCTTGTGAAATTTATTAAATTTTTGAACACTTTTGCTACATTTTACAAAATTCAGGCATATGTTAGACATATTAGGGTCATCAAAGCCAAAAACAAAAATTTGTGCAACTTCACGATGTTTGTCACAAGATGGCAATGTGATGAAACTGTGCAGAAGGTATTAATATTTTCAGGTATAACTCCACTACATAAGTCATCATGTGTAACAGCAGATGAGTGCAATGGATACGTCCAAGCAAGCATAGCATGGTGTTATTCAATTCTTATGCAAAGAAGTTGTGACGGACATTTATCGTTGATTGTGGTAGTGTATGGGGAAGCATTGGGTTCAAGTAGTGCGCGAGGGCCCAGTGTCGGAGTGGTCAACAAAGTACGGTGGACTTCCCTCGCCAGGGACAAAAGCTCATAACTGATAGTGAGAGTATTGTGAAGGAAAATGGCAGAATAACTGTACAGGCACTGTCGACTGATGCGAGCATTAGCACGTGATAAGAAATATTAATTCAACCAAGAAATGTGAATACGAGTTACCTCGAATATTTGCCAACGTTTTTGAGTATTTCACTAGATATTTAAATTTTACAGCAGCTTAACTGTAAGCCGATATGGTAACCGCAGAGATGGAGATAAATATAAATATTTCACTGTTTTACCTAAGAGGTAGAGGCTGGCAGTAATCAGGTATCGTTTTGTGCTTCGCCTATTAGGAGTCGGCGATCTGTGCAGCAGGGTCTTAGTTGGGCATGCAATTAACACTAAACATACCAGAGCGGTGAAATGACTGCTTTTGTGTGAGCCATTTTTTAAATAACATATAGCTATTTGATTTTTAAATATCTATCTCTCCTTCGTTTTTTCTGATAATCATATGTACTCTACCGTTATCAAACGTGAGCGGTCCTTTGACCGCTGGGAAATACATAAAATTTTATGAAGTTTAACTGCATTGAAATCTTAAACTTTCAAGTTTCCAAGAGATTGTCCCCCGATTATGCTTATGCACGGTTTGTTTTATACAAACTGCATAAGCATAATCGACACTAAGCGTAGGTTGGTGGTAAACCACGAGACAAAATAACGATTATCACAAATATTTGCTATGTGATCACTTATATTTGTAATAATAGGCTACGAAAAAATTGGATAATAAATAAATAAAAATAGTTAATTTAGTTGTAATTTTTTTCTATTTTATTATTAGTGGATTATTCAAACATAAATTCAAAAATTTACCTCTAAGACGTCAATTAGATGGAAATTTTGTTGGAAAAAAGTATGAGTAAAGAAAATTCTGCGAGTGAGGATGGTACATAGGATGTATCGGACACTGACTTGAATAATTCGACACGGATAATGAAGAGAATACTTTGAATACACAAAGGGGACGAAAAGGGAACGATAACAATATTGCTTCAATTGATGGAGTTGTTTTGCAAAAATTTCAAGAATTTTTTAACCTGGAAGATCCCCGCTTCATACTAATTTTAGAGAAGGCCAACGTGATATGCGATACTCAATATTATGAAGGACAAAGTAAAGAATGCATTTTCTATCAAGTGTAAAAACTGCGCAAGCGAATAAAATTTATGTTGATTTGAATAACGATATCTATGTACATTACTAACATTTAATACAATCTTTCAAATTTTTATTTTTCCCATCAAAAAATGTATATGCCTAAAATCCAAAAAATAAAAGTTTTCTATTTATTACAAACTAATTATTTTGTGCTTTATTGTCCGCAATGAATTCTGTATTATTTATAATCAACTGGAAAAGAATACAACGTTCATTAAAAAAGTGGTCCTTTGACTGTGATCAGTAGAAACAAGTATGTATAAAATGTCGGTGGGTTTAGTGCTAATGAATAATAATTGATTTTTATCGTGGTTGCGATTATTATACCGGTCTGCGCAGCTGTATTTTGTGATACTGGAGCTTTTAACTTTATTTTCTTCCAGAAGATACTGATAAATAATCATAATAATAAAGTTTATTATAACTAAATTCATGGAAATTTTTTTATGAAATGAATTATTTACTGTCACTGCAATTCTGTTTTCTAAATGTTTAGGATAAATTTTCCTGAGTATAAAAAACGAAGTTAAATCACAATTCCTAACTATAAGAAAACCAAATACATGGCTATGAACTGAGGTATTATAAAGTTTGTACTCAATGGGTACTTTGTCATCTCAGCTACAAGCAAAAAGATGCACCTGATACATTTGATCAGATATCAGAACATGAAATTGTTCTCAGTGCAACGGATGAAACATAGAGCCACCATTTCAAACCCGCAACAAAGAGGACGATTCAGGAATGGAGACATCTATCATCACCCAGGTCAATGAATACTCAGTCAACTGTTGCAGCTGAAAAGGACATGCTGAGCCTGCTCTTTGATATGCAAGGATTATTGATGGCAGAATGCATGCCTATTGAGGACCCAATCAATGCTCACAAAACTGTTCTAATACTTTACAGAACATTCAAAGGGCCATTAACATTGATATATTAGCATTAAAAGCAAGTGTGAACGAGCAAATATTGACAATGTGTGAATTTCCTTCATGTTAATGCAAGACCATGAACTGCGAATTCAACACAGAACACTGCAGTTCTCTAAGCTGGGTAATATTGGATCACCAGGTGGATTTCAGTCTGGGTATATTGTCTTGGAATTTCAATGTGTTTGGTCTTTTAATGCTAGTGGGAATAGAATTAATTCTGAATAGTTCAATTGTAGATGTCAGTCAGAAGACTATGGGATCGAATGGGAACATCCACGTTATTGACTTGAGCACTCAACTCTGTCCACACAGCTGTATACTAGCACAAGCATACACTTCACAATAGTTGTTAAGTGACTGGTTATTTGTGCTTTACAATTCAAAGAGGAAGGATCATGGAGGAAATTCTTGAATGAAATACACTTTATAAAGGAGTGAAAATTTTTGGAATACCCTTTATCCTGCAGCTATTTTCAGAGTAACAAAAACATTGTTCATTATATCGTCAATATCTTTCTGAATTTTCCTTATACTCAACTAGAATTTTAACAAAACTTTCCCTATATTACTGAGGAAGCAAAATTATGAAAGAAAACATTAATATATTAGCATATGCAGAGAGAAAATAAAATTTCTTTAAATATTCCATACTTTTTCATTTTAATTTCAAATATATGTTGAATGTGGTCAATATTTCTGTAAGTTTTTTAAAAATTTTATTAAAAATTATAGATATTACAAGCAAAAAAATATATGGTGGGGAGGGGGGAAGGAAAGACACTTTTTTAAAAAAGTTTGTTCTCATGAATAAAGCGAAATTTTTATGAAAGTTACAAACAAATATTGCATATAGGTAATTAAATATTTTGTAAAAATGATAAATCATTAACAGCCTTTTATGATACACTGTGATTAAAAATAATTTTTCTTTTTCAGTTTGTTGGTGGTACCCTAAATACTCAAATCAAATCTTTAAAACTTTATTGGAAAATGCGAGTTAAAATACATCCTTTATATGGGCAAAGTTACAAAAAATTTTATTTCCCACATCATATAAAACCTATGTCCGTCCAGTGTTGGACTATAGTTGTGAAGCATAACCCTGGCAAGTACAACCAACCTTGAAAACTACAACGTCGTTCAGAACAGCGTCCTCCGCATTATACCAGGTGGAACCAAATCAACCCCAGACCAGCATCGAGCCTCTTGATATAGTCGTAGAGATAAATTCACTCTCAAATTTTAAGAGAGCCAGAAGAGATGATTGCAGGTACTGGAACGAATAGATGAGCAACACAGACTCTAGACTCAGACTTCTCCACTTTCACTTCTTATGAAGAAATACCAACTTCCGCTACTAATGACTCGCCGTGCTCTTATACAGTTCTACTCCCCAGTCGCAACTGCCCTTTCATCTAAACGGTTCGCCCTAATTAACATGACATAAAACAAGGCAGGGGCCATTCCTGATGAGCAAAAATCCTGCACTTTGGAAACAATCAAACAATGATATCCAGTGAATGAGTAGCTCCATATCTAAACTGACAGTTCATACCTGCCAGAAAAAAACGGAGCCGGCGAGGGATGGTTCTGTTGGCTGTGGGAAAAAACGCCACCAACTACGATGGAGGTCTTGGCTGTCTGTGAAGCTACAACGCAATTACTAGCTGCTGGCCTAGCTCCTGCAAAAGTCCCAAGCTGCAATTTTAGCTTTAAGCAGTAATACACCAACTGACTGCCTTAACACAATTCAGTGCCGAACTAAAATTGTGGAGCTAATATCATATGGCTGTACTGTGGCCTTACAGTGGGTCCCAAGTCATGATGGGATCTCCCCAAATGAGAGTCGACTAAAAAGCCTAGCAGGGAGCCGAGTCTTCAACCGGAAGTCCCCTTGACCCTCAGAAGAGCAAAGAGCATTATTTCCACATACATTGACTAATGTACTGTCGTGACCCAATAAACCATGAGCCTTGGAAAGCCATGGGAAACTCTGGCCACTGTGGGTCCAATCCTGGAGAGAGCTGAGGCTGTTGCCCGCTTTCGCCTAACCACAGGACATGACTTTTTGGGAGTATATCTACACTGGCTTGACCTGGCTGCTGACTAGGACTACTCGCTCTGCGGCCATGCCAGAACGGATGACGACCACCTGCTGCAATGCACTGGACTCGATGAATATCCAACTGATGACGTCGTCAGTCGGTACTGGGAGGCTCGGCGTGAAATGGTCAAGAAACCAAGCACGGGCATTGGATAAATAAATAATAATAATAATAAACGTGTGTGCTTATGACTACGCGATAGAAGTGATCACTTCAAATTTTGTAATGTTATTTCAGAGATTAGTTTGGTGAATAAAAAACAAGGGGATATTAGTATTGTCCTATAAAATTATTTATTCATATGTCTGTACTCATAAAGAAATATTTTTGTGTGAAATATACAAACATATTCGTGAATTAATTGTATTCTAAGAAGGAAACAATAGGTTTATGGTAGCTGAAATAGGTTATAAATACTTAAGATTCAAAATTTTATTTAAATATCTATAAAAAAAAACCCTCTGTCGACCGTTGTTTCATACTTCCTCATGCTTTCATTTGGATCATTTGACATAATTAAATGAAATTTTGATTTTAAGAAATCAACTAAAGGTTTTGATTTGTCTTTTGGAAAATCTACTTTAAAATTCCCATTTAAAATCATAGATAATTTGTTTAGAAGACCCGATCCGGCCTTGTGAATTTTGGTTGTAATTTAACAATATTCAATTCTATCCACGAATTAATTTAAGCAAAGGGATAGTAAGACAGGTAGATGAATGGGAAGAGAGGAATCTAGGTCAAAAACTTTAAAAAAAGGATTTATAATCAGAAGATTTATATCACATAATCTCTAGCTTATACTAGCTCTTTTGTCATAGTACGGCAGTTTTATACAGATATATCCGGTGCTGCTGCAAGGTAAGTCTTCTTAATTATATTTTGTTTTCTTGTATTTAAATTACTTAATATGTTACTATTTCCTAAAACCTGTGTAATTAATTTTGTTATTTTAAATTTTTAATTGTTTTAACTTTCTCTTTTTAGATTCAAAGTATATTTAAGTAATGCGATAAAAAGAACTATTTGTTCATTGCTATTCTGATTCGTTTACAAAAATAGATTGTTATTCTTAAATTCATTGCAATATTGTTAATGATAATTATACTGTTTAAGTATATAAAAAATTGTCCTTTTTCTACATTTTATGTTTAATTTTAGTGTAGGATTTCTCTCTCCCAACCTCTCTCTAAGCCTACTTTTTAAAAATATTACGTTTCATTTTCATGGTGCAACTAGGATTAGAAAGCATCAAGCACTCATTTTCGTAAAAAGAGGTGGGGGCACTTAGATCGAAGTTAGGAACTGGACTTTTACGGAGTATTAGTGGGGACAAATGATCACGTTTCATGTCGTTTCGGAGTGGCGGGGGGAAACAACCCTCCTTTTCTTTTTAGGGGTGTGTGTTAAGGACGACCTTGTACGAGCACGACTTCCGACTAAAGACGAAAAAAGCCGAATGAGCGTAACAAATCCGAGCGTGACGTTCATTCAAGTTCACTCTTTAGCAAAACGCGCTTATAGAAGTTATCACTTAAAAACAACATAAAATTTCTTCAAGAATTTATCTGGTTATGTCCTAAATCCAAATACTCTCTCAATTTTGAACACCAGTGTATTTCATTTAAAATTTTTTCTCATTCTATAATACTTAAAATTTCTGCATATTTCTTCAGATTGCAATGAGAAATGTGTGAAATTTTATTAGTCAGTCATTAATTATAGGATATACACAGTACCTCCTTTACTTATAAAACATATACTTCTCTGACATATAAAGCAAAACACAAAAAGCGAGTGTTTTCTTTTAATGTATATTTCCGAATATAAGCCGAGTGTGCGAGTGTCTTTAAAAATTGACCGATAATTCGACACTTGTATATAAGCTGAATTGAAAAGGAACATTCCAGTAATTTTCAAATGTATCGCCATAAGGGCGAAAATGCAACTAAAAGGATAAAATGGGAAAGATATTTTCCATTCAAATTTGAAGTAAAGTAGAACGCTAGACGCCAACACAACGGTAGTTTTATTTCATTTAACCCTATATATAACATGCTTCTAAAATAATTTGTTGTGCATAGTGGCGCACACAGGAATTTTTCGACGGGGTTCAGGATCAAAAAGTCTACAGTTTCCGTATCATGCTCCAACATATTCTTTTGATTTTGTTGATTTTAGGGAACAAAAGACAGTAAAAAATTAATTATTGAATACATAATCAACATTAATAAATAAAATTAATTTTTAATAACAAATACTTAATTAAATCTGACGTACTATATACATAGGATTATAATCAATAAAAAAATCAAGGGCAAACTCAGGGACCCCTCCCCCTTGTGTGCGCCACTCTGTGCAGAGTATTAATTCTTGTGTCATTCTCATAAATTGATTGAGGCTGAAAATTATGAGGTCCTCATATCATTAAGTAGTTCTTGTGTTGTTTCAAGTGTAACAATAATAAACTATAAAGCAGCTGTAGCTGATTTATACACGTATTGATGCAATATTTATCATAGCCATGAATTTGATCAAATCTTGAAATGATTTTTAAAGAACACTATATGAATATTCTACCTTTATTTTGATTGGAAAGTAAAAAGCAAATAAAATAGAATTGAATTTTAAGCAATTAGCATGCACTTTTAGTAATTTGTTCCTTACATTAAGAATATAACAAAAGAGTTAAATAAGTTTTTATACAAAAATTATTTAATGTTTGTAGAAACAACAGTTTAAATCAAAACACTTTTTTTTGTAAGTTTTATAAGCAATGGCATTTTCTTCGAAAATATGATTATATTTCAAAAATTCAAATGCCTTGATTTTCCTCAAATACATAGAGTAATCAAAAGTGTGTATTTGTAGTAATTTTGTAATGTTAAATTCCTTTGAATACATTTGAAGCACAGTTAAGTGATAAAGTTGCAAAAATTCTTCTGCCACCCATTGATTTTATATTTGCATCATTGAGGCTCGATTTCATTCAACACAAGTAGGGATTTCTCAGAAGGGTCTGCAAATCTCTATAAACAGCAGCTGTTCCTCTGTCACACTTAAAAACGTTTTAAACTAACATCCTTATTTGCATACTGATGTTTTTATCCAAAAAATAGTAAGATAAACAGAATTTAAAATCAGCTCTCTCTTTCCCTTTTTAAAGCATTTGTAGCAAGCATGTAGTGCACAATTTGCACCTGCACAGCAATATTAATTTTTTGCATGTTTATCGAATTTTATGCAGGGCACAAGTTTCACGTCTATGGTGGTAGTTTAGAAAACCAACAGTTTAGTTTGAAATAATTCAGATTTTAAGAGCATTTTTCTTTAAGCGAATAATTTACAGTTTTCTTGGCCCATCTTATTTTCGTCTCACATTTTCTTGGAATACAATATTGCCATTTAATTTATCTTAATAATGGAGCAAACTTACCAAAAACAATTGTTTACGATATACACAACATGGAATAATGACTAGAGTACTTTGATCATTATCAGATTTCTTGCATTTTATTTCGGTTAAAGCAAAGGTTCGCTGAAGAGTAACTTCATCTTCATTTAAAATACATAACGCCTGCAGAGAAAAATAATACATAGTTAAAATGTATTGTTTGTATTTTGTTAACAGAAGCACAGCTATATCAACTTTTGTATAATACAGTACTGAATATTTTTAAATTTCCAAATTAAACTAGATACACACTGCAAAATATACTGAATTTAACATGGCAAAATATGTCAACATTTTTAAATAAATTTTTTTATATCAAAAAAATATTATTTCTGATCAATAAGACAGTTCCGAAAATGTTCAAGATGAAATAAAAAATACAACTCAGGCAAATACTTACCTCGGATGTTAGGAGTAATATATTTTTCTCATATTCTTCTTTTTCATTCACATACATAGCCTCAACAGATAACAGAACTTCTCCAAATGATTGACACAGTGCAACTTTGCACACATATTTCACAACACTGCTTGAAACCATTTCGAGAGACACAGTGACAGGTTGATATCGACGTTTTGGTGGATTAAGCCAACCAGCTCCATGAAGAAGACCTATAAAATTTGATGTTTTTAATACTGAAAAAAATGTTATAATTTAAACACAGGTTTGAAAAAAAAATTCCCTCTTTGCATGGGATATCTTTGCTGAATTACATGTTTTAAAGTGTGTTGAATAAAAAAATGACCACCATTCCCCTCTACAACCTTCATCAAAAACTCACTATTATATTCACTTTTTCTGGAAAAACTTTTTCTATTCTTTGATGCTTCTCTGAATTTGCTTTCGCTTTCCAACTTTGGTTTTTCTCACTTGAGCATCCAATAGTAATCAAGCACATAATGACATTTCCTCTTTTTTGGTAACGTTTCTCGACATCCTGGTGAAATATTTCACCCTGCTCCTCACTGTAGGGCGCAAAATAAGCCAATCTCAGTGAAATTTGAATATGTTGGTAAGTAAAAGGTGCTCTCTGAGCAATATTACATTATGTAAAATAGAGGCGATTCAGTCGGAACAAGCCATTTGCGAGGATCATAAAAACGGATGTCTCAGTGCTACGCGGCAATTGTCGTTGTGTGTCTGAGGTTAGAAATGTGGTATAGCGAAAATGGGACAATGACCTCCAGGTATGATTTGACCGAAGAATTGTGATGGCGAGCTATTGGGAGACTAGAGGCAGGACACTGTCAGACAGAAGTGACTAGATGGCTGAATGTGAGTCCGTCGGTGATTCATTTCTAAAATTTTTAACCACGGATTCGGCATCCAGAAAGTTCAGCAGCCACGCGCTACCGGGAGTGTCGATGACCGGTATTTGTCGTGCGCACGAAAGAATAGAACCGTAACTCCAGCTGAACTCAAATCCTACCTCGCTGCAAGCTCCGGAAAGTTGGTATCAAGGTTAAACGTGCGTCGAAGGCCTCACGAACGTGGACTTTATGCGAGGCAACCAGCCGTTTGCGTCCCACTCACGTCACGCCATTGACGGGAACGTTTGCAGAGAGCACGTCAACATGTCCACAAGACGCGTGTTCAATAGAGGGCTGTTCTCTTTATGGATGAGTCCAGGTTAGCCTCGAAAGCAATATAGGCACATTTTCATTTGGAAAGAACATGGAACTCGTTATCCTCCATGACAAATTCGTGAAAGAGATGTATACGGATCAGGCAGTGTCTGTGTTTGGGGACATATCTCATTGGGTGAACTCCTAGACATCCATATCTTCTCCAGTGGAAATGTTAATGCTCAAACCTGCAGAGATGGCATCCTGGATGCTTATGTACACCCTTGTGCCGGGGCAATAGGCGATGATTCCATGTTACAGGATGATAATGCGAGAACACATAGGGCTCGCATTACGGATGCTTATCACATGCAGTGGCTAGCTTGATCACTGGATCTTAATCCTATCGAGCATGTCTGGGACGCTCTAGGACGACGCTGCTCTCAATCCCCCTCCTGGGACCTTAGCCACACTTCCAACTACCTTGAAAAAGCAATGGTCTTCCTACAGAATTAATAGACCGCATAATTATAAGCATCACCGCTGAATGTGCTGTACTGCTTCTCGGGGGATCATACCCCATATTAAAGGTACTTTTTCTATATACCAAACTGACTTTTATCCTATTCACTTACTGTGTATACATATATAAAATTCTGTAACAGCACAACTGTCTGGTGATTTCTTTTTATTTTATGTTATACCTTCTGATGTGTTTATATAATGTGTATAAGATTCATTAAACACTGTATGTTTAACTTTTTGAGTCATTGTCATTTTTGTGATTTTTACTTAACTTATGAAAACCAATGAAATAGACAATATGGGAGTGCAGGAAATAAACTTTTAAGCTCATCTTGCATCCTTAAACATCATTTACAGCCAGCAGGTGTTATACAATGGGTTTGTAGTCAGGATCTTTAGCATTCACTAAAAATTTGAGCACTATGTTCTTGAAAAGTCTCATGCTTCTTTTCCTTTTCTCCCATTGCTTCCAAATTGAGAGGATCAGATAAAAGTTTTCATATGTCAAGAATAATGAAACCTCTTTCTTTTGATGTAGCTTCAGTCAATTTCAAAAACTTGAAACACAGATATAAAAAATATTATCCATCTTTTGGCGCTGATTTAACTAACTGCTTCACAAATCTTAACTCATATTAAAAAGGTGTTGGTAAACATTTTTTTTTTGGTGAAACCAAGGTTGTAATGACTTTTTGTCCTTGAGTGTTAAGGCGTCTCAGTGTAGCCAGTCAATTTGGAACAATGCAGCTCTTTGGCTCTACTGTTCTACAAGCATAGAAAGCAGGGATATTTTGTATAATCTGCCTACTGTCCCAACAACACGGTCAATGTTTTGGAAGTCGCGGCAAACCCTCCATTGATGTTCCTGCTATTTAACCCCTTAAAGCCCACATATTTTGGGAAAAAAAAAACAGGTAAAATAAAATATTTTTTTTAAGAAAACACGTTTTAGAACCTTGTTTTGATAAAAAAAAAGACCAATCAAACTTTTTATTTTAATTTTGATCAAGATTACAGATAAGAGGCGAATATTGTAATCTCGCACGTGCATGGATTTTTATTATATTTTTTAACTAATTTCTGTTTCAAAAATGTGCAGAGGGCGATTACAGAGTGAAAATTACAGTAGCATAAAATATAACTCTGCTGGAATTATCTCATTTGTGGAGTTTGGCCTGGTTAGCGCGATCGAATTAACTCGATCACACACGTTAATGGGTTCATTTTCTCAAGAATCATGCATAGTTTTCTTCTATATGCAGCAAATGTCCCATATGAAATACAAACATATTTCCATCATGCAACAAGACTGCTTTGGGGCAAGTTTTGGAAGAATTAATGAATAGGCACCACTCGGATGAATCATTTTCTACTTTAGAGCACTTCATCAGTCTAAACATTGTACAAAAAACTAAACAGTAAACAAAGATAATCATAATAAATTCATTCTTTCAATACCTGTACTGCAAAAATAAGGTCCCAGGTGATAGCAGGTTTTATTTCTTAGCCTCAATCCTAGCAATTTAGCAGCTTCTCTGGGAAGCCCTAAATCTCTAATTAGGTCAGTAAGCTCATTCTGAGCAAAAAGTTAAAGTCTATTGTTAACTGAAAAATCTGAGCTGAATTCATTCCTAGAGAGGTAATGTGTGTCTTCATTTGTAACCTCAGATATCAATCCAATTAGAAAGTACCTTGCTATGGAACCCTATGCTTTGTTTTGATCTCCTAATTTCAAGTAAGAAAATAAACTTTCTTTACAAAATCCCTTACTGATTTTCTTTAGCTTGTTGAAACATTATTCAATCTGACAGCAGGTTTATTTACACTTATTCTTGTTCATGCTTATTTCTAGTAGCCCAGAAAATATGCTTAATCCAGACAGTAATATTCCTTAAAATCCACTATAAACTAATTAAACCTGCTAAAACATGATCTTTTGACCTTCCTCCTAATGCGATACCAAAATTACACCTTTACCATTCTTATCTTTTTCATTAATAGCAGAGTCAAACTACTGTACAATAAAATTACGGGGACATGTCATGTTTTTATGGACTTTTTAAAATCAAAAATAGAAAACTAGATTTTGAGTTAAACAGAAATATCACAATAAATGAAACTAAAACTTGAATCCCCAAATTTACATGATGAAATTTTTAAAATATTTTTTCCAATTTCAGTAAGTTTAAATCTATAATGAAAAGTAAAACATATGCAGTTTATTTAGTTGCAGACCTGTGTAATTTTAACATTTCTGGTCTTCAGCAGAAAATTTTTATGATACATAGAAATAAGTCATTTACCATATCCTGCTTGAGATAGTAGTTCAGCTGCTCCTCCTATAGGTTTTGTGAACACTCCAACAATGCCTTTACCTAATCCACCAACAACACCAGTTGCAGTCTTCAATGGAGTGGAAGGAGACACTAATACTTGTAAAGGATGATCAACTAAACCAGCCACAGCACCTGCACAAAAAACCAAAACATAATAAAGTGGAAAATTCAACATAATTCTCATGGGATTTCACTTATCAGAAACCTAAGGCAATCAATGATGGCTAACTAACTTTTGGAAATATATGTGACTATCTTTACAATAAAATGTTTTGCATCTAATACCTGGAAATAAACCTACACAGATTTGATGATTTTGATATAAGTTACACTCTAAAGCAACACAAAGGCTATTGGTGATAGACCTCATAATTTCTAGCTGCAATTAATTAATGAGGATGACACCTGAGCTGGTACCTTATTTTCCAAACTTTCACCCCACACCAACATGAGGACTTTGGGCTTTGACAGATTTAATGTGTATCAGCCCCCTACATGGCTTCAATGGCACCAGGACTACAAACTGCGACTCAGCAACACTGACCATGAGTTTACAATTATGAACACTAGACTACTGCAACTAGATAAACCTAAACAAAGATAAACCTAAACTCAAGCTAAAGAAAACTACAAAAATGTTAACTAATTTCAACACTCCAAAACAAGAATCAGCAAAGTGGAGTTTGTAGGTGTCATTGTATTCCATCAAAATGCATGTGTTCAATTTATATACTTTTAATTCTTTAATGTTTTTCAGTCACACACAGCATGTTATACACATAGTATAGCATGGTCAATTTTAGTTATACCTATTCATAACAACTGCTTTTAAAGAAGAGATAATTCAAGTTAGTCGTTTTAAAAAAATGCAATATAATGAATTCGATTCTCTTTAGCAATAAAGACATTGGGATTTTAGATATATATTGCAAAATGGTCTTGTTTCGACGTTTGCTGTAAATGCTACTTATCATTGAGATTTAATGTTAATCAATGTCTTTAAGAGGATGAAGGCATTATTAACAGCTCAATAAGTTTGAAAAAGATCGTGTAACAGGGCTAACAGAATGTTTCCATGATATTGCAGAAAGACTTGGCAGAAATGCATCCATTGTGAATGATTGTTGTAATAGTAGTAAAGGTAAAAGATACTGCCTGAGGACCGAGTTCCGTACGGTCACGGGGAAGACTGCTGTATTAGGTGACGCATCTCACCGCGTCGGCAGCAGAAATTTGAGCAGCAGTCGGCATTCCACTGGCTCCGAACCACTGCTGTTAGTGACATCAGATATGTCAATACAGAACTCATTAGAGGATGCAGAGGAGATTTGTTGCGTTTTCCAAAGGCCAGTTTTGCCTTAGGGTCGGTGATGGCCATGTGTTGATTACGAGGCCTGGCGAGTGGTTACTATCAACCAGTTTGCAGCCTAGACACACTGGACCTACATTTGGAGTTATGGTCTGGGGAAAAATTTCCTATGACAGTAGGAGCCCATTTACCCACGTACTCTGACTACAAATTTATACATTAGTCTGGCGATTCAATCTTTAGGGCTTCCATTTTAAAATAGCATTGAATAGGGTGCTTCCCTTCAGAATTAAGCGTCCTTTTCCTGCTGTTGTAACACAACATGCTCTATAGAGTGTCAACGCGTTGCCTTGTCCTGCTATATCAACAAATCTTTCTGCAATCGAGCAAATATGAAGCATCATTTGACAACTCCAGCGTCATTTACAACATTAGTTGCATTACAAATCCTGGTGGTTACAATGGTTATTAATGTATCATCATTTCATATCTGAAATGGTTAATCTCGGGTTTATATTAACATGCGATCTTGAAGCTTAAATCAATTAAATGTTACCTAGACAAATGTATTGTAAAAGTTTCCTTACTGTACAATAATTTTTTCTTGGTATTGGGACATTTTCCCCTATCATTGTATTTTGGAGCTTAATTCATAAAAATGATTATTTTACCAATTAAGATGTTTGAAAAAGAGACAGACATATTTTTCAGATATATGCAATTCAGAATGTTTCTTTTTATCTTTCAATATTTTAATTTCAAATATGATATATTTGAAATTAAAATATTGAAAAATTTAAATAAATAAAAAAAATAAATAAATAAAAAAAACCATGCACATTTAGTGTAACAACTTAAAATAATCAATTTATTATATGTAGCATACAGTCACAATAATAGTTCAATCTCAGTCTCATTTAAAATTCCCTTTTTATTAGTTTTCCATAAATATAATGAAATTGAAGCAAATTAGTTAAATTATTGGAATTTACTTTTCTGATGGTACAACTATAATTCCTTTCTATGCTTCAAACATGAAATTACATTTCATCTGCTTTTAACTATGAGAAAAAACTACAAATGAAGTCAAATGACACATAATTCATAAATCAAGAAATTTATGAAACAGAAATTAGATAATTAAAACTTTTTGTTGAACGGAGTAACATGAATAATTCTCATAATGAATCTTCTGAATAATACAAACTTAAGAAAAAATATTCAATTTTAATATCTGCATTTCATTTTTCTATTTTTTTCATGTGTGACTTCAATACACCAATTTCGAATTACAAATATTTTTATTCTTTAAAAATTTACATTTCAATTAAAAATTTTGAGCTTCATTGATAGCTAAGCACCATTTGGGTTTCTCTTTTCTTATTCCAAAATTAGTCGTCAAATATTTTCCTACCAAACTAGATCATTTAAGGCACAGTATTGCTTTATTAAAAAGTATCTACAAATTTATTTCAACTAAAAAATAACAAAAATATAAAGAACTTATATTTTTCCTTAAAATAACAAATGCATAAGTAAACAGATACAATTGCTAAATTATTCATCTTTTTTAACACTTCTTTTTAACTTTTTACATCAAATTATAGCATAAACGTTATCAGGCACAGCCAAAGTCAGACATGAACCTATATAACAAAAATTCATCACAATTTTATTTCTGATTAGCATGGCTTAACAGAACAGATGAAATTGTGCATTCCTTTTAGGATTTTTTTTAAAATTTCAATAGTTATTCTTTTATTTAATTAAAATAATTTTTCTTTTCCAGACAAAATTTCCTAGATATTCCTAATGTAAGTATGAATATCAATATCTTAGATAAGATGAGTGTTCTATTAATAGCAATGAATTCATTTTATACAAAAACAGCACATTCTTGAAAGTGATAACTTTGCTAGAATCTTATGTCCTATGTATTTACTAAACTGGATTCAATCAGAACAAATCTTAGTACCACATCATAAGCACAAATTACTTCTCTTATTTAAGTATGACTCCTTCTAATATGTTGCCTTTTTCTAACCTTTCCTAACACGCAATTAAGTTACTCTTAGCATCACTGAAAACTGACATCATAGATACTATTAATTTATTAAATGATTGCTTATGCCATTTTTTTCCTGTATAATTTATACTGGTATGATTGCAAAATGATAAATATTTTGTTAATTTATCAAATTTTACATTTTATTTCCAAAATTACAATTTTTTTACAAAGATTTTAGCCTAGTGGCTGAGTGGTTAGTGCATTGCGCTTTCACGCCACAGGTCCGAGGTTCAAACCCCCGGCTGGGCAAGGCTGACTCAGCCTTTCATCCCTTAAGTGGGTCGATAAATGAGTACCAAGCTTGTTTGGGAACTTAACACTGGGGGTTTCGCGTCAGATTGACCACCTGACCGGAACATATGCTCATGCACCTCAGATTCTCAAGGTCGTGTATACTGAGTTATGCACAGTAGGCCTTGGACCTCATGAGCTGTTGCACCACTGAGTTAAGTTTAACAAGATTTTACTCTTCTTTGTCACATATCCAAGGGCATTAGATATATCTCCAGGAGAGAAACGCATGAATTATTTCGGTACACAGAATAATTTGGGATTTCACATAAGAAAATATCAGATTTATCAGTTTTAAAATTAGCTTTTGAAAAACCTGTGAAGCATTCTTCAAGCCCTAAAAGATTTTTCTTTTCCTTAAATGCCAAAATGAATATCATCGATTAAATGTGACACAATATTTAAAAAGACATGCAAAGTTTACACCTGTAATTTAATTTTTACACATTCTGTGAATAAATAATACCAGTTTGGTATATGCAAATTATTAATTTTATAATTAAAGGAAAATCCACTAACAAGCAATTTTTTAAAATTATTTTTCAATAGAAAGTTGAAAATTTGTAAAGAATGTAATATTCTTTGATTATAAACTCTTAAAAGCCAGATTTTAACAAATAACAGCAAATTCTTTTATTATCAGTAAATATGTAACACATACCAATACTACAACAAAAAAATATCTTGTAAAATTAAAAAAAAATTTTAAGGTTTTGACAACATTTGAAAGTATACAAATCAATCTTAAAGCATTAAAAATTATGAAAAAAAAAAGTATTGCATACAATCATTGAAAAACTCACCAAGGACACTAAGCCCAAATGCACTTAATCCTTGTGTTAGACCATCGGAAATGCCTTCAGGCAAGTGACGACGAACAAGCTCTTGGCGTGCCAAATGTTCTCCATCTAAGCAAAGGAAATCCATATTTTTTGATATACTTGATGCCAAACTTGCCATGCATGTGATAGCTCCTAAAAATATCATTATTTCATGAATATTAACAAGCTCTTTATTATACAATTACATAGAAGATTTCTAGTACAATTAAAAAACTTTTATATATGTACATTTATCAATCTACTTTAAACAAAAAGGCTCATAAACTATGTAACACAGCAAATATAATGAATATGCATGCAATTTTAAAGTGCCTTTTCATTGAACAATTAATGGCTCAATACTTAAAAAAAACTTACTTTCAGCATCAAATAAAGAAATGGAACAAATAGCATAACAGTACTAAAATGTGTTTCATTAAAAGTGCATCAAACACTAACTGAATTAATTTGTAACTCAATTAGAAATTTATTTTTGTAAGAAAAAAAACAAACATTTACTTTAATATAATAAAGAAATGAATAAGCACTGCTATATGTGAAAAAATAATACACCTCTGTGCATAAAATTAACTCTTACTGTTAAGAATTCATCAGCCAAGGTTTACTTTTCAGATTTTCCAATAAATGGCACTGACTGTGTTTTGTATTTGTATATAAGAGCAGAGAATTTTGTTTGTCAGTTCTTATAATGTTTTAATATGTGAAGTTTGTGTTAATAAAGATTGTTTTTGTACTACCCAGGTAAATGTCCTCTCTTGATTCGAGTGAGTGGGTGTGTGCCTACATCTTTGGAACCTACACCAGTGTTGGGTAGACATGTTGATAGTTCTGGGTGTTGAGGGTTTGAGTCAGATATATAACTCGAGATTTTAGTGCCCCATCATTAGTGGCGTCCACGACAGGATCCTTTTAGAGGTTAATCTTTTGTGTATAATATTTTTTAGAAGTTTTGGAAATCTTTTTAGAGGTTAACTTTTTGTGTATAATATTTTAGAAGTTTTCATATTTGTAACAGAGGTTTAGAATTAAAATTGTTTTAAAAGATTGTGTGTTTCGTTTTGAAAATTGGTTATGGAATCTTTGGGGCCTTGGAAACTTAAGTGAGCCAGTTTGTGTAGTTCTTTTACGAAAACTGCTAATGTTTTAAAGGATGAATTGGTGGATGTGGAATTTTCTGTGGATTCAGTGCGAGATAAATTTATTAAATTACAAAGTGTATATTTAGATATAAAGATTCTAGATGAAAAGGTTCTTGATTTGTTGGCTGAGAATGGGAAGACTTCGGAGAGTGATATCGCTAATGAAATCGAAAATCGCGAGGTTTATTCTGATGATTTCATAACATTGTCACGGCAGGTTGGTGAGAGATTGCGAATTTCTGATGAAAGTGACGTGAGAACAGGGACGTCTTAAGGAATGGGCCAACTGGGCCCGGGTCTCCATCTCATTGGGAGCCTCGACTTGTTCTCGATTAAGGCTCATGGTTCAAATATTTTTAACGGTCAAATGTTATTTCTGGTTGTATTCTCCAAAAAACTGGGAATTACGGACTATATGTCAGCTGGCAACAGTGGCAAGACTGTATTATATGATGACAGCTGTCCATGTATAGGCCTCACTCATTACTCATTAAGTCAAAGAGCGACAGTCGGACGAGCCGAATTGTGCGATTGTAAGTCATGCACATTTATTTGCTTTGGGTTACTGTTTGTACGAGTATTTGACAATGTATGCTATGTACTATCTACTTTTAAGGGTCATAGGTTGGGCCTACATTTGTGTAAGAGCCCAGGGCTTACTTTTACGTAGGGGCCCAGGGCAGCCTCAATAAGTCTTAAAACGTCCCTGAAGGGGAATAAAGTCAAATCGGGGTTCGAGTGTTTCTAGTGATGGAATCAAACAGTACAGACTTTCGAAGATTGAATTAAAGAAATTTGAAGGGGAGTTAATTAATTGGCTTCCTTTTTGGTCGCAATTTGAGAAAATCCACAGTGACCCTGATCTGTAGGAGAGTGACAAATTTTCCGATTTGGTACAATGTATGAAACCCGGATCACGTGCTAGAGAATTTATAGAAAACAGTTTTATCCAGTGATTTTGGAGAATTATGATAAAACTGTTTTGGCGTTAAAGGAACGTTTTGAGAAACCTGAATTATTAGTGGAAGTCTATGTTAGGGAATAGATTAGAATGATCATTACTAATGTTAAGGCTGATAAAAGGGATAAATTATACCCCTTGACAGATTATGTGATAAAATTGAAGTTCACTTAAGAGCCTTGGAGTCTTTGGGTTTAAAATCGAAGGAAAATACCGCATGGTTATTTCCCAAGGTGGAATCATGCCTTACGGAAGACGTTTTAAAGGCATGGCAAAGGAGTTCGCTTTTTGGTCAGCATGAAGAAAATGATTGATCTTGCCTTGCCAATTTTTAAATCTGATGTGGAGGGTGAGGAAAGATTAAAGTTGGCCCGTGCTGGACTCAATAGTATAAACCGTAAAGAGGATTACTGTGATAAAGCAAGGGGTGGAGCAGATAGTAAATTCAAGTTTAAAAAACAGGCAAGTGTTCCCACTGCCACATGTTTTCTTGTAACTAAAGATCATGCTTGTATTTTTTGTGGTAAAATGCAGGAGAATAAAAATTGTTACATTGCCTGTGCATTATCTGTTGATGAAAGGATTTCCAAGGTTAGAGAGAAAAAAGTGCTGTTTAAAATGTTTAGAACCTAATCACATTGCAAAGTTTTGTAAATAATTTGTTAAGTGCTTTGCATGTGGCAAAGCACACTCGGTTATCTGATGTCCAGGAATGGGTAATAAAATGGAATCCCCAACAGAGAGATCGGTCGTAAACAATCTTCAAACAATCACTGCCAAATTTCTATTAGGGAAGTGGCTTTAATGACTTTGTGGGTCAGAATAGCTGGTATTAAGCGGCTCTCTTGGATTGAGGCTCGCAGCGGTCATATATTTCTGAATCATTAGCTGCAGAATTGGGGTTACCAATCGTTTATAAGAAAAATGTTGCTCTTACTGTATTTGGCGGTTCCAGGACAGAGCCTAAGTTGCATAACAAATATCGGGTAAAATTATGTTCAGACAGTTCGCAAGCATATTCAAATTTAGAATTTGAATTTTTAGATCAGAATGTAATATGTGAAGATATACCTCTGGTGTCCAAGGATACAATATTAAAATAACTAAAACGAAACAACATTTGGTTGTCAGATATGGGGGCAGACTGCCCTAAAATAGATATACTTATTGGTAGTAATAACTATGGTAAAATTCTCACAGAATAGGTAAAGCAATTAAAAGGAGGGTTGACAGCAGTTTGAACAAAATTAGGTTGGGTTGTTTTTGGTGCATTTCATGAGATTATTAGTAACAAAGATAAAAATGCTCAAACGTTATGTGCAAGTTCAGCAGTTCATAACTTTAATATCTCCGATCTTTGGAGTTTGGAGGTTATCGGGATATTAGATGCTAATCAAAACTTATCTAACATTGTGGAAGAAGAAATTGCCCGTGACCGATTTTCGAGTTCTCTTGCAAGAAAAGAAAATGGTCGTTATTGCGTGGGGCTACCTTGGTTGGGAAGCAGTGTGGAACTACCATCGAATTACCAGGTAGCAGAAAAAAAATTGTTTAGTATCACCCGAAAGTTTAGGTCTCTGCGCAAATATGAAGAATATGATAGAGTTTTCAAGGATTGATTGGAGGAGGGGGTGATTGAAATGGTCCAAGATCGTGAACTGAATTCTAAGGGACATTACTTGCTGCATCACCCAGTATTTAAACCAGATAGTATCACGACTAAGATAAGACCCGTCTTTGAGCCTCGTGTAAAGTTGGTAGATCGCCTTCCCTTAATGATTGATCGGTCAAAGGACCAAATTTAATTGAAGAGGTTTCCCTCGATCTTGTTAGGATTTAGAGAAGTGCTTTGGCATTACCTCTGACATTTGGCGCGCATTCTTGAAATAGAATTGCAAAAGGAAGATAGAGACTGAAGTGTTTGACTGTTGTTGGCGAAAGAGTATGGAATGTTGGCACGAATCGGTGAGATTTCGGTAGGGTTAATGTGCTTTGGAAGAGAGGGTTTTTTGACCCCGGAGAGTACTGTCAGAGAGGGAGAGAGTCCCTTGTTTTGGAAGCGGAGGCGTTGAATTGTTTTGGGCCGAAGGAAATGGAATTCCATCGGTGAGAGACTGACGCACAGGCGTGGTCTGGTGAGAGAAAGAAGAACGGATACTCTCTGGGGACTGTTTTAGCATGATGGACATTGTAGTTTGATTGTAGTATTTAATTAAGATAATTGTTTGACTTGATTTTATTATGTCTGTATTGATTGATTTGAGAAGTAATTAAGAAAGTAATAAAGACTTTCTCCGATTTCTTTGATTAGACAATGTTGTGAAGGTTTTCCGACACACTAGGGTGGTATTTGGGGTAAGGTCTAGTCCATTTTTATTGGGATTGGTTATTTCGGTCCATTTATCACAAGTGCCAACAGAACAAGGTTATGTTGCACAGAAATTAAGTAAATCCTTTCATATTGATAATTGCATAATGTCTGTAGACAATGAAATGGAGAGTAGGTTTTGTGAAGTGTTCTACTAAAATCTTAGCTGATGCTCTAAGATGGTCTTACGTTTGTGGACCTATGGTCCAGTAGGGGAAGGGGCGAGGTCCGCTCTAGAGGGTTTAAACACGGAATCCACATTGGAGAATATCTTGCCAGTTTTAGGGATTATGTGGGATAGAAAAGGTGATACCCTATATGAAGAAAGTAAGACTGTATTGGTTTAATAAAACTTGTCTTAGAGAGAAGTCTTGTCCCCGATGTAAGCAATGTTTGATCCTTTAGGTTTCTTAACGCCTGTTTTGCTGACTGCAAAGTTAATACTACAGGAAATGTGGGTGTGTAGAGTGGGCTGGGATATTCCATTGCCAGAGAATATTAAGAGTAAATTTTTGAAGTGGTATAATGGATTGGAAGTTCCGAATAAGTTAAGAATATAGCAGAGTATGAGGTTTGGAGATAAAAGTTTCTGGTCGCTTCTGTATATATTTCTGTGATGCTAGCCAGAACACTTACACCACCGCAATTTTTTTGCGATGTGAAACTAACGAGGAGAATTTGGTCAGTTTTGTAGCTGCTAGGTCAAGAGCTGCACCTCTGAAGGTAATTACTATTCTTCACCTGGAACTTATGGCTTGTATTTTAGGCGTACACCTTTCCAAATATGACACAATCGCTTACATTAGATGACATCCCGAGGTATTTTTGGACTGATTCCATCACAGCTATATATCTTGGATTCTTAGCAATAATGCCTGGGGAACTTTTGTGGGCAATCCCGTTAAAGAAATTTGTGCTTTCTCTAGAGCAGATCAATAGTCATAGGTGCCAGGTCCTTTTAATCTGGTTGATTTGCCTTCCCATTGTTGTTCCCCTCTTCAGTTTTCTGAATCAGAGTGGTGAAGCCCTGATTGGTTCAAAGACTGCAGGGACAGATGGCAAAAATTAGAAATTAAGCCAGATGAAATTTTGTTTTTGTCGGAGTGTAGGAAGGGAATAAATTTATAAATGTAGGTCTTGGTGTGACTGCAGGAATTGATGGGGTTAAGTGGTATGAGAGGTTCTTGCAGGTTTCAAAAATGACTCAGGTTTTGGGTTGGGTAAAGAGATCCTCAAAAATTGCCAAAAGAAAGTGGCAAATCAAGAGCCTTTCCTATCCGTTGATGAGGTACAGGATTCCAGGAGTACACTTCTTTTACTCATTCAGGCAGAGAATTTCCAGGAAACTGGAGATTCTATAAATGGTCTCCTGACTGTGTGAGATCAGAGTGGCATGAGAAAAGTGAAAACTAAAATCACTGAACGGGATGATTCTTATGCATTTCGTTACCCTGTTTTATTACCTTCTAGGCATACATCGTTGACTGTTTAATTAGAGATTACCATTTAAGGTATTCTCATGCCGGCATGCACGCACAAAGTGTCATAATTAGAGAAGAATTCTGGATTATCAATGCGAGACGCACAATAAGATCAATGGCAAAGCGGTGTGTCTGGTGTAAAAGATTTTTAGCAAAACGTCTGACTACTGCACCTATTCAATTAACACTAGATAGAAGTAGGGATGCATTCGCATTCGAAGTTATCGATGTAGATTTATGCAGCCCTCTGATTCTCAAAAATAAATCCTGGGTAGTATTGTTTACCTGTGCAGTGCATCGATGTGTGTATATGGAATTGGTAACATCCATAAGTACCGAATGTTTCATTCAAGCCTTCCTTCGTTTCATAGCCCGCAGAGGTCGACCATCTATAGTACATTCCGATAACAGGACTAATTTTGTCGGTGGGTCAGCAGTAATGAAAAAAGTTGATTGGGAGAAAGTGGTTTTTCAAAAAACGTTAAATGCCATTATGTAGAAATTTATTCCGCCCATAGCTGCCTGGTGGGGTGGATGGTGGGAGCGACTAGTTCGTTCCGTCAAGAATTTGATTGCGAGAGTCTTGGGTCAGGGTTCTGTTAATTACGAAAAGTTATTTACTATTCTCTATGACACTGAAGCCGTAATAAACTGTCGACTACTCACTTATATCTTCCATGAGTCTGAGGATGTGCCATTAACGCCTTTTATGTTTCTACAAGGTATAAGAGTTTCTGGAACAGCTGATTTAGACATGCTGGACAGAAACAAACTCCTGGTACATCAATGTTTTTGACAAGAGCTCAGGGAGCAGATGCAGAGCCGCTTCCGCAGAGAGTATCTGGGACAGTTGAAACAGAGACATGGATAGAAAGACTGCGAATTAAAAGTAGGAGACATATCGTAGTAGTTTGATGGGAGAATCTCAAGAGAGTTAACTGGCCTATCGCTCGTGTTCAAGAACTTTGAACAAGCAGAGTTGGGTGTGCTCAAGTGGTGAAGGTGAAGACCAGAAATGACATATTGGCTCATCCGGTGAGAAAACTGTATCCTCTGCAGGTGTGTTCCTGCACTAGAGATACCATAATTTGATTTTTGATTTCTCTTCCGAAAATCCAAAAGGTGGGATTGTTAAGAATTCATCAGCCAAGGTTTACTTTTCAGATTTTCCAATAGATGGCACTGACTGTGTTTTGTATTTGTATATAAGAAGAGCAGAGAATTTTGTTTGTCAGTTCTTATAATGTTTTAACCCTTAACTTCGCACCGTTGCATTTCTGCAACATATGATTTATTTTAATTTAACAGACTCAATATTTTTTTAATTATCTACAAATCACTTATCGGAGAAAAAAAAGATTACTGCGACGAAATACGTGCTAATTTTGTCACAAGATGTAAGTACAATTTTTCCAGAAATCACAACAATTATAAAAATCTCTGATGCCTCAAGAACTGTGTTTTGGCTATAAAAAGAATCCATTATATTTTATGCTTCCTCTTGTTTATTGACGAAATAAATTACCAGGTAAGAAATTTAAGCATTTTATGATGAATATAAATGAATCATATAAAAAAAGTTTTGTAATTTACAGTACTACTGCGCAATATTGCATTTCTGCAACGAACACACACACACACACAAAAAGACAAATTCAATATTTAAAACTGCTTAATTTTTTTTTCATATTTTTCCCTTTTATTATTACTTGAGAAATAGCTGATATAATTTTTTCATAGAAATTTAAAAAAATTGCAAAGTTAAGGGTTAATATGTGAAGTTTGTTTGTGTTAATAAAGATTATTTTTGAACTACCCAGGTAAGTGGCCTCTCTTGATTTGAGTGAGTAGGAGTGTACCTACATCCTTGGAACCTGCACCAGTGTTGGGTAGACACGTTTATAGTTCTGGGTGCTGAGGGTTTGAGTCACATATATGACGAGATTTTAGTGCCCAGAAACTTACAGTAATAGATCTTGCAAAGTATTTTGATAAATAAATAAATGATAATATAATGTAGGTATTGATAAAATTAGTTAGCAGAAAAATAAAATTTAAGTCATTTTTCAGATTTTTCTTAAGCCACAGAGTTTCCCATAACTTTACTGTTCTGATTTAAAATCTCTGAAACCGATTTTGAATATTACATGTAGATTATATATCAACTATCTCAATTTTGCCATTAACAAAGCATTTTTTTCTTTAAAAATTTATTAATGCTACATTAGAGGTGCTTAATTGACAACAGTTAAAGGTTCAGTTTCAAGCATCTAAATCATAGGCAAATTTTTCAAATGAATATGTCACAGTTATGTAGATAAACAGCTACAATAGATGCTGTCTTTTCAATTGTTTTACATTCTGTATTTCAATTTTATACATACATGGATGTTGTAATGTTTACACGTCATGGTAACAAAGTTAATTTCCTCAGTTTCACTGATTTTAGTTAACTTTGCTGTTAGAATTTAAAAATATTTTTTTTATTATAATTCAAATTTGCATTTTCTTTTATGAGCAAAGTTAAATAGCTTTCTTTTTTCTATAAATTAATGACATTTAATTTACTTAAACGTATTATTTTGAGAAATCAATTTTTAAAAATTCAAAAATCAATTTTCATTCAAATACTCCTATTTTCAAGCGCAAAAAATGTTTAAAAGTTTAAAATGTTAGATTTAGAAAAATTTTATAAATCCAAATGTGTATTAATGAGAATGACAATAGCAATACATTTGTACAAACAAAAAAATTCAATGACAATTGTACAACATTTGGGAAGAGCTCATAGTCAGGAATTTTAAAAGGAGTTGGATAATATTATTGCTTTTTTCATGCACACATTCATTAGATAAATATTAGCAGAAAAGTATCAGCAACTTGCTGAGTCTCTGCCAAGAATAATATTGGATGTGGTTAGAGCTGAAGATGAATAAACTGGTTATTAAACGGCAACTTAAATTTTTAGGTCATTCTCACCTTTAAAACTTCTAAAATTTTTAAGAAAAAAATTTATATGAGAAAAAAATAAAACATTTTTTTTACGTATGAGTTTTCTAATAAAACAATTATAGTTAAATTTAGCAATGGTTTCAAAAGACAACAAAAATATCAATTCGAGAAAAAGCATAACTATATTATTCAAGATATCAAGAAAAATCATGATAAACAGTCAATGACTATGACTTTATGGAGTTGTAAATAATGATTTTTGCCATCGATAGAAGGCAAAAAGATAATGTAAACTTGAGTAGATAAAAATTAAAAAATTCCCTATAACAGCAGAAGTTAATGAGTTTATTAATGCTATTAAAGTTTATTAATGCTATTTTTACATTTTTTTAAGCAGGAAGTTTAACAGTTTGTGTCTAAAACATTTGTACAAAGATTTACTTTACTTTATTAATATTAAAATAGTGCTTCAAAGCAGGCTATGAGCAATGTAATTTTTGAAGAATATTCAAATTACAAGACACAAAGGAATTTGAACATTTTTACAATTTGTGTTATCAGATATATTTCAGTATTAAATATAGCAGCATTTCGAGGCCTTATTAGAAATTCCTCACTCCATAAAACATACTTTTGGTAAATTTAAGTTTGGAATTCATTACTCTCCCACCTATAATACGAGGCAATGATAGCCAAGTGACAATGGTTGTGGGTTTGAAACCTAGAGCAAATGATGATCTGTCAAGTAGGACTGATGCACGTTAAATTTGTTAAGGTTCAAAGTTCTCCAGTTGGTGTGGTATGGAAGTTTGGAGAAGGGGGTTTCACAATTCAGGTGTCATTCTCATCACTATTGTGGTTCAAAATTATGAAAAATATCATCAATAGCCCTTGTGTTGCTTATGAGTGTGCAATGTTAATTAAAATCAAATAAAAAACCATCAATAACAAATATACCACTAAATTTCTCTCAACAACATACATACAGAAAGGATTATAAGAAACAGGATTGCTGGCATGTTAAATCACAATATGCAACAACACAATTTCTTTTATTTGTCAATATTTGTTCATACTAAATATATTTACTCTTTCAATAATTACTTAAAAATTTTTTTTAATGTATAAAAATTTATGTTGTTACTCGGTTTTATCAAAAAATGCTAGGATAACAATTTTAATTTAGGAAAGGCATTTTTATAGGCTTTATTTCAAATTAACATTGATTTACATGTGGCTAGAGTTGCCAAACTGTTAATGTGGAACCTCAGTCAGATTAAAGCAGCACACCATGTACTTAATACTTTTACCAAACCTCGTAAGAATTTCGATAGGTCCTACTGATTTTAATATACACACAACAGTCTTTACTATTTTGCATAATATTTCATCTTTTGGTACATGTCCCACAACAGGTGTTGAACCCCCACAATAGGTGTTTCAGTAGTATTTTATCACAAAAAGTGAAATATTTAATTTGGAATTAACTGAAATCGATCATTTAATTGAAATTATAAGATTCAATTATGATAGAACTTGCAATTAAAGAGAAAACGGTTTTTGAAAAAAATAAAGAATAACTAAATGATCAAAATCATTTTTTAATGGTAATTCAACTTTGCACCACTTGACTGAGATACACTTTCTAGAAAAAGTCTGTGTTCCCCCATAACAAATCATACAGCAAAAGTAAAATTTAATAGAAATATAATTTTTTTTCTAACAAAATTTCATGAATTTGTTTACTATCATTTAAATATAGTGATCATGCAAGAATTCGTTAATTTTGAATTAAAATTACGTTAGATAACGGGATTTTTGAAGCAAAGCACAAATAGTAGGCAGAAAAAGTGTGCGTTCCCCATTTGAATATTCTTGATTCTCAGAATTTTTATCAACAGGCGATATAGGTTAATTTGCATTCAATTATCAAATAAGATAGCTTAAGAAAGTAGTAACGCAATAACTTTTACATTTTTGTGAGATACGAAGCAATTCAAAGACATGGAAAATAAAAGGAAAGATATTAGTATTAGTGAGCTTAAAATCATTGTGAAAAATGTGGAAAGATGGAAAAAATTGTTGGAATATAACCATATCCATTGGATGACAGTATTCATCTATCTAACGTGTTATTAATAACTTTAAATCTACAGGAATTTAAACATCGAAACCTCGTTTAGGTCGTCCCTCTAAAATCACAATCAGAGAAAAACGAAGTATGCTATGCATGGTGATAAAAAATTCACATTTGACTGGAACTCAAATAGCAACAGACATTCATGAGAAGTTTAACAAAAACATTGGTGCGGATACTGCAAGGAAAATATTAAAAAAGGCCGGATACCGTAGTCGAGTGGCTCGTAGAAAGTCTTATATTTCACAGACCAATGGATAGCTTTTGCAAAAGAGCATATACATAAGCTTTCAGAGTTCTGAAGGACTGTGATATTCTCCAATGAAGAAAATTTTGCATCTTTGGCATAAAAGGTCGTAAACTGATATGCAGATAACCTTGTACAGCGCTTAAAAAAGAGCACTTAGTACCAATGGTAAAGCATGGTAGCGGTGGAATCATGATGGGAGGGGTGCATGGTGAGCAAAGGTGTTGGCAAGGTGGAGTATATCGAATCAATTATGAACAAATATGACTACCTTGATGTCCTAAAAACAATTTAAAGGAAAGTGCCACCAAACTCGGCCTTGGATCGTCGTTTTGTTTCCAACACGACAACAATTCTAAGTATACTACTGAGATTATGAAGCTTTGGCTCTTGTATAATGTCCCAAATCAACGGCACATGCACCCGCAGTCACCTGATCTAAATCCTACTGAACACCTATGGAATTTGCTGGAGCGTAGGATTTGTCAACACAATGTATCTAGCAAGGATATGCTGAAGAGTGTTCTTGAGAATGAATGGGAAATGATAAGCGCTGAAGAAACCACTAGACTTAATAATTCAATGCTGAAACGACTTCATGAGGTTCTAAAAAGACGGAATTATCCAACCAGAGCTATTAAATAGCTCATTATCCTTTAAATAATTTTTGTAGTTCCTATTAAAACAGTGAGTACAGACTTTTCCTACTTGATTTTTGTTAGTTTCGCTACAAACCTGTCTTTATTTTAAAAGCTATGAAAGCAAACCAAGTTTACTTTAACTATTCTCAATGCTTGAAATGAACTAAATAAAATATAATTAAAAATTTAAATTCCAATTTTTAAATTTTTTTTCGTAGTTTATGTAAGCAATAGTACATGAACGCAGACTTTTTCTAGCAAGTGTGTATTGATCAGAATGATTCTCTTCCTTTCTTTCAGTGAATTAAAGAATAGGAATTGTACCCAAATTATTCAATTGCATATTTTCTCACAATTTAAATACATCAAAAATCAATATTTTTCTTTGAAATCATTGTTTGAATATGAATCTTTAATTATATACAAACATAAACAACAATAGCAACCCACAAATTTATATAATAATAATACTGTGATAAAAATTAATTTTATTGTTACAGCATCAAATTTTGAGAGAAGAAGTAAAGCTTATTTCAATCCTTTAAAATACATTCTCATTTTTTAAAAAAATGGAAAACGTTGAAACAAAATTACTTAGTTTCAACATTTTTAGTTACGTTGAAGCACTTTATAAAAGGAAAAGTAATCAAACATTGTCTTTCCTTTTCTAAACAGTTTGTGATAGATTTGCTTTAAATTCAGTAAGCAACTTAGAAACAAATGAGTGAATAAGGGAACTACCTACTTACCTGATGATATTTGAGTAAAAAGTGAAATCGCACCATTTGTTAAACCAGAAACGAAAGCTCGTGGCCCATGTAATAAGCCTCTATATGGCAAGTAGACAAAATCGGACATTCCAGCACTAACTGCTCGAGCAAACCCAGCAGGATTTCCAAGAAGATCCAAAGATCCAACAACCCACCCTTTTCAAGGAAAAATAATAATGATTAAACTTATAACAAATCTTATCAAGAAAAAATATCAAAAGAAACTATCTTTTCGAAGCAAAAGGTTTCAAAAATCAGATTAATTTATGACTTAGTAATTTGCTCTTAAAATAACAAATCAGTCAATGAACGCTGTCTGTGTATAATTGTATAAAATGTCAACTACTTGTGAACCCTCAAAAGCTATAACAATCCATTTTTTATAAATGTAAAGTATAAAATTGGTCGATTAATTAATCAAATGATAATTTCATTAAATTTTAGTTTTAGGAATAAAAAGCTAACTATTTTGTTGGTAATAAGTCAGCCTATGCACTTGTAAGTTAAAGAAAAGTATATTCAAGAATAAATTTTAAAAAAATGGTCATTGACTCCTGTTTATATTAATTATAATACATAAAAATTAGCATACTAAAAATCGAAATTCCAGTGATCTTATTTTAAAATTAGAAGAAAAGCTTATGCTATTCTTTTTAATAATAAACTTCAAATTTTCCTAATGTGAAACAATTTTTTTTCAACCACCAAGGAGCCATCAAAAATAAACAGTAAAGAAAATATGAGTTTATTACCAAAAATTATGTAAATTATGGTTATACTCTTAGATATAATCGCAATGCATATCCAAGTGTTAGTAATATTGATGGATAAGCTCTATCAATGCCCTCTTTGAAGAATATTACAGTCAGTGATATAATATAATCGCTTCAGACTGACCACCTGATCGGGACATCTGCTCATGCACCTCAGCGCCCAAAGGTCACGTATACTGGGATGGGAACAGTAGGCCTTGGCCCTCATGGGCTATTGCACCACTGTTTGAGTCTTGATACAATATAAACTTGAACATTGTTTCAAAGCTCCTCATTGATCTGGAAGCTTTGGCCAAAGTTCCGGGAAGAGACAAAAATAATTCAGTGCTATTTGCTTCATTGCAAATGTTCTAGAAGTTGTAGGGCTACAGCAGTTGTCAAGGCAAGCATTGTCTTGAATAAGGATAATTTTAAAAGTTTGCAATCCTCTTTTATTTAGAATGGCTTTTCACAGTCGACATGCTTGACAATAAACAGCTGAGCAACTCTCATTTTGCAGGAACAGTGCAACGTTAATATTCACTCACTCACTCATTTTGCAGGAGCATCAATTGTACAAGCCAAATTTATATGTCTGCAGCTCAGCTGATAACTATCGAACTGGCCTCATTAGTAACAGAGTTTATGTTTAGAGACATGAAAAGTGGTTCACAGTGCATTTCTACCTCCTATTTATTAGTCTGATTGTTTAACAGTTCAAAGAGATGTTGAAAAAACAATGTCCCTTAGATATTTTCAATCTGACATTCACATACAACATTAATTTTTATTACACATGGAACAAATATAAACAAAAAAATTCTTATGGATTTTTGTTAAAACTATTTTTTAAATTCTTAAATTAATTTTGAAATTTAAAAACACTCACCTGCTCGAAATAATGCTCCAGTAACATAATGTATTACAATCATTCGTCCCATTTCATAGTGAGAAGTGAATATTTCTTTTCGTTCAAATGGTTGAAAACGAAGTAGAGAATGTTCAAGAGACAAATACAGTTTTAAAGAAGCATGTACACTCAAGGAGATCTCTTGTACATTAAATGTAATATGTTGAAAGTGTACAGGATGTATAAGGATAGAAGAAATGTATCTGGTATCTTTAGGAACATAAATATCACACCATTGTTGCTCATGTTGGTGAAAATTCATAGGAATATATGTCTTAAACAAATTCATGACCTTATAATAAAATACATCCTCTAATTTTAAAGATATAGGAAGCAGTTCCACATTAATCGACTGAACAACAATACTTTTATTTTCTTCATTAGGTAATTCAATAACTGCATTTAAAATAAACATTGAATTCTCTCGAATTTTGTTGGGCAAAACATTATAGTGTACATCTGATTTAGACTGGTCTTCTTTACTGATGTGTCTGTGTAATACAACTGGAAAATCATAAACTGTATTGCCTTCTTCATTCAGCTGATTGTCTAGTTGAACATGTTCAAAACACAAGGATATTTCTTGAAGTTTGTAATTTACATCATTTTGAGGTCTTGAATGAAGTATTACATTATCAATATTCAATCTTAAAACTTCAATACTCTTATTTCTTTCTTGAAACTCATCACATAGTACTAAACTGACATGAATTATTCTAATATTGATAAAATAAATATGTGATAGTGCAATACTAGAATGGGTAAAATTTTTATGTCTTTTCACTGTTGTAGGAAATGACTTATTTTTCATTTTGATTTCATTTTTCTTTTTATTTTCTAGCTCTTTTGATTGCACTGACTCCTTTTTTTCTGAGTTTACTTCAATATCAGCAGCATTAGTAGCAAGAGCAATTCTGCTCCGAACTTCATTTGCAGTTACTTCTATGCGATTAACAGGATCAATGAACAAATTAATCGTATGACCAATGCGTTCGCTACTAACCATGAAATCACATACACCAAGTATATGAACAAATTGTTTATCTACATTAATTTTAAATGGAATACTCCACACAATATTTTGACTAGATTCTTCTTTTAATCCAAAACACAACAGAGACAATTTATCAGGAACAGAAGGAAACTGCTTTTGCAATAAAGGAAATGAATAATGAATACTACACCCTGGTGATACAACTGGAATCATTGCATGTTTCTGAATTTCTTCAAAAACTGATTTGGAATCAACTTTACCTTAAAAAATAGAATGAATAATATAAATATACATATTTTGAATAAGTATAAAATTATCAGTATACATAACCAAACCCTGTCTTTGTTTGGTAGACACAAGCATATAATTCAAATTTTAAGATAAGTATATAATTTAAAGCATTAAATTAAGAAGTTTAATGCAAATTAGATTTTCAATTTGATTGCATCCAATCCTTTTATAAATGTTGAATATGGTTATCATTTTTCTCTGTACAAAATGTAATAAGTGTATTTTGCAGTCACTAGTTAAAGTAAATTATTTAATTTTACATCTGTTTGTATTCTTAAAATTACAATTTTTTGTCATCTGAACAAGACATTCTTTTTCAAAAGTGTCAAAGATTAAACAAATTAAAAGTTAAAATTGCATTACTAAGTTCTTAATATCATTATTCCCAAAATAAGTACAAAATTTATCAAGGTAATATAAGTAAAGAAAAAAATTACCATCAGTGTTCAAACTTTGTCCATAAAATACATTCCCACTTGTTCTGTTATGTAGCAGCAATAAAGGACAGGGATCTGTATTTATAATTAAAAATAACATTCCATTTCGACGATGACTAGTTATAACAAATGGTTTAGTAGTGGAAAATTTCTCATCATATATAACTGGAACAGAAACTGAATGTCTGTTATTTTCATCTAAATGAGAATGAAAATGAACTGGATAGCTCCATACGCCAGAAGAAGGGATAGATATAGAAATGTAATAATTAAGGACAACAAAAGTTTCTGACGATAAAATATCAGATGTTGTTTGCCATACAAGCAATGGATGACACATGTCCACTGTATTTCTGAAGACTGCAGCAGGTTACTCCAAGAAGAAGAAAACTGAAAAATATGAAAATAATTAATAAGGTTATATATATATACATATATATATATATATGATATACTCATGTTTGTAAAAATTACAACACCAGGAAGAAATATAATGTGATTGAGCTAAAAATATCAGCAAATGTAAAGTAAAGGTAAAATGGTTAGAATTTCAGAGTTATCGAGCATGCGTGGACTGAGTTGTGCCCTTTAAATGACGGGATGGATCCACATAAATACGGATGTAGAGAGTCGTGTGTGATTATCTGCCAGTGCTAAACGTTAGGTGAAGCGTAATTATGTCTCTTCGATAAAAGAGGGCAACATTTCAACAACTTACGGAGTTAGAACGGAAAAGAGTCATTGACCTTCGTGAAGAAGGATTGTCATATCATGCAATACCAGGGACGTAGCTATAGCCGTATCAATGATGCGAGGCTCCCAGCTACAGAGGCCCCAACATGTGTATCTACAGCCCCACTAACTGGGCTCTCATATCTAAAAAGGACCCTGAAGGAATTTTGATACAGGGCCCACTCAGAACTAGCTAAGCCAGAGTGCAATACCTACTCACGTGCAGCGTAACAGCAGTACAGTGGTGAATCTTTGGATGCAGAGGACCGACGAGAATCGGAAAACTCAGAAATAAAGTACTGGACCCCGAAAGGTGGCACCAACACGCGCTGTTGAAACAGCTGGTTCGCATGGCACTGAAGGACCGCACAGCTTCATCTAGAGAACTGGAAGCACATAGGTCAACTGCTACAAGTGTATTATTGCCTGCTTCATCAATTCGTCGACGTCTGCAACACTGTGGGTATGGGCAAGAACTTCTTGATACAATAGGCCCATGGATCAGCATTACAGTGGTGATTAGCACAAGTAGTATTTTCTGTCAAATCTCACTTCAAGTTTTGACACAATGATGGACGCATTTGTGTCGGATGCTACGTCGGTGAACGCCACCTTCTTGAGTGCATTAGCAAACGCCATAGCAGACAAATATCTGCAGTTACGGTCTGAGGTGTGATTGCACATTATGAACGATCTCGATTGCTACGAATTACGGGTAATCATAACAGCAATCATATACATCAGTACAGTTCTAGAGCACAAAGCTTCCTTCAAGGCATTCCAGGAGCTGCATTTTAATGGGACATTGCCTACCAAAACATTACCAGGGGAAAAAATTCAAGACTTCCTTTCATCTCAACACATACTTCTTCCTGGGCCTACCTATTCCCCAGATATATTGCACATTTGTGGAATTTCGTTGGTCAGCGTATCGCTCATGATTTTGGTCTCACAGCTTCAACAGATGAACTTTGGGCACGCCTGCAAACAATATGGAATGCTCTTCCCCAGCAGACATTCAAAATATGTTTGACTCATTGCCATGTATAGCAGCACTTATTGCAGCACGTAGTGACTTCGCTAAATACTGATTTGAAACTCAATTATTTTCTTTACTTTGAAAATTTAATCATTTATTTGTACCTATACCAGTCAAACACCAAAACCAGTTATTAAATTTCATTTAATTCTGACGATTCCTTCATAGTGTTGCAATTTTTCCAAACATAGTGTTCAGTTGATACATACAAATATGTACAGTTGATTCTTAAATATTGAAGAAATTGGTGTATTTGAATGTGGTTTGCTAAAAAGTTATTGAAGGCAGATTTTTGGTACAGAGGAAACAAGTTCAAATTTTTGTCCTACTGCATCGAAATAAATCACTGGAAATATGCAAATCAGAATCCTTTAATATGTAGAGTGTATAACTAGCTAATTTTTAAATTTTCCTGTGTCAAACGCTTACATAAGGTTTTCATTGTAATGATTCACAGCTATTGGTGAGGTTTTTTGACCTCGATCAGGAGTTGCCAGCTACAACTTCATGAAGGTTTCACACACAAAAGAGACTGTAGAAAGATTCAGGCTCAATCAATATCGATTTTTCTCTCTGCTACTACACTTCAATGAAACGGGTAGAATGATTGACCTTATAGTGGTGCTTATATCAGTTATGGCCTCACAAATGGATACTTTAAGGGACGACATATAGCGCGAGAGATCTGGTAGGAAAACATCAGTAGCTGCATCGGTGGCGCAGCTAGTCCTGAGTGGGCCATGTATCAAAATTTATTAGGTTCCCTTTTTGGGGCCTCTTAACACAGATGTTTATACATACTGGGGCCCCTAGAACTTGGGGGGCGCATCGTTAATACTGCGGTAGCTACACCCTGATCTGCATCCTTTATGATGTATTACAATAGTACAGCTACAAGTTACAATTATTAGAACACAACTACCAAATGACACAGTTACGCAAGAATAATTCAAAAATCACGGTTTGTCTTAAATCCATAAATAGTAGGTTCTCAATGAAGGAAGGATGAGACAAGTCTCATTCTTCATCATATAGGAATAATAAAATTCATAACTGTAGGATATGAGTAAAGGAAAACTCACATGCCTACACTGAAGAGTCACTACACATATTAAGCATTACAGTTTGGTGTGGCTTTAATTGCCTTAATTATAATGAGTCCTTTTTTATTTGAACTGCCCTGTGGACAAACAGGCTGAAAGGTGTGCTCAGTTAATGAAACAATCTATTTGCAAATGCTAAGGGAAGAAATGATACTATGCTTTTTGAAGCATAATGTCCTTGACAGAGATACTCATTTTAGATGGGACATCCCCATGTCAAAACCAAAGAAAAGAAGTTCCAGAGAGGAACTTCGCCTGAAGAACAATTAATTAGCTTTCACAGTACAAATTAGTGATCCTCTTGCTCACTGGAATTAGTTGATGTTTTTTTTCATTTGGATATGCTACATGCTGTTAGTGAACAATGTTATCATTTCCCACACAAACTGATTTGTGTCAGTAGAGGATACATGTCTAGTCTTGCGATATGGTTAGAAATATTTTTCTATATTTATAGAAATCTGATAGTTGCTTGAGTGCAATGCATTCTGCTGACAAAAAAAAAAAAGAAACACCTTAGCAAGAATAAATGTTTTGAAAACCGCATTTAAACATAACAATTTTTTAAATTATTATTTTTTACACTACTTGTGAATTTACAGGACACCTAATAAATTTTATACATACACCCATAAATATACATACACATGTAATGGTTTACTTATTTTTTTCTTGAGGGATTTTTATTATTTCACAGTGGTCTAAAACCTTCCAAGACTTTGCATGATAATTAATTTTTAGTTGCAAAACAAAAACACAAAACACACACAATCCAAATTATTTCAAATAGAATAAACATTGTGACTGTATTGATAAGGTACTGCTTACGTAACAATACACAGATGTATTATACAATAAATGGGCAGTCCTAAAACTGAGTTAAGTATTATTGTTGTGAATTATATGGAGCAGTTAGTTTGAGTGGGTGGAGCATAGCTGTCACCAAGCTCATACCCCATATAGTCTATCTCGACGAAAACCATGTGTAAGGGATTCTGCCTTAGAGTTAATCTTTCAAATTCCTAATTCAAATAAAATGCCTTTTGCAAGAATCATAGAAACTTATGGATGGGATGAAGTGGTTTCAGAGCAAATCAGGAAAAATTGGTCTGCATGGTGTAAAGAAACTGAACATTTGCAAAATTTAAAAGAGAGAGAGAGAGATTCCACGATACTACTATTCTCCCACCAATTTAATTAATAGAAATGATTTACAGTTACAAGTGTTTTCAGATGCTTCACCAAAATCTTTTGGAGCTGTGGCCTACTTAAGATATAAAACTTCTGCTAACAATTTTAATACTAGATTCGTTATTTCTAAATTTAGAGTAGCTCCTATTAAAAAGATAACTCTTCCTATAGGCTAGAATTAATGGGTGCTGTAATCGCTGCTAGATTAGATTGTTTAGCGAATTTTCGAGGATATTAAAAGAATAGTACTGTAGATATTGGATATATTGTGCTTTATTGGATTAAAGGTTCTGCAACCAAATTTAAACCTTTTGTTTCAAATAGAATCTAAGAAATTCAAGAAAACACAGATCCTGTATCTTGGAGGCATTGCAGTGGTAAACAAAACCCGGCTGACTTATTGACTAGAGGCCTAACTAACAGAGAGCTTAAAAATTCCGAAAAATGGTAGCACGGTCCTGAATGGTTAAGAGATTCTGAAAACCCTTGGCCGAAATTAGAAGGATTTGAATCAATAGATTCTGAAACTGTTGAGTTGAAATCCAGTCTTATTGTTAACTTAACAACTACTTCACGAGGAGATTATCGTTCCAGAAAAATATAGTAGTTTGTTTAAACTACTACGAGTTACGGCTTATATTTTTCGTTTTGTGAACGCACTTAAAAGGAAAGACTTCGAAAACGGGCCTCTTGCATTGGAAGAACTCTCCAATGCAGAAATATTTTGGATGAAAGTAACTCAAAATGATTTTTTTCCCAGTGAAATTACTTTCTTGAAAAGTAATAAACCTTTACAAAAAAAGTCAAAGTTGTTGTGTTTGAACCCCTTCCTTGATAACAACGGTGTTCTGCGAGTCACAGGAAGACTAGGAAAAACAACTCATTTATCAGCGAATTAGAAACATTCTATTCTTCTCCCTTCCAAGTCAAAGTTAACTGAATTGTTAATTTGGGAGTCACACCAGAATGAAATACTCGTTTATGTATCTCACACATTGGTGCAGGAGAGAGAGAAATACTGGATTTTGAAAACTCGTCAGACTATAAAGTCTCCGCAGAAAAAGTGCAAAACTTGTATGGGATTTAACTCTAATCCAGGAAGTCAAGTTATATATCGCTCCTCTTCCAAACGTCTCCCTTTGAAGTTGTAGGGATTGATTTTGCGAGACCGTTATTTGTCAAAGACAGCGATGCCAAACAGTATATACTGTTAATAACTTGTGCAGTAACAAGAAGTGTTCATCTAGAGCTGGTCGTTAGTATGACTACTGACACATTTTTCTTGCTTTTCGACGTTTTATTACTCGACGCGGTTTGTATTCCATGATGATATCAGATAATGCCTGTACTTTTAAACGTGCTGAATTGGAGCTTCAGCAAATGTGGAAAGTGTTGAACCATGCAGATGTAAAAAACTTTTACTCTGCTCACTCGATTAAATGGAGCTACATCGTCGAAACAGCCGCCTTGTGGGGTGGTTTCTATGAACGCATGGTGCGTTCTGTAAAAGTCACGCTTCGAAAAACACTAGGAAGATCATCACTCACCATTGAACAGTTATTAACTGTTCTAACTGAAAATGAAGGAATGATCAACTCTTGACCTATCACTTACGTTGGTAACAAAACAGAGGAACAAATTCCCTTGACTCCAGCACATTTTATTATGGAAAAAGAATCACTTCACTGCCACCTGTAAGATTCACCTTGATTCCAACCTCTCTTCCAGAAAATGTTTAATTAAAGCTTTTAACTATCGCAGAAAGCTAATGAGATCCTTTTGGTCTAGATGAAAGAATGAGTACTTACTAAATTTAAGATCAGCTCATTCAAGCTTATTTAAAAATGCTTCTCAATTTAAAGTTAATGATGTTGTTATGATCAAAGATGATCAATTATCTAGAAATTTTTGGAAATTGGGAATAATTCTTGAATTATTTCCTGGTAGAGTAGGCATGGTGAGGGCTTGCAAAATTAAGACTGATTCATACATAATTAAACACCCTGTACAATTGTCGTATAATTTAGAAATCCAGGACTGATAATTAAAATTGTAAATATCAAAGAGTTCTCATATACTCATATTCTTGAATAACATAATTTTTTTAATGATATTTTGAATGCTGATTAATGTAAATAATTTTATTTGAAATATTTCTTTTTTTTATAATGTGCATATCTTTAGATTCAAATGCAGTTTATTATTTTATTTTTAAATGTTGCTTTAGCTAGAATGATTCTTGAAAATTATGTATTGAACTATTTTATATTTTCTCAATGTATATATTGTTTTACAAAAATTTCTAAAGTTTTTGACTTAATTTATTATTAGTAATGTGTTACTCATTTAATTCTTGCTTACTTCAAGCATTAATAAAAAGCTTGATTAGTAACTTATTAATAAATTAGAAAATTTATAATGTATACTTTCCTTGCCAATGTTTAAATTTTGTATAATGAAACCTCTTTTTTTTTCTTTTCTCAAATTTCAGGATATTTTATTGTTTAAATGTTATTTCTTATTAGTGCATTGAAATTTGTTAGAATATTTAATTTGTATGTTTTTAAAATTTAATTGCTTGAATACATGAAAATGTTATGAATCCTCTGATTCATCTTGGGGCAGGATGTTGTGAATTATATGGACCAGCTCGTCTGAGTAGGTGGAGCGTAGCTCTGTCACCACGCTCTCAGACCCCACATAGTCTATCTAAAAGAAAACCATATGTAAGGGATTCTGCCACAGAGTTAATTTTGAACTTGGCTTCTGCATAACTAGGTGTGCCGTTGTTTACTAGGAAATCTTGATTATTTCAGTCTAATATTTTAAAATGGTAATTTAATTTGTTAAAGATTATTAAGTTTTATTTTATTTAAATTTATTATTATTACCAATAAATCCAGGAAAAGACGAATTTGAATTCCAGTAGTATTTGAATAACACCAAACACATGCACCAGTATTAATATTATCATTTTTTCAATTATACAATAAAGGAAAAGGATGCAATCTTAATGACTAAAAACAATAATAATTTTTACATCATTTTAAAAATATGATGTTCCTTTTAAATACTTTAAGCGCGATTGTCCCATTATATCTATATTTGACTTGCATGAAGGCAACAATATGAATATTTTCAATAATTTAACATATAAAGGACAAGAAAGTAATTGCAAAAGCACACTGAAAACATGAAAATCGTTAAATGCAAATTGTGTATTATCTAAAACTAACAAGAATCAGGAAATTTCATAAAAAATGGTAAATAATTTGTAAAGAAAAATATTTGAATCACGAAAAATAATGTTAAGTAATATTATCTATGTTGCTCCTTAAACAAAATAACTTTATTTTGCAGAGAGAAAGAATGGGATTAATTTAATTTTTATATGTATTTTTTACATATCGTTGGTCTAATTATCAGACTGCATAACTCCATCTGGGATGCTAATTTGATACAGTAGGGCTAGGCGTCAAAATGTTGTTTATGATCACCAAGATTGATTGAATATTAACGTCGCACTGTTCAGTACGCGGGGTTTTGGGACGGACCCGAAATTTTTAAACCCTGGCAAGTGATGGACGAACCTAAAGGGCACCCCTCTCCAATCCACACCACCCAACGGGAGGACGTTTCAGCTCTCGACAGATTTCGTGCATCGCGCCTACACGGCGGGTTTTGGGGGCAGGGTCGAACTTGAAAGGAAACCCGGGCCATACCTATACCACCGGGAACCCCGCCGGGTCCAAAGATAGTGATAAAATTTTTCAATATGGTGCGATTTTTTATCGTGCGATATTGCAAATTTTGGTAATGAACGCTTAAAATAGTGTTAATTTATATCTGGGGGAAACATTAATATTACTTTCTTTTTATTTATATTTTATGTTAAAATCTTGCCCCACCCTTCCTTAAAACTAGTTTTATTTTGAAAAAAAAATAATATTTCACGATCGAAGGGAAAAAATTAAAAACGGGCGTGCACTGGGCATGGCGTAGACAAAACATAAGGAAAACCTAGGGGTCATCTTGGTTTTATGTAATCCCCCAAAAAGTGCTTGGTGATTACTCCATATCAAATCAGGTGCACCGTGGATTAGCGTCTGATATGGGCATGATATAATAAATATCCCAAAGAGAAATAAATAATGTATAACAATTTTTTTTCTTAAAGCAACATTTATTATGTGCAGGGATCCAACTTAAGATATAAAAAGGTACTAATTATAGCGAAGAAAATTAACGTCTATTGTCATCTTTTGATAGAGTAACGAGACTATAATAATTATTCACTCAGATCAGTTTAATCTAAATTTTCGATTTCATATTAATATTGACATATTTGATTTTGTTTATGCTGATTTTCCAGAAAATAACAATTCTTCATTTTTCTAATTAATAAGCAATTTCCTAATTGTCGATTAGACATAACCAAGTTTCCTATTTTGAGTTACAGTAGGAAAATAAAATCTGACACATTTAGAACTAGTTCATTTAAATTCTATTAATTAAAAAACCAAAATTCAAAATCCACCAATTCCTTCTTCACCATTCTCTTTTGAAATTCAGTTCAACATATGATAAATTATGATTTATAAAATAAAATTGACTATAGATCACAATATAATTTACAAAATAAAACAAAACAATAGTTCAGTAACTTCAGGCAGAATTACCTACTTTGTTTACACTTAAAAATAATATATTTAAATAATGCTAGCCATTTTAAAAAAAAAGCCTGATTTTAAATAATTAAACACTAACAGGCAAAAGTAAATACATAGTAGAAAAAGATTCATGGAAATACAAACAAGAAAGAATTTTTGAAGTTTACTAATTAAGAATTGATTTTCATATAAAGCCCACGGTATGAAATAATTCTGATGAGCGAAATTTTTACAAGCGTTAACAAAATTGAGTTACGCTGTGTTCTGCGCATGCACCAAGTTGCTGTCGGAAGGAAGAAGGATTAATTTTTCTTTTTTAAAATTACGATCTTTTCCTACCAAAAGCAGACTAAAAATATTTACAGAATCGGAAAGATCACTTATTTCGCCATAATACGGTTTTTTTTTTTTTTTTTTACAAAATAACGAAATTTTGCATTTTTTACGATTTTTCCTAAAATGAGCCAATATCGATTTCATCGATATTGGCTCATTCGATATAGATCAAATTTTTTATGAAAAGAGTTTTAATCGTTCTGTACGAATTTCTTACCATCATAACGTATCGAAATTTTGTGCTAAAATAATTCAAACTTTGTTCTTTTAAAATCAGCGATTTAAAATATAAAATACCGAATTTTTTTTTGTTGCGATTTTTCAAAAAACACTCAAAATTTTAACTAAACATTCAATAGCTTCGTTATTTATAAACATATCACACGAAAATTTTTTTTAAGTGTTAAATTTTGCTATCCAAGTTTTGTATA
This sequence comes from Trichonephila inaurata madagascariensis, assembly GCA_019973955.1. Taxonomy (NCBI): domain Eukaryota; kingdom Metazoa; phylum Arthropoda; class Arachnida; order Araneae; family Nephilidae; genus Trichonephila; species Trichonephila inaurata. The sequence goes on from BMAV01004786.1 coordinate 257,227, forward strand.
AAGTTTGAAAAAATTGCTTAAAAATTACGGGTTTAAAAAGAAATTTTGTGTTTTTCGTCTAATACCCCTTTTACAAGAAATCATGGTAGAATTATCGAATCGGCCACTGGTCCACCAAATTTTGAAAAATCGCCAATTTGGTGCGTTTTTGCGTGTTGTGTTTTGGAGTAGCAACCCTACGATTTGGCGATTTTGACCCTTTACCGATTTGGCGCGAAAAAACTTGGTGGGATAAGTGGCCGATACGACAATCCAACCGAAATCATTTAAGTAGTTTTTTTTTTTATATTTTTCGTTTAAAAATTACCGTTATTTGTTATCGATAAGGGAAATTTAGAGAATATATTTTAAAAATTATAAGGGAAGTTTAGAGAATATATTTTAAAAATTAAGTCCTAAAAACTAAAACTTAAAAAATAAACTAAGTAGCCTTATCCAAGGTCACGGCTCAAAAAGGACTTCATATTGTACTTACTGATGGGCGTCAACGTTTTTACCACAGCAGACTAAACAACAAAATGATGCTTCCATTACGAAATGAGTTTACCAGGCTTTCTACTGTTCGTGTTACTACAATTGATCAAGTTAAGATCAATAAAATGAATGGAGGGGTTATGATTCTCTTTTCTCTCAACTGCCAAAGTCACCGAGCACATGCACGTGATCTCCAGGGTAATATAGTGCTAAAAGCACACATTTTGATGTTATCAGAAACATGGCTTTGCAAAGAGGAATTAGTTGAAATTGAAAATTTTAAACGCATAACACAGTACAACAACCAAGTATTAATCGTGGGGGCGGGGTCGCCATCTATCAGAACGTGCACGATTCACAAAATAAGTTTATTGGCAATCATGATGATTTTGTGAGAAGAAATACCCAGTACATTAATTAAATTAAATCTAATTTGGGAGATATATGTGCCGCGAGATGCACTTTACCTAACGGTAAACCTATTGTTGTTGCAGTTTATATTTCTGTCCATTAGAATGTTACTGAAATTATACATTATATCTACGACACATTATCAGCATATACAGAAGGGAAACAGTATCATGAACTTCCACTCATACTTGGTGACGATTTCAATATTCATTTCGATAAAGATGAAAAATTCGGAATAGTACAATTTTTGAAATCAGAGCCTAGTTTGGATTTTGTTTTTGGTAGAGCACTGGAGATGACTAAGTATGATACAACCACTGATGCGATGTTTTCACGATTGGTGAATCACGTATCTACCGACGTTCACGCATTATACTTTAGTTACCACAGCCTCTAGTCACAGTGATTAATATAATGGCGAGATAATGTAATTAATACTCAGTGATATTAACCCAGTGCTTCTCAAACTTTTTATATCTATTACTTTTTAAGTAATAGATATATTAAGTAAGTTACTTTCAAGTAATAGGATAGATATCATACTACTTTTAATTTTTAAATTGTAACAGATTGCAGTAAATATGCATCATATATTTTATTTTTTATTTTGTCAAAATGCATTTTGTTTTGCATCCTTTCAGTAAATCAATAATTTAAAAAAAAATTAATTCTTTTTGACATGCTTGCACCCTTCATGTACGGTTATAACCCCCCTAGAGGGGTGCGCCCCACAGTTTTAGAATCGCTGTGTTAATAGTGAAGTAAATCAACCTTCTTAACAATGTAATCATGTACTATGAGTAATATATATTGTAGTATAACTGATGTATATATATATTATTTTATAGAATCAATGTGAAAAATGTGAATAGAATAAAGAAAATACATGCATGGTTTCAGTAATATATGAAATGCGTTTATTTACCCCGTTTGCCTACTATATAATAAAAGACAACCATACTAGACAAGTAAACTCCAGTGGTATGTCAGAGCCGACACAGTTTTTTTTCTTGTTTGTACAACAAAAAAGTAATGAAACTAAAGGAAAATTCTTTAAATAAGCCTTGTAACATTTAATTGTAATATCAAATAAGTAGTCGAAAATTAAATGAATACTATTATAAAAAAAAAATCTGTACATTTTGTTTAAAATTTTAAAAATATAAATAAGGGATATAAACTTACATTTTTGTCATTTTCAGCAGCACATGATAAAGAAAACAATAATTCTGTATTAGCTTCACAAGAAAGCATAATGACTGGAAAAGCCGTAACAACAATAATATCCTCTTGTACTTCAGAATGGAGCTTTAATAAAAATACCTTCAAAAGAAAAACATACGAAGATATTACAATTATATTAAGATAATAAAAATATTTCTAATAACTGTTTTTCCCCTGTAAAATTTGGGGCCTTTGGCAGGGGGGGTTAGGCCGGACAAAGGGGGGGTGGGAAAGAACCCTTTGGGTCAAATTTGGGAAAAAATTTTTTTTTAAAAAATGTGATATATTTTTTAAACATTATTGGATATTTCCCGAAATATTATTAGATGTGTTTTGGGATTTCATTTCGTTTTTATTTCCCTTTTTTTGTACCTATATATTTAATGTCAGTTTTTTTATACATTGAAACTTGGGGGTTCGGGCGGGGGGGTATGAAATTATGAAAGTTAATATGTTTCATGACTTTCACTAGTAACTTTCTCCCCATCAGGAGAATGGACATTCCTTTTTAATGGAGGACATCAAATGGACGTTCCTTTCCTCATACGATGTCTTCCAGCTTTTTTAAAGGGCAAAAAAATAGATAGAGAGCCACACGAGATGTTTTATTTTAGTCATGGTATAATTACTACAAGTTAAATTAAAAGCGCTTGTAATCCCTACCATCAGTAGATTCTTTTTTGAAGAAATTGGCCTGCAGAAACGGGCTATTTCTTTTCTTACATTTTACTCGTTTGAAATCATAACAGAAGCGTAGCTATCGCCGTATCAATGATATGGGGCCCCAAAATGTGTAAGCAAAACATCGTAATATGTAAAGATCCACCCCCTTCAAAAAAAAGTCCTATAGGAATTTGGATACAGGGTTCACTCAGTACTAGCTACGCCAGTGAATCATAATGAGTAATTATGTGCCTAATTTCGAATTATTTTGTATTTTTTAGGACATTAGAATTGTATATATAAATTATAATTAACACACACACATATATATGTGTGTGTGTGTTAATTATAATTGTTTGCTTTGAGAAGAGGGGCGGCATTTTCCATCTTTGTCCGGAGTAGCAAAACTGCTAGAGCCGGCAATGCATTTGGCAAAGTATATTTCATATGACATTACCAAACATTAAGCACAACAAAAAAAACATTTAAATTGTTCTTAAATACGACGTAGATCTCCAATTTTATGCTTCAAAAATATCAAATTCATAAAAATGATTATTATTAACTCTTTCAGAATGAAAGGCGAAAACGTGCGCCAACTGCTAGGTGAGTGAGTGAATACTAATGTCACTCTATTCAGCTACATGCGGGCTTTAGGCGATGGACCTCGTAATTTTGAACCACAGTCAAGTGACTTGGACGACACCTGAACTGCAACCACCCCTCTCCTAACTTCTACACCACATCGACAGGAGGACGTTTAGTCCCAACAGATTTAATATGCATCAATTCCTCTACACGTGGGTCTTCAGAGGCATTACACTCAAACTTGGGACACGCTAGCCATGAGTCTGTGACTTTGACCATTTAGCTACCACGGCTACGTGTCTACCCCTGGGGCCAGAGCTTTCTTTCGCGAGTCTCTCATGGGTCGGAGGGCATTTACCAATAAGCTTAAATCCATGAAAATACAGAAAAATGAACAAGTTGTTTCATAATGCTGTGTAAAATATATAAATGGCATATGTTCTCTATATTTTTTATTTACCTACTTTACTTACATAAGAAATTTCTCGTTTAAATTTATTTCTTATACATTTTATGTTCAGTATTCGTTAACCATTTAAAGACTTTAAACATTAAACATTTGAAAACTGAAAGTTAATTAAAATTCTTTAGCTTAAAGAATTTGAAAACAGGGATCAGAGATTTTAAAAAAAAATTGCATTACACTATTTTTCAATTAATATAAATTTTCAAATTTAATAAATATTGTACCTTTTGCTTAGTCATTTTCATTTTTATCAATACATTAATTGAGCCATTTTGAGGTATTTTTTGAGCAGTATTACAAAAGAAAGAGGCAATATCCATATCATCCCTTGCAGTCGGAGACTCTTCAGTACAATTTTCTTCAACTGTCAAGTTTGAACTATAAAAGAATTCTCCTTGTTCAAGAATACTGAGTCGGAAACTTTCCTATAAAAGAAATATTTTGTTATTAAAATATATAAATATGTGTTCTTTTAACAAAAATGACAAAGACAGTCATTCCATAAATACCCAAATGCTAATCATGCTTTTAAAAACTTTGCATTTTTGTCAAAAGACACAAAATTCAGTTTAGTTATAAAAAAACATTTTTAAATTGTGCTGTTACATCTTTAGTATTGCTAAGAGGGATTATAACTAGTTTTTGAAAATAAAATAAACTTTATATGTTTCCTTATAAGTCCTCCAGGTTATTAATCCTACTAACATACATTATCAATTTTTTAAAAAATATTCATAATCGCTTTTTTTTCTAGATTTTAATTCTGTTGAAATTTTAATTAGCAAGTTTTAAAATGTTTGAGCGGTTAAAGAGTTTATGTCCACTACAGAAAGTTTACAATATGGGTTGACAAATTGTTTTCGTTAATGTTGCATCATAAATCAACAAAAGGGTAACTGGCAACATATTTCATATTTTTGAACCATGGTCAAGTGATGTAGACAATATGCAAGTTGGCATTTCACTTTCGAAACTTTCCCGTCAGACGAGTTCTAACAAATTTAAAATGCATAAGTGCAGCAACACTGAGGGTCTCCAGTGGAATCAAGACTAGATAAACCGACTCAGCTGAAAGATTGGCAGTCACAAGCTCACAGCTATACCACTCAGCTATCAGGATAACTTTACAATATGGGAACACCACATAACTACAGAATAGCCCTGTTACTCCACTCGATGATTTTTCAATAATTTATAAAGCTCATAATTTGGGTTTTGACTATTTTCAGTCATTTTTGTATAAGCTAATGAGAGCAAATTTATATAGTTGATATTTCAGATAATCTGGTGTCCTATTTTGGAATGATTTGCAAGAGTAAAAGATAGAATATTCTGAAATAAATTTTGCTATTGTTCCATTTATTTTTGGAAATATTGTTTTAGATAAGGGGTGTCAAACTCGAGGCTCGCGCCGTCAGTAAGCAAATTGCGGCCCACTGACTCTTTTTAAAAATTTTTAAATATCAGGTTTTTAAAATTTTTTCATTTTGAAATTTATTTGAGGTGAACATTTTATATATGTATAAATCTACAATATATTTAACTGTTACCTGCTATTGTTTTAAAATAAATCCTTTTTGATAACAGAAATGGCCTTTAGATTAAAAATATTATTTTTATATTTTATTAAACGTTTTCATTTGATTTTACTATAATAAATTACTTTTTCATTAAATTCTGAAATGCATAATGCATATTCTTAACTACAAATGGTACACGATTCTTCATGTGTGCGACTTTTATTTCTCTTCCTCCTTTTCGGTTTGGAGTGTCCAACCAGCAAGAGACAGTCAGATGTCTTTTAAAGTTAAGAAAGATCAATTCAAGAGGAATGTCGTCATTTTCTAGAAAATTGGAAATGCAATACTTTCTGTGTCCACAACGAGAATAAAATAGGCTTGATATCTAAAAACTCTATTTCATAGTCGCTAAGAAATGTCATCTTAAAACGCATTACGACACAAATCATGAAGAAAACTAGGACCAATACTTCACAAAATTTTGTGAAATCAAGTCAGAATTGAGATAAATTCTTCAAAAACAGTAAAGTATTAAATTTGTTAAAGATTATACAGCTGTAGTAAAAGTTATATATTATCACATTTAATCACGTAAGCAGAAATAATTTACAGAAAGAGAATTTGTTAGGTAATATTCATTTAAAACAGCGGAAGTATTATGTCCAGCACAAACAAAGCAAATTAGAAGTGTAAGTTTATGCCAGAATATTGCAGCTAACAGAGTTGAGGAAATAGCTGAGAACCTGAGATTTTAGCATAATTCTACAATATCAGCATTTCAAACCTACTTTATTGCAATATTTTGATGAAAGAACATATATTCAAAACTTCGCTCATCTAGTCGTTTTTATTCATGGATCCGATGTTAATTTAAAAATAAGTGAAGAACTTTTAGAAATCATTCATATTTATAATACAACCTCTGGTGCTGATATTTTGGATGTACTTATAAATGTTTTGAAGAAATATGATACCATTGGAAAAGTTAGTTTACCTTCCATGATGGTGCACCTGCAATGACTGGTACAACTAAAAGAGTTGTAGCAAAATTTAAAAAACATGCCAACGTCATAGTAATAATAATTCTTAACATTTTCATTGTAACATTAAAATTTTGGAGCAGGTACTGTGCTCCAAAGTTTTAAACACAGGGCATGTCTTAAAAATAGTCACCGAAATTGTAAATTATATTCGAAAACATAGACTCAATCATCGTGAATTTGAATGAATTTCCAGAAGATATAGAAAGTGAATACAACGATCAACCATATTATGCGGAAGTTCAATGGCTTTTAAATCATAAAGTGTTGAAACGATTCTTCAAATTCCCGGACGAATGTACAATTTTCTTGGAAACAAGTATTATGAATGTGCTGAGTTAAAAGATGAACAATGGATAAAGGACTTGGCTTTGTCAGTTGATATTACAGGTCCTCTTATTAAATTAATTTAAAGCTTCAAAGTGTGTGTAAAAATCATGTTGTTACAACTCTATTTGATATTTAAAATTATTACTTTCACGAAAATAAATAGAAAAAGAAAAATTGTCTCACTATGAAAGCTGTCAATATTTATTAGTAAAACCCCATAAATTAAAATTTACTGAATATGATCACTAAATTATATTGTTTGAAACGGAATTATGGATTGAAGATTTTCTGGTTTTAAAAGCTGTGAGTTACAATTTCGCACTTTTATTTCACCTCTATCTATCGATATTGAAATTGTTGATGAAAGCTTTCAAATGAAATTAATTGAATGTGATTTTTTGTTAGAAGAAAAAATCTATGGAAAATGGAATTCTAGATTTTTATACATATTTATCAGTAGATTTGTAAAATTTATCATTTATTCCGCGAATAATGGATGCATTCGAAAGCACTTATGTAAGTGGGCAATTATTTTCTTTAATGAAAAATAGCGAAAATTCAGAAAAATCAAAGATTAACCCCAATCAACATGTATTGTCAATTTTAAAAATTGCATCAACTCAATATTTTCAATTAAATCTTAATGACTTTCTTTCTGAAAAAAAAAACGATGTTAAATATCTTCTAAAAAGTAACGTAAAATTGAATTTCTTATAATAGTTTTTTTTCTATAAAAAATATAAATTATTTATATTAAAGTAACATAAAATAAAAAAACGACTATATATGTATAATATACAATACATTAAGCTTTACAAAAAGTCTAATAAGTGCCTAATACATTATAAAGAATCGCATTTTATTGATTTTTTGAAGATTGAAAACTTGCGACCCCAAACTTATAATAAAATTAACCATGTGGCCCGTAATATGATACGAGTTTGACATGCCTGTTTCAGATGTTTGGATGTTTTTGGAAATATTCAGATATTTTAATTAATAGCTGAAAATAATTTAAATTTATAGCAAAACTGAAAATAATTATTTCACAATAACAGTTCAAGTAAATAAAATGTTAAAAGTAAATCTGATATCAGTTATAAAATATGAAATTCCAATTCTTTTTTTAAGGTTAAGAAGATAGGCACATTTGTTAGGAAAAAAGTTAATTATTTTTTTTTTATTTCGTATTTTCTCTTCTTATACACTCATTTGAAAACAAATGCATTTAACGAAAGAAAAAATTAACTTCATAAGAAAAGTCAGAAGTCTAAAACATAATAAATTGAACACAAAGAGTAAAGATCCAATTCTATTGTAAATACTCACATGAGGTTCAGAAGGTATAGCTATGGAATTTGGTGGAAGCATCCACTCCATTCCGTTTTCATTAAATAAGAACAAATCTGTTCGTAATCTATTTAGCAGAATCACATGAGGTTTAAGGTCGCATAAAATAGTATTCAAACCAGGCCATCTCTGAGAGAGATTAATCTACAAAGAAAGGAGGAAAACTGAAATCAATAAAAGTAATTCATAAAATACCATTATATTCTTGTAAATTTCATTGATACATATTCAGGAAAAAAAAGCAAAATTATAATTTCAAATGAATAAACGTTACTATTAAATAAAAACACAGTTATATTTAAAACAGGATCCATTTATTCTAAGAGATTTAATTATAGAATAATAATATCAAATAATTTACATGATCAAGAATCCAAACATAAAGTATGGCACAAATTGATCTGATTTTATTGAATGTCGAAACTTCAAATTTCATTCATTAACAAAATGGTTTATGGATAATATAAATACAATGTTTTAGATAGTTAAACTGTTTCAAACATCGATTAGTAAATAATTTTATGCCTTGTATTGTTTCTGATGTCACCTGATCAACAGTGCTAAATCGAGGCCCATGAAATACATCATGACAAGGGCTAGTTTTACCTCTGTCATTAGATGTAGTTTTGAGCATGATACAGATGACAGTACCATTAGGCTTGTTATAATTTTATGTGCATGTGTAAAAACATTTATAGCACGAACTTGAAAACCCATTTTTAGGCTGCTCTAAGCAAAACGTGATCTAAAAAGTTTTACAATGCAAGTATTTGAAACTAACTATAATACAGAAATAAATCATAAATAAGTAATCACTTTCCATTCTACCGTATGTTGGATAGTTTAATACGAAAATTTGATTTGAATTTTTATTGAAGTCATACTATGAAGCTTTATTAAGGCTATTTGCGATGAACCTTGTAAATTCTGAGCCCCAATCAAGTGAAGAAGATGACACATCAGAGCTGGTACCCCCACTCTTCAAATTACCACATTACACCAATGTAAGGACTTTGAGACTCAACAGATTGAATATGCCTCAGCTGCTATATATGGTGGGTTTTAAAAGGCACCAAGACAAAGCCGGCCATGAGTTGGCAAACATGACCAGTCAGCTACTGCAGCCACACTTATAATAAGTAAAGGCGTTATGAAATAATTTGCAGCACCTGTCTGATGACAGGCAGCTTGTCCATCAGATTTCAGAGAGTGATGCTCAGAATCTGACATGGCTGCTTTTAAACTATCAAAACATAATTCCTAAAGCTTACTCACATTTCTAAGTAACAGTATTAAAAAATGATTTGTATGTATCAGTATGTGCTTCTTCAAAGAAATTGAAGAATATTGCATTATTTTTATACAACTTCATTAAATTTCCATTAATCATTTTTGCCTATTTTGCCATGCAATGTGGTAATTTAAAATTAATATCTTTATTTTCACTTTTTTATTTTTCACGCTAAGTTAAAAATTATATTTTTTTCTTGATTCAGGGCAGTCTGTACATAAGAACAATCATAGCGAGATGAAACCTTTTGTTTTCAACCTTTCTCTAATTTCCTTCAGCATGTGGAAACTTAAAGGAGATTTCGCTATTATTAATTTTGACTGCAACCTAAATATTATGGAACTATATCTATTCTCTTAATTTCTTCACATAAATTGTGATAGGAGAATAAGGTAACTAACTTTTTAGGATCCTCATAATATTCTTCTTTGATGTTATAACAATCAGCAATATTACGACAGTTAAATTACAGAAATAATACAAAATGAATTTTTATATGGTAAATATGACAGTAGTATAATAAAAGTTTCATATCACCTTTAACTTGCATGAAATATTATCAGATGCTACAGCAGGCACGATATCACAATGTTTGTCAGAACAAGGGTATAAGGCATTCAAATAAATTTGCGAATGTAAGGGCCTACAGAATTAAAATGAATTGTCACAATTTATTGAAAATATAAGATTAAAAAAGATCACAAAATAAACAATAAATATTTTTTAGAAAATTGATTTTATTTTCATGTTTAATACAAGTCTAAAGCTATATTAAAGTTTTACCAACGGATTTGAAAATATTAAACAGTAATAGAATAAATACAATAAAAAAAGAGTAATGATACACACACTGGCAAATGAATTAAAAACCTTTGAGATATGCATTTGAATGCTTGCTAGGGATGACTTGTGACTTGGGTTACATGTGGATAGAAAACTAGCATAAGTAAGGTGATAAAGTACTTTTTATGATGAAGTAAAATGAGAAAAACAGCAGATCTCTCCCTATTTAAAAAATAGTTTAATGTTGATGCCCGTTTAACAGGGGCCTCTAATTAGAAGACAGCAAATCTCACTGGGTCTTCAAAGGCAGCTACATCAAAGGTTTTTAAAAGTTGGTATAAGAACCCGCAGTTCTTCTCTGGACGACGTAACTGAGGTTCAAGCAGTTTTCCCAAGAGCGTAATCGGTGTCGTCTCTGACGAATTGTACGGCAGAACAGGGACTCTACTGTGCTTCAACTGACTTGTCAACCAAGGCTCTTTCCCAACAGATTTCAGCTCGAACTATGTGAAGAGAACTGAAGAGGATAGAAGTGCAGTCGGGTGCCTGTGAGAAAACCATTCATTTCTGTGCGAAATGCAAAAATTCGTTTACAGTGGTGTCGGGAAAGATACAGGGCATCTGGGGATTGGAAACGGGTAATGCGGTCGGATAAATCATGCTACACCTTATTTTGCAATGATGGAAGACGTCGAATTTAGGGAGAACCCCACGAATCCATCTTGCTTTACTCGCCCCGTGCAAGGATCTTATGCGCGTATCATGATATGGGGCATGTTCTGCTGGCATGGAAGTGGTGCCCTGGTGTTCTTCGAGGGTAACAAAGACACCAGATATATTTGCAGATCAATTGTACCCAACAATGTTGCATTTTTATCTTGGTGGTGACGAATACTTCATGGACGATACTGCAACTATAAACCGTGTTAAAAGTGTTCAAAATTGGTTTCATGAACATTAATCTGATTTCCAAAACCTTCCCTGGCCGTCGCATAGACCGGACTTTAACCTCATAGAAAATGTTTGGGATATGGTGGAAAACTGCATCCTACAACACTCTTCTCTACCATGTAAAAGCTGCAAAGTTAATGCATGATATCCTCCGGACGTAAATGCACTCTAGAAGTATGTATACTCGAAATCCAAACAAATCAGAACTGTTATCCGCGCAAAAAGAGGTCAAATAAAATATTGATCTTGGGTTTTAATTCATTGGACATTAAATATATATTTTGTCTCTTTAAGTACCACACTATAGAGCCAGCAGAAAAATAAGCATATATTAAAGAGAACAGTTTGTACGATTCTATGTTTAAAACAAATACCTTAATATAACGTCTTATAATGAAAACGGATTAAAAGGAGTATATAATGCTAAAATCCTTTTAACATCTCTCTTTCTAAAAGAAACTTTAGATCCCCTCCCTTTCATTTTAATAAATTAAAAATGTTTCCATTTACTTTTAAGCAACAGAGTTTAAAAAAACCACAAATAAAACTATGTCATTTTAAAATAAAACAATTCTTTAAACAAACTAAAAAAAAGATCAAATTTTATAATGTGGGTGGTATTGTTTAAGGCTGTCTTAGTGTAATGTAAAAGAATAGATACTGCATTTAGCATACTTTTCAGATATAAAAGTACTCCTACATTAATATCATATTCTGGCTTCAGTATTCTATAGAGCATGGCATAATTTATCACACTACTTTTTTCCCCCTGATAAATTGTTTCTCATAGAGAATGCGATTCGCATTTTTTCTCCTTACCATACTGCTAAATGAGCTATTTTCTTACATATTAAAATGGAATTATTAATAGAGTACTCTGAAATTTTAAAAATGCTATTTTATAAACAGATGTTTGAATTACAATGTTGCAAATTTTTACGAACATTCGGTCATTTTTCTGAATAAAAATTTGTTCTGTGTTTCGCTTAGGTTCTCATACATTCGGCGAAAACGGCTTTAAATCATTAGCTAACTGTAAAATTAATTTTCAACAGCTTCCTCATTAAAAATAATCCCAGCAGGAATAAATTATTCTGCACGTAAAATCAAGAATAAGAAAATAATGTACTTTAAAAGAGATATTTCAAGAAAAAAGGAAATTTACACTTTACAATGATAATGTTAAAGAATATATATGTTAAACCAAATTAAGACTCAGAAACAATTCTGCAGAATGATGTGCTCTCTTCTATAGAAAAGAGAATCAAACAGTCAAAGATGGAAGTCTAACATTAAGTACCAACCTTTCAAGAAAACTGTAGGGCCAAAGTTTATGATTCACAGGCTGCATATTAAAACAGTAGTCATGTAAACATTCCCCTTTATCAAATGGTTTCAAGAGAGCTTGATTCAGATCTGATGATGAAATGGAAAATGTAGGAACTAATATCTTTATATCTATAAAAAAAAGGTTAAATTTAGAAAAATAAAACTGATGAAATAGAGGAGAAAACCAAGAACAACATTTTAAAGTTTAAAACAAAAAATTCAAGTTGAATTTTGAAGAACATAAATACACAAAATTTACAACACTCATTATTTTAAGCACATATCTATAGTTATTTTGAATGAAAAGAAATAAATAGTAAATGAAACAAAAAATTATCTCATCATACATCCTATGGTCAACTTGTATGGGTGTAAAAAAAGACTACACCTTGAAAGCAAGGAACTAAGAAAGAACATATAAATGCCTTTCTTTATAATGAAAAACGGCTCATAGGATTACTGGTAAAAGCAATTTCGAACCAGTCACAGATGATGACGACAGCTATTCTGCCAGTACCTTATTCTTTTAAAACATAAGTGAAACTTTCAGTTAGTTCCGAATCTGTGTCAAGGTTATCTATCTGGTAGTTATGATGAGCTTCAGAGCAGGCAATATGAGTCGATTGTTTAAATTTGGGTGACTAGCATGTTAAACAAAGTAAGAAGGAGGGATCTACTGAATGGACTAAGTTTAAATTGGTCACAGTTGTGCAAAAATAGACAAAATTTCGTATTAAATCAATTTTTATCCTTGTTATACGACAATGGTTCAACATTAAAATGTTTGTCACCAATAATCTCTTGGTAGTTTTACAAGTTCAGAGACCGAGGTACCCATAAATAAGAAAATAAATCCTTTATTCTCTCATATTTACATAATTGAAAATATTAATACAAAGAATAGTTTTAAAAGTAAATATATATATATATATATATGTAGGAAATAGCATTAAATAGGTTTTAAATTTTCTATACATTTCGAGAGAGAAAATGGTGTAAGAGATGGCGACGCCAAACAAACCAAATTGAATCAAGAGGCATTGGCATTTCAATGTCCAAAGAAAGAATTTGGTGTGATGACGTCAGACGCATATGGTCCCTGAGCGCGAGATCACTTTTCACTGCTACACCAACCATGAACGGATAGGCTCGACATTCTCTTAGCGACTTTGCTTTTGTAAGCAAAAAATTAACTGTTCGTTAAACTTGACTTGGCTTCCATGTTTTCTTTCGTCCAAAATTTCTCTATTACCTCCTAGACACCATCCCACATATATATATATATGCTGAAGAGTGCAGCAATTTAAGGTTAAATTGACCCAACAAGGCTGATTGACAATTAATTTCGCACTGCAAAGCATCCATGGGCTATTGATGTTGAACCTCATGATTTTGAACCATGGTCTAGAGAGGAGGATAATACTTGAGTGGACACCCATGTACAAACAGCCCACACAAGTATAGAACAACCAATAGCTTTCACATTGCCTTGTTGACAACTTGGGCCCATGGCCTTGTGGGGTCTTGAGCGGACACCCATGTACAAACAGCCCACACAAGTATAGAGCAACCAGTAGCTTTCACATTGCCTTGTTGACAACTTGGGCCCATGGCCCTCTATGGGGTCTGGACACACACAAAAACCTATCAGCTCTTATCAATGTCGATTCATCTAATGACGCAATGTTTTTCCAGTCATCTAGGGTCCAACCAATATGTCCACGATTCCAGCAGAGGTGCAACAACCATTGGCATGTTGCTAGTAAAGAAAGGCATTTGCATCGGTTTTCTGTAGACATATCTCATGAACATATAAAATTTCACTGCAGTATCCTTATATAAACATCTGACTACTCAATGCACTTGTCTCTGGTTTCGGTCATTATGAAAATGTGGTTGGCTACTGTGTTGTTTGTGGCATGAGTATTTGGATTGTATATTCCCAGTCCATAGAGGAATGACGATTTCGCGAACAATTTCCAAACGGGTATCTCATGTTTCTAGCTCCAAGTTGTATGTTACTTTCAGTCAGTTAATATTCTTGTAGTGGAACTATAATTACATCCGGAAATTTTCACAGGAATTTCTTAAGTACAGACGAAAGCATTGATAATGCACTGCCCATTTATAAATTTATCTAATTTCTGTTATCTGAGTATTTGGATATTTTGCTAACCTACAACTTTTGACTCTTCATTGTATAATATATGAGGATCATCCAGAAAATAACAACCATTTAGTTATACAAGTTAAAAACACAATATTTATAGGAAAAATCTCTCTCTCTCTCTATTTTGTTATATACCTGAAGCTTCCTTCTCTTCAGAATCACCTCCTACATTTAAACATTTGTATCTCTTCACAAGCTTCAGAATTCTAATGCTAAATTCCATGTTCCCACTCTCTTTGACTGCCAGTGCATTAAGCCAAGTTGTCAGTGCATTCTACATCACTTTTACATCGTTTACCACTCAGAAACCCTTTCAGTTCAGGAAAAATAAGGTAATCGCAAGGAGCAAGGTCCTAATTACAGAATAACCCAAATTTTTAAATCTGAAATGAATCGTCAATTCTTGAGTTGCAGCACTATGAGGGTGGGCATTGTCGTGAAGTACAATCTTCCAGAAAACATTCTTCACCACCTGTTTTGGATAGCTTAACGTAGTCAGAGATTCACAATAACGATTTCTTTTGTTCTTAGTGTCTTTTGGCATGAAATTCACCAAAAAAAACCTTTACAGTCTCAAAAGATAGTTGTAATGACCTTTAATTTTGAGAGAGTCTATTTGAATTTTTACAGTTTTTTTTTTGGATGATGAGGGATGATGCTACTCATGTCATTGGCACTCATTCTGGGGAGATGTGAGACACCCACGTCATATCAACAGTCACAATCTGATCAAGAAAGGAACCTCTCTCTGAACAATACCATGTCAAGAATGTCAATCCTAGTTTGATGAATTTGTGACAGAAAAGCAAAAAATCAAAATTCTGAAGTTTATGAACATATACGACAAATGTTCAAAAATAGATGGAGATTATACAGAGAAATAAATAAACTTCAAATATATAACAGAATGCTCCTCTCTCCGAAAAAAAATATTGTGTTTTTCATTTTGTATAACTAAACAGTCTTTATTTTCTGGATGATCTTCGTGTATATACACACACACTGATATAAGTATATATATTTCTATTTTCTATGACGATCATAGATCCTTCATTTATTGGTCTGATATTTTTATGTCTTAAGTGAAATTAATTAGACTTAGAGTATGCAAAGTTATTAAAAACCACAGCTTTATTCTTTTATAATATATGTTTTTTAAAAGTGAAATAAATCATTAGAAATTTTGATGGTTATGGGTTACAAAATGCATACCTGTTTTTGATTGAAAATTCAGTTGAAGCCTATTCTGTTTATTTGAAGACTTGAATAGATTTGATTCATGTCCTTGACCAATTAGTTCCAACTCATACATTTCTTCCTGATCTTCAGATGAAACTTGAACCGTCACAGGCATGGGAAGATTACTCCGTAGAGTAAATAATGGGCTAATGAAAACCTTTTCAAGAGAGAGAGCAAATTAATCATAAGTGAATGATAATTAATATGACAAATAAAGAGGAAACAATACCTAAATTGAACTTACAGCAATATAGTTAGACGTTGATGAAATCTTTCGTTCCAAAACTTGACACCACACGCTTTGATATTTACCAGCAGTTTCAAATGGAATCTAGTAAGATTTAAGTTATATTAATCATCTTTTATTCTTAGGTTCTAGAAATACAGGTCTACTAAATAAAGTAAGACTGAAGGACAAAAACATATTAGAAAATTTAAATATAACAAATGATAATGCCAGCATGATCTATTTTCCATCATTAATAAGCATATGTGTATGATGATAAATATACTTCTCCAATTATTTTCAAAAATAAATAAGATAAAGAAAATATTTTCAATCTCTAGAAATTCACAATATCTTCAAAAATTTTAAATTATGTTGAGAATCTTTTTTTTTAATCTCCTACATAAGTTTAAAAAAAAAGCATGAAAAATTTAAACAAGAAAGTATTTATTAAACCCTAAAATGCAATGAATGAACTACGTGAAAGCTATTTCTTTAAAAAAAATTAAAAGTCAGAAATAATCTCGATTCGCTAAAATGAAGTTGAATATGTAAATTAGATAAGCGCCAAAGAGAAAGTCGCTTATGCTCAGTAGGAACAGAAACTATGTAGTGAAAAGAACCATTCAACGAAACACCTCAAATGGGGCGGGGGATAAAGAGAACAAGCTAGAGACCCGAACAACGAGGGCACACTTGGGCGACGAGAGGGGGCGAAAAAAAAAAAAGATCGTTGTGTGAACAATTAAACAGGAGGCGAAGCGGTGATAGCTGTAACACTGACCCAGTTTCGATGTGTGCGGAAGGTAGATGCTGTTAAAAGTGCAAATTAGTGTTTTCTGTTGAGTAATGGAGATTTAAGTGGAATTTTCCACTTCGTCGTTTTATATGCATAATTTAACTTAGTGTATGGATACGTGAATGTTTTTGCTCCAATGGGCTTTCATGATTTTCAATATTTTTAAAGATAGGTAGCTTAGTGATGTAATTAGAAAACGGCTTCATATGTAAATCGTTGTGTAAGACATCATTTCGAGCATACCAAGACGGGTTAGTTGTAATTCCTAATAATTTGTTTTGAACAGTTTGAATTTTCTTCATGAAAGTGGTAGCTGCTGCACTCCAAATGGTGACAGCATGTTATTACTCAACACAAAATTTACCTGTAAAGGATAACATTATTCTCAAAAAGAGTGTCGATCTTCTCTCAATTAGGGAGTAAACTAAATGAATTCTGTTCCAATAATTTTTCCGCTAGATATTTTACGTGTTTTTTGAACGTTAATCGACTATCAATGTGTAAGTCCAAATAACGAACTACCAAGACTCGCTGAATGTTGTCACAAAAAAGACGAGGTTGAAAAGAGGGGTGGGTCAATGACTCCCCATTTCCAAAAAATCATTGCCTGAAATTTATTATTAATTGCAATTTTCCAATTCGTAAGCCAATCTTCTAGCCTAATTTGATAGTTTTGCCTAGAATTAAGAGCATATTTGAAATGGACTCATGTGCTAAGACTGTGCAATCAGCCACAAACCGGCAGGTACTGACTGTGGTGTGGAAAATCGTGCGTATGCAAGTTATATAAGTGTGGGCTGAAGACACTACCCTGCGGGGTGCTTGTCTGAATAATGCCCTTATTAAAGAAAGTGTTACATACATGAACCTGAGAGAAAGATCCCGTTGGGAGAATAATCGTGTATAATTTAAATTAAATATGCAGGGAATTTAAGTTTTACTCATTATGTTAAGTTATATTTTAAGATGCATTGAAACAAAATTCAATTCATAACAATATGTGAAAAGTTACAAAAAAACACCGCTACTTCATAAAATAACGCCATTTCATAGAATAATGCCACGGTAAATAAGTCGTACTTCTGTAGCTGAATTCTTTTAGCTACACGTTTTGTCTCATCTTGTTTCGCACTCTTTTAATGTTTCACTCTTCTGTAAGTCGCATATGCATATCAAAGCATTAAAAGGTGGGTATCCGATGAAACTCTCAAATTAAAATTTCATTTAAATGTATCAAGATCTCAGTTTTGGCTTTCCATAAAAAGTGAATACCCTTTTCTCAATGAACACAGGCGATGAAAATTCCGATTCAATACTCCACAACTTATTTATGTGAAAAGGCATTTTCATCTGCCCCAGCCATAACAAAACATGTTACCGATCTCAGCTTGAAATAAATGCAGTTCTCCGTCTTGCAGTGACAACATTGGATCAAAATATCCATATTCTTATTTCAAGCAAGCAGGAACATCCATCACACTAGGAATGTATAACGCTAAAAGTTTGATGTACTTATACTTTTTAATCGTTTTGTTTTTACAGTTTTTGTTTATTTTACTATGGTTTATTAATAAAGCTTTCACAATTTGGTTACAATTAATAGCTTCATTTTATTAACTAGGTACATTTTATGTGTTCTTAAATATATTTATAAAAAAAATTTGATCTAACACTTAAAAAATCCTAATAGTGTCCCACAAGATTTAAATTATGAATTTACTGGTCCATGAGGTTAAAAAGTTTGGTGACCACTGGTATAGAACTTGTTTGCGAAACCTTCATTAATAATTATATTAGTAACCAATGGCGTTACGGAGAATATTAGGAATATCAGGTTTGGGGCCCTAGGCTGTTTCTTACAGAGGATTGTCAAAACCATAACATAACAACGGCTTTGGGCCCCCTAGAATCATGGTTCCGAGATGCGGGGTATAGGTTACGCTACTATTAGTAACACATTTTAATTGGTGCAATAAGGAACGGCACTCCCTGAACCGGTATTGTTCAGGGGGAATGCAATATATGGGTTTGTAGTGAGATTTGAGTCTATTTAAAATAATTCTTTCAAAACTCTTAGCAGTTGCATATGTTGTGGACTCACTCAAATCCAGCACTAATGCATGGTGATCTCATGTTTTGGTCAGGATGGAATGACTCACTACTCAAATTATTGACTTCCACACTTCTTTACAAATGTAACAAGATTTTAATAAATACTTTTAAATATACTATCATCAAACGCTAACTACAACACTCAGCAATATGGTAACTCTCAACAGATCGCTGATTCTCTTGAGTGTCTGTGGGCGTATAGCCACGCTGTCACAGCGCCCTTTATAGTTGGACTCCAATACACATAATAAATTAAAAACTCAGTAGATTAGTGTAAATTTGCGATCCTTACATGGCTTGGGCTGCATGATTACCTTTGCTAACTACTACTGTGTAGGAAATTGATTTTTAATGAGGCATTAAACGTATATCTTCATAAAATGTGTAATAGCATTTAGAGTTCAATATTTAAGTACAATATTAGGGATTTAGTCGACCCTTGCAGCTTTTCTATTTTTTGAAGTTTCTTATTAATACCTCATACCTCAGTAGGGGAAGTGAAGCGAGGAGTGTTTGTTGCAAAATTGTCAAAAAAGTAATTCATTAAATCATTGATTTTTTCTATCTGGTTGTCACTATATAGTTCAGCATTTTCTTGAAAAGTGATTGCACGAGTGTCTTTAAAAATGAAGAATATTTTTCAAATATCATATCCCAGATCTGAATTATATATGTATGCATTAAAAAGGAATAAATAAAGAATGTTTATGCAAAAGATCTCCACATTTATCAATGAAAAGAGATTTTTCATCAATGTAAAAAGCATAATAGTACTGCAAATATCTGTGGGCAGCCAACGACCCTAATAATTTCAGTACTGACAGATTTATTAATGGACGAGAATGAACAAATGACTACATAAAAACAAACTGACATACGTTACGCTAAGAAATATAAAGAGATTATTTATAGTAATAAACGTAATTGTTTAAAACAAGTTTCACAGCTCTCTCTATATATATACATAGAAATCGCTCTCTAGAACAGCTCCAACAGCACAGGGCTCGCAAACTTTCGGAAAGAAAAGTCAAGTTGTAAGAGAAATAAGATAATTTAGGTGTCAAAGAACCATTTTTACCAATAGCCACATAGGTGTAAGCAGGAGGGGAAGGAAGTCCCTGGTAGCATTCACGATCAAGACTCTCGTGCTTCACTTCATATTTTTTATAAAATTTAAATAAGATTTTACACAAAGTATTGTTTCCCATTCCTTCAAAAACTAAGAAAATATTTTTACTTCTGTGGCACAATGCAAAAAAAAAGTCAAAATATCATATTAGGAATTAAATTTTCAAGTGTTGTGAAAAAATATTCCTACCAATATAACCGTAAGAACTTTATTAGGACATTTCATATGTGTGTTATTACACCTATAATTAAAATTGACTTTGAATATTCTTGTACATAAAAATAATTTCAACTATTTTTTATTGACTCTTAAGCATGTCACAAAATAAGAAATGTGTTTTTACCACTTCTGTTGGGGAATTGTGAATATCTTTTTCTCATCCAAGAGTGCTTCCTATCCCATGTATGCAAATAAGCAAACATTGTTAGAAATTACTTAGATAAGTATCTTCCCATGGCAGCATTTTTGCCAATAAATTAGACTATTAATTATTAATTTTAAAATTTTCACTGACTCTTAATACACTTTGTCAATGGAAAGTAATTCAAATACAGAAATTTTATGCAAGCCAAATGATAATTGTAGGTGCAAATAAAGTATATTTTTTCAGTAGATAATTATAAATGAAAGCAATTTTAAGTAGATATAATTTAAACTTTAATAAATCATTTTGCTAGAAGTTTGTAGAGCCACAACCATCTTTGCAAAGAGGTGTGATTTACCAACTAGCAGGAATTCAGACAGATAAAATCTCTGCCTCATCGCAGACAATCCACAAGCATATTTTAATCTTGACTGACTCGACATTTGTCTCGTATATCCTTCATATGGCCTCAAGGAAATTTCCAGAAGAGCTTGATCCCAGATACTTCTCCAGGGTTCCTTAGCGATATTATTTTGTTGCTAAGGATTTAAACTTGTCGCAATCTAGTAACCTTGCTCACATTCTACGGTTGCCATAATCTTGTTTTTCAAGATCATGCTGGGAAGCAAACTGCAGTATATCACTGCAAGCAAAAACAACACACAAGCAGGGTGTTTCACTAGTATACAAGAATAGGTGAATGCTATGTACACTAAAAATTATTCAATACTTAACAAAAAACAAAAATTAAATCTACAACTAAAACGAATTATATACTTTAGGGCAATAAGTATCAACTTAAATTGAATCAAACAATTACAATTACATAAAAGCATTGGAATAATACAAACAAAATACAAAAACTTAAACACAAATACATACCTCTAATAATATGTTACCTTCTACACATATACTTTCTGACCAAATTTGTGAATCTAGGATTCCTGTTATTGACAAACGCATACTGTTACACTGTTCTGCAGACAACAGAAATGCTGGAGAACTGCGACGGGGTGCAAGTGATTTTGTAAGAAGTAAATTTTTAACTTTGGATTCTTCAGGTACAAAAGCAGGAAATTCACAGCGTATCTGAATGGGATAACTAAGCTGACTATGAATTTTAAATTGCCCATCAATGATAACCTAAAAAAGAAATAAATTCAGATAAACAATATAATTTTCCAAAAAAAAAAAAAAAATAATAAATAACTATTTAAATGAAACATTCATTGATGCATGTTTTCCAATAACTATCTACATATATCCAAAAAATATCTATGCTTACAACCACAAATATATGTCCATTATAGAAAAAAAATTCAAAATGAGAAAAAGATTTTAAAAAAAAAAATTGTTCTTATTATGAACATTTACAATGTAATACGATATCTCAAAAAGTAGCACATTTATGCTAAAATTACATCAAGAGGAATAGGATGAAATATTAAAAAAATTTTAATAGAGCATTAAATTAATGTTTCAGA
Organism: Trichonephila inaurata madagascariensis; assembly: GCA_019973955.1. Taxonomy (NCBI): domain Eukaryota; kingdom Metazoa; phylum Arthropoda; class Arachnida; order Araneae; family Nephilidae; genus Trichonephila; species Trichonephila inaurata. The sequence goes on from BMAV01004786.1 coordinate 279,170, forward strand.
CGCTTTAAATCTCCCCCCCACCACCACCTCCAGTGGATAATTTTTAAAGGAGATAAAAATGTATAGATAGAGATGTCTCTTTATAATGACAATGTATATAAAACTAGACATTTTAATGTTATTTTAAGATTAAATAATTTTAGGCCTTTTGCAGTTTACCAAGTTCTTCAAGGAAAAGGTATTAAAATTTTTTTTTATAATTATTTAGAAATGTATCCTTTAATTAACTTTTGAAAGGTCAAGTAATACATGGATTTAATCCTATAATCTAAAATGAAATTTAAATTTACAATTCAAATAAATAGACTATACCAGTAACATTTCATTACCTCGAGAAATTAAGTTTTTCTACATTCTTAATTCAAAATTTTCCAAGAAACTAGGAACAATATTATTGTTACAGCTTCTATTAGAATTTTTTTAACTGTTAAAATAAAAAGAATAATTTATAATTTCATAAAATTCGATAATCAGAAATGTTAAAATTAATTTCAATGTAACTACCACCTTTCAAAAATAGTAATAAAATGGAACGTAGCTCTGAAACCTACTTTATTACGTAAAATTAAATAAAACATCAAAAGTGTTTCTGCACTTTCTTTACCCGCTTTTGGAAACTTGACAGTTGTTTTATTCGAATGATAGCAGAAATGTTATTATCAAGCTCCACAATAAGCATGCCTTCTGTATCAATGCTAAATTCTTCACTCCATTTCCAGCATAGACTTCCAACACTAATCCATAGTACCTATAAGTAATCATAAGAAAAAATTATAAACATACAAAATCATTACTTGTATCATACCGTGGAATGGCAAACCATAAAATACAGTTGAACTAAGTACAGTAAAAATAAACTGCTTTCAAATAATATCAAAATAGTTTTCAAAACCCCAGAAATAAAAATTCCAAAGAAGATTAAATATGAGAGTTGAGGGAAAAAAACCCCTCTAAGAATATTAACTTTAAAATTCTATAAATTAAATTCTCATAACTTATTGTAATTTCACCCTTCGTGATCCACCGTTCAGTACAGCTGGGTTGCCGTGTTAGCCTAGTGGCCAAGGTATCGGATCGTAACTGGCTTGTGACGAGTTCAAGCCCAGTACTATTAAAAGATCCGCCGTGTAGGGGTGATGCACGTTAAATCTGTCCGGAGCTCAAAAGTCCTCCCATTGGTGCGGTAGTTAGGAGAGGGGGTGCCAGCTCAGGGGTCGTCCCTGTCACTTGACCATGGTTCAAAATTATGAGGTTCATCGCCAAAAGACCTCGCATAATTGAACAGTGCAACGTTGATATTCACTCACCCTAGTACAGCTGGATATATTTCATAGGTATATGTCCAAAAGTACAGGACAGTGGACAGCAAAGGGCTAACAGCTCTCACTAAAAATGCAATAAGAGAAGACATTTGATGAATAAATATCAATCTTCAAAATCTATCAAGTTTAAACTCTTGCACAAATAAAATTCCACAACATAGTTTAAACAGAAATAAACAATATAATACAATGAATTTCAACAGAAGTATATGAACAATATTGTATTTCATGGTTTAAAATGCCCCAAATGGGTGTACAAAATTACTTCTGATGTTACTTATGTCACCTAATCGGCAAAGGCCAGATCGAGGCCTACGAAATTCACCATAACAAAGGGCTAAATGACACCTGTCATTATTCGTAGTTTCGAACACAATACAGGTGACAGAACGATTTGGCTCGTTTCCACCCCAATTTTTATACATCTATGTGTTTTTAATGATACCCCTTTTTCTCAAAAAGCATATTAGTAAATTTTTCATTTTCATCCTTAAATAGCCATGATTCTCATTCACAGATAAGGATTCGGCTTAATCACACAATATACTCATTATCTTTGATATATATCTATGCTCCAAGCTTAACACATTTTTAACGATATAGTTTGATTTCCTTTTGTGTGATATACATGTTTTTTTAAAAAATGTTCTAGATGGTAATGTCATCTTATCACAATATGTCAACAGAGAACTGCTTTGCCTCTTCCATAAATCGTCTATCAAATAAAGAAATAAGGTTAACAAAAACAAAGACCTTGAGTAATGGTTTAAGAAGGTATTAGGAAAAGCATAAATCAATGCTCACTAAAGATATTAAAAGAAAAATGCCAAGTGATTCGGGAGTACTCCTCCAACAAGTGGATATTTTATCTACATGGTTATGGACCTGTTTATCATTAAGGGGACGGCAATGAATGTGAGATTCACATGCTTTAATATATTTAATTTACATAATGATAATTTGATTATGTATAATGCTTTCACTATATAAATTCTATTTCTTTGATATCCTGCAAGGACCTATGAGGCATTGCCTCAAACGATCAGATTAAAGCTTGATTAAAGCAAATTAAACGTAAATTTACTATATATACGAATGTACAAATATGTTTACTTTCCTCACTTCCTGATGAATGCATTGGAGATAGGATGGATATAGATAGTTTTTATGTTGTGGCCAAGTTGCTGATTTTTATATTTTAATATACTTTTAGGAGCTTTTTCTTATATTATATTTTAAGTTCTAATCAAATGCAGTTCAAATGATTCTTGGTTTGACATAGAGATGGCATTCCAATTAGTAAAAATTCATGTTTTCTGCAGAGAGCTGGGTGGCGTAGTTGGTTTGTCACTGGCCTTGAACGACTAAGGTTGCGGATTCAACTGAGTCCATGTCGGTGGATTTTCATGATGCAGAAAGTCAGCAACGTCCATGTCGCATGTTAAAGATCCCCTGAGTGTCTGTCCGGCTTGGGTGCTGTCAGCAAAATTAAAATTTTAGTGAGTGAGTGAATAATAACGTCACACTGTTCAGCTACACAAGGGCTTTTGGCGACGGACCACATAATTTTGAACCATGGTTAAGTGACGTGGACGACACCTGAGCTGGCATCCCTTCTCCTAACTACCACGCCACACCAAAGGGAGGACGTTTCAGCTCTCGACAGATTTAGCGTGCATTGCTGCCCTACACGGCGGGTCTTTAGTGGTACTGGGTTTGTTAAAATTCTAGTACCATTTCACATCGTCAGAGTTCAAGTGTCTCCCTCTGGGGATGAAATTGGTAGTTAAAATTACATTGCGGTGATTGGTATTCGATCTATATGGTGCCGCACTAAAATGTGATACCAGTCTCTGGGGAATGTACTAGTTTGCAATTGTAAATACCAACCCACAGCCCCATTGGTAATTAAAAAATGTTTCCTGCCTGGGTGCACGTCATTAGTTTGTATAACAAGTTTACACTTGTTCTCTCAACTAGTTTGTATGCATGAATATTTTCAGTAGACGTTTTGCGTGATAGAGTCTAGGTTACATAATTACGGTTACTGGCATTACGTAGTCTACTTATTTCTGGACATGAGGGAGATATCTCCTGATTTTGTTACAAAAAAAGAGGAGTGAGGACATATGAAATATTTGCAGCTGATGTATTTTGAGAAACAGAATGCGACAATGATAGGAAAGGGATCGTTTTCACATGAAATGTGAAAGCCTTAAAACGACTCAGCAAAACTAGGTCTTTTTGCAAAACAAGCAGGTGAAGGCAATTTGTCATTTGCATTTATCAGAAAACAGGAAGTTCTTGAAAAGATTCTGCTAAGATTAGAGATTATCTGCAGTTTTCAAGGACGAAGCCTCAAGAAAATTTATAAAATTGAATCTAAATTCAATTTGCTCTTTTTTCTCATACCTTTGCTCTTATTGAGACAACACCTTGAAAAGCCGCAACTTGAATTTGCAGATATGCAGCCAGATAAACACGGTGAAAGAAATATTTAATGCTATGACATTGACTTTTACAAATCTATGTCTGTAGAAACATTTCATGTATGATGGAATTTGTTGAGAAAATGTCCTGCATGCTTGTGAGCAAAGTTTTCCTTGTATGAAGATTAAAAGAGAAAATATAGATTCGCTTTGGCAGACATTGACATGCAGGCCATGATGAGAATCTCACAACAAACTGATTCTAAAATTAAAGGTACTTACAATTACAGATAAGAAATTAGCCCATTAAATAGATTAAATTTGACTGTCACTATTTTATTCAATTTATATCTATTGATTTTCATAATACACTTTATACCTTTTTGAAATGAAACGTTAATACTGAATGCAATCATTTTAAAAGGTAACATTCTTCCAAAACCTTTGATTCTACAGAGTTGCACTTGAGCTAAATCAATTGACTAACCCTAGATTACCCTATGTTACTTTTTCAGGCCAACAGTGACAAAGGTTGAGAAATTTTTTACCTGAAAAAGTTTAGGCGATTCTATTTTATTTTTAGAAATTATATGCATTTCAAAGAACGTAAAATAGAAGTTTCTTGAGAGATTATATCACTTGTAAAAAATTATAAGTTTACTTGTTGACATATGATTACATTTAACTAAATTAGATAACTAAATTTCGGGTGGTCATTTTATCATGAAAAAGTTCTCATTCTCTGGTCAATAGGACCTCTACATACATGAAAAATTAAACACAATAGTCTTCACTGTGTTGAAATTTCAATTAAAAATGTCAACAGGAGGAGGGCTTTAAAGACATTTTCACATTTTGAGTTTTCCAATTTTCAATAAGTAAACTATCTTTGAAAGGAGAAATTCTTCAATTAATTTAAAGAGTCAATGATGCAAATAAAAAAATGAATAATAATATAAACAGGAAAAAAATATATATATATATACCTGTTTATTTTTATGACACCACCAGCTGTAAGCATGCATTTTTAATGGTGATAAAATAATATTCTCTTCAGTGCCAGCCTAAGAATAAGAGATAATACAAAGAACTATTAATCCTCAATTAAAATCTAATCCACTCTAATAAAATGACTTCCCTATCATTATATCACTAATTATGTAATTATACTACTAGGATCTCTAAATATAAAATATATATAAGATATATTCTAACTTGTACATTTACAATATTTTGGTTGTTTTGATTTTTTTTCCTATAAAATTGATTTTTATTTTGATCTAAATTACTTGCATACAGCTACATACTAGCTCAGAGGACTACCAGCCTGTACTTTAATTACAACAAACAAATTTACAGGACAATAAGATTTTCATTGGATTTTTCAGGATGAGCCTCTAAATATTGCATCAGAGTGAATGTCAAATAACACTAAATAATAAATATCAACACTGACATGGGTCCTATTGTTGCAAATTCTACATCAAACCCATGAAGAACTTACCCTGCACCTATAAAAATATATGTGAGCTACAAAACTGACAAAGATTTAAACTATTAAAGCTGCAAGGTTTTGATAACAGTATTTAAAAAAATTTAAAAACACCGCCATACTTTGAAAACATCAATAGAGAAAGCATTAGAGGCAGAATTCAAAATTAGACACAAATTTCTTGACTAAGCGCTTTGGCACATTAAAAATACTATTAAAAACACAAATCTAGTATACCATATTCATTTGCAGGTTGAAAATTTTTTATTAAAATAAGAAAAATTTTTTTCAATTTGGTATTTTTCTTTTAAGCACAAAACAGATAAAAAACTAACAGATCTCAATTCAGCACAACAAATAATGAAATTAAAAATATTATGCCGATCAAAGTCCAAATTTAGATTTGAACAACTCCAGAGCCTTTAAACAGTAGTATCCAAATCTTACTATAAATTCATATAATTCAAAAAAACAAATTTCAATTTATCAAGCTTTTTATGACATAAATATTAATGAAATAGAAAAATATGATTTGAATTTATAACCAAGAATTAAAATATTTATACATAATTTAATTTACATAAATACCGTATTTATTGGAATCTAAGTCACACCCTACATTCTCAATATGTTTTTATGAAAAAATAAAGAATAGCATAAAAAGCTTTATTCATGCGCGATATTTACGAAATAATAAAAAAAATTTTTTAATTAGAAATAAAAAGAAGTGAATTATTAATTTTACCAGCATTAAAATACATTTATGAATATATAATTGCTCTAACTGACAGTATCATGTTCAGTTTTCCCCATCCACACTTATACACTAACTATACACGAAAATAAACAGTATACCAAAATTTTTAATGCACAAATACAATTAAAAGGTATGCAAATATTCTATGTTGTTATTTGTATTTAGATTTGAAGTTAAAATATTCTAATTGAATGTTCTTTTTCAAGAAAAGGAAATCATAGCACTGAGAAAATGTGATCATAAGTGTTAATAACATTTATACATATATATGAAAAAATACTTTTTTGCATTTTACAAGTACAATATAATTGTGTAAAACAAAATATGGAATATATTTAAAATATTATCCCAGTGTCTCTTCAAATCAAATTGAATTTGATATTAAGACAATTAAAAAAACATTGATATTAGAATGACTTACATTAAATACAGCTAAAGAAAATACAGTCTTTATTAATCATAGAAAAAAATTATGCATCCATTACCAATATTTACACACACAAAACAAATTGGAAGCATATAAATTCTTTAATAATAACACTCATCTCGTTTAATAATGAAATATTTTATGGAGGTAGATTCGAATATTTTTTTTTTGGGTTGGCGTAGTTGGTTTGTCACTGGCCTTCTGTACCCAAGGTTGTGGGTTTGACCCCTGCCCAAGTCAGTGGATTTTCCTGATGCAGAAAATCGACAGCGGCCATGTCGTATGATTATACAGGCATGAAAAAGATTCCTTCAGTGTCCGTTAGGTTTTGTGATGCTCGGCAAAATTAAATTCCTGAGTACGAATTTCGCATCAGCAGAGCTCAGGTGCCTCCCTCTGGGGAAGAAACTGGGCGTCAAAATTACTTGCGATAGTTGGTATCGCCTAAATGGTGCCACACTAAAAAGTAATACCAACTCCTGGGGAAGGCACTAGGTCTGCAAAGGTAAAATTACCAATATGCAGCCCCATTACAGAAAAAATATTCGAATACAATTCATTGAAATTCAGAATAATACAGTCTTATAACATTTTTAAAAATTTTCAATAATATCAAAAATGGGAGGGGACCATTCAAAAAATATTTATTCCAAAAGATTACAATAGACTACTATCTTTAAACAATTGAAAAAGAAAAATTTAAGATTAACAATTATCTCTCCTTACAAAATTTCTCAAAATGAATACATTATTGCTTATTTTTTTTAGAGCAGTTACAATGTTTTATGTATGTTAAGTTTATTTCAGTATCACTTTAACATGTAGCAACATTACTAAACAAGAAGATTTACTAAGCATTTAAAAATTAAAAATTTACTAGCACATACCTGACCAAAGCGTATTCTTTCTTCAAGATTATTACATATAATATAATAATTAGGCAGCATGTATTCAGAACAACTGGTTTTTAGAGAGGATGTATGAAATTCCTAAGAAAATAAATAAGTTTCAGAAATTTTTCAAAAGCAAAAATTTAAGTACAGTACACAAATATAACTATTAGAATTTTTTTAATAATTTCATAATAAAAATTTCGCTTTCAATCTATTGAACAAAAATCTTTCCATTATTATACAGCATTAATACTGTTTACTTCTTTGAAAAAACAGTATCGCTGTAGAGAAGATTATTTGCATGAGCCCAGATGGAGATGATTCTTTCAATAATAGTAAATGAATAACAGTGATTTTGGCGAACAACTTGTCGACAAATTGGGGGAAAATTATCTCTGGAAAAAATCTAAAGTGTTCAGGATGATTATTTTGCACGAATCCTCCACAAGCCTATACAAGGACGATGAAGCAGATCAATAGAGAATTAGTTTATGCTTGATAGCAAATCGTGCGGTTCACTCATTGAACACGATATTGTGATTAAAAATTTGTATTGCTATACAAACTTTGAATTTGGATTCTTTGCGGAATTTTTTTGGTACAATTGTATACTTTTTACATATTAATGGATTCATATTAATAGAATTTGCAGTAATTACAGAAGAACTCCAGAAAAAAATTATGATTTACTCTGGAAGAACCTGCCTGTTTATTACATGGGTCTCACATTCATTTGAAAGACGATTCACTATGTAACAATACTGAACCTTCATCAATAAATGCATATATTAATTTATCATAGATCTTAAATTAATTTTAATTTATAATTTTTTTTCATTTCGTATTCAGGAGAAATATTAATAATCTAGACTGATAACAATAAAAATCACTATACCTGTGAAATCGAATGCATCGTGTATGTAAGTGTATGAATGATGGACTGATTTATTCTTATAAAACAAGGATTCAGAACTATTTCCATGTCAAAAATTGGCACCTACAAGTAGAGAATAGGAAGTTTATAAAGGAAGAAACCTGATAACACACTGTGAACACCAGACATCACTGCATAAGGATACTTAAAGAAATAATAAATTTCTTTACCACTTTAGATTAAATTTTTTGAAAACGTTTTTAGAAGGCATTTACAAAGTTATAATAATTTTCCACATAGGCAAAATTAAAATATAAGGAGATAATTTTTTTAAGTGCTTGCAAAGAAAACATTTACTTAATTAATTCATAAATAAAATATTCAAAAGTCAAAAATATGTAAAAATTCAGTATTACATTTTACCTTCTGAACAAGTTAAAAATATAAATATATAATTAACACATTTCCATATTCATATAATTAAATTTTCTGTATTATATCAAAAATTAAATTGTAAGCATGCTTTGATAACGAATAATTCTAAAACTGATCCCTCACTCAGTAGTGATATTGCTCTCAGATTATGTATACATAAATATTACATAGAAATAAGTTTCAATCATAATATTAATTAATTAATCATAAAAACACATTCTTACATTTTCTTCATCAAGATTAACTGTAGCAGTTGCAAGTATGTCAACCGGACTAATAACTGGTAGCATTGTTAAGTTTCTATATTCCAATATCTCCCATATAACTCCAGATGATAACTAGGAAAAAAGTTTTGTTGCCATAATTTTTAACTATATCTAATACACACACATATATAAATACAGCAGATTTATATTTTTTCAAAAATCAAGAGTTGAGGGTAGTAATAACTAGAAAATAATATCAGCTTTTGCAAAATATAAATGCTCATGTACTTCACATAGGAAACATTGCATCTATTATTAGAAATATCTATGATATGATTTTGCAATCCATTACAGTGTATTAAAGTTTTTTGCAAATAACTTATGACTCATCAAGTGAGTACTATTCACATATATATTATGGCACAAATAGTTAATTCAAGATAAGCCCTGCAAAGTCAATTAGATAATTAAGAAATATCAGCAAAGTTCATCTCATTTTGTACTGTATACCTTGTTATGATACAAAAATACTGAGGTATAATGCTGTACAGCAGTGTTACTTAAGACTGTACAGTTTAGATAGATATTAAGTTTTCTTGATGCATGTATTAAAAATCACTTAATTTTTTCCTTCCAATTTGAGCATTTTAACTTTACATTTAATATTTCAATATCTTAAGAATTTTGTAGTAAATACATGATACAAATTTGCTGTGCTTTGTTTAAATTGTGCTTTTTTTTCATATTATGCATTTTATTAACCTATTAAACACTACACTATGGCTGAAAGGTAAAAGAAACTAATAACTGATTAAAATTCAAATGTAAAAACAGTGATGGAAAAATTTCCATTTGATGATTTTAGAACCCTCATTGCAAAAAGCCAACACCAATCCTTTTCTAGCTATAATGTTTCACAAATCTTTTGATACATTACTGTCAGCAGTTTATTTGTTTACTGTAAACTCTGTAAATAAGAAACAGAAATCTACATTAACTTTTTTGTTGATTAATAATCCACAAATTTTAAATTTTCTCATTATTACACAAATTTAGTTATAATCAAGAAAAATTATATTAATATGTTTGTGTGTGTGTGACAAGAGATATTTTTATTACTTTATATCTTAATATTAATCACCACTGTTACTGATTAAATACTCAAATAACATACACTTATTTTATAGAACAATGCTTATTTTAATACTTAATATTTAATATATTAAAGAAATTTTTAAATTAAAATTCATGTGAAAATTCTGCTTACAGAAAATATCTTAAAAATTTAATCATCTCTTAAAACGGTGGCAAAGTACAATATGAGCAAATTTGCTATCAAATAAAACATGAAATGTAAAATAAGATATTCTCTTCTTTCTTACATTTCATTTTATGAAGATTAAAGCTCAATGTTATTTGTAAAAGTATGCTATCCTTTGCTATGTCTATTTTGGAAAAATTTTTTTTATCTTTTTCCAATATACTTGAATACTCTCATGATATATTAGATATAATTTACACATCCTAGAATGAATGCATATTATTTAAAATTAAATGCATATAGCACATTCTTAAGATCTGTGATAAAATTATAATTGTGTCATAATTTTCTCTTGACTTAATTCAGAGAAGAAACGCCCTTCGGGCGTTGGATCTCTAAAGGTTCAGATCACCCTTATCTCTTGACTTAATTGTTTAATAATGTAACACTTTGAAGTAATACTAGGAGTATTAGCAACAGATTTTGTAATTTGAACCAAGGTCAAGTGATAAGAACAACACACATGAGCTGTACCTCATTCTATAAACTTCCATAGAATATCAACATAAGGACTTTCAGCTTTGATAGATTTAACATGCATCAGCTTTACTACAGGCCAGGTCTATAGTAACATTAGGACAAGAAACATAACATAATAGAAACAATACTGGCCACAAATTTGCAACTTTGATCGCTCAACTACCATACCCTATAGTTTTGTCTCACATGATGCAGATTTCGATTTCAAATAAATGCATGTTTGTTTCATTAAAGTTAATGGGTTAACTTAAATTTGGGTATAAAATAAAATTGTATAAAACAAACACTTTCAAATTACTTTTTATTTTACAAAGAATTGTCGAATTTATCAGAAACACAAGCATAAAATATTCAAAGGTAAATTTTTTTACTTCTAAATTAGGATACAGTAATTAACTTTTGTGTCCTTAAATTTGTCAATTGATTAAACAAAATTTTATACTAATATTCCTTCCAAATTATCATTACGATAAAAATGTAAGTAGAAATATTGTTTTTCAGCAGCTAATTAACAAAAATGGAAAAGAAAAAATAAACTTACTAAAGTGAAGTAGAAATAAAGATTTTGAATTGCCATTACACATTTAAAAGTAAAAAAATTAAGGTGTCTTAATCCAATCCACGTGAATATATATGAAAATAATAATTATCTAATTATTTATATAAATTTGTGAACTATATTTGGCTGTTTTTAGGTAAGCATAAACACCTTATGTAAGCTTACACATTGTCTGTTTTATATTTACTTGTCTGTGAACAATGATTAACAAATGTGTGCTATAAATTTCTATAGAACTTTTTTAAATTATAAAAAAAGTTGAAAAAACTTATTTTGACTATATAATTCAAAATTAAATTAAGAGGTTCAAGTTGAATTTCTTTTATTCAAGTATTAATATAAGAAACTATGTTATACTCAAATATTATCCTTATTTATATTTTATTTGGAACTTTTATTGAGCCCAAAAACAGCTTAGTGCCATTTCAAATTATTTCTGAATTGTGAATTGTTTTATTTTTCTTACTCTTTATATTGTTACTTTAGAATTTTCTTACTTTTGGTTTTTTCAGATTGAATATAATTTATGCTGACTCTGATAGATTAAAATGTTTACACTTAAGTGTGTATTCCATCTAAATCACTAGAAAAATTTCAGAAATATTTTCTCATAAAAAAAAAATCTAAATGCTTTATGTAAAAATCAGTGCTTAACTGTTTTTAAAAAAGCGAGGAAAAGAAGTACAGAAAGCAATCACAAGGAAAAATGACACAGTATCAATAACTTAATGAAAATATAAGAGGAAAATATATACAAGTTGAGCACGAAAAGTTCGATGAAGAGTACCATAGTAGAATAACCAAGCTGACTGGGAAGTTGCGCTCATGCAAACACAGTAGGAGTCTGATAGCTAGTGCCCACTAGCATCCAAATTACAAGAACAAAGCATAAGCATGTCTACAGCCAATTTAACACAATTAGTGCGAGAAGGTAAGTCACTGTGAAATGGAGCAATGGCAACGGAGATACAAGAAATATTAGTGAAATTATACGGTATGGAAGCAGTGAGTAAAAAGAGCGCTTTAGAGATGAAAAGGAGGGCGTCAAAGATGGACCATGTTTGGCTCAACTGTCGACAAACACAACTCTAGATAACATCGAATGAGTGCGACGGACGCTTGCAGATCGGCAGCTGTCTTTTAAAATAAATAATAGATAAATTGAAGAAAAGTCTAAACAGTGTGGGCATAATTATTCAGAAATATTTGTGAAAGCATAAGATTTGTGTCTGGTATGTATCATACAAGTTGTCAGATGAGGTAAAGCAAAATCGACTGGAAAACTCTGGAGATTTCATCAATATGTGTGACTGGAATCCGCAATTCTCGGAAACAATAATTATAAATGAGTTGAGGTGCCGACCAGAGTGGGATCCAGTCTGGATAGTCCATGGAATGGCTTTCATCCCGAAAAATGTCATCTGACCAAATCCAGAATTAAGATGTTGATCACCTTTTTCCTCTCAGAAAGGTCTTGATTCTTCATGAATTTGTACTCGTGTGTACAACTGTTAATGTAGAATTCTAAGAGGGAATTTTGAAATGACCGCTGCAATGCATCTGGCAGGTTTGGCTACAGTTGTACCAACATGGACAGTAGAAACTGCTTCATGACAACGTATATCAGTATACTCTAACACTTCCTAGCTACATGGCAGGTGACAGTTCTTGAACACCCTCTATATTATCAAAATCTGGTACCTGCAGACTTCTTCCCTTCCTCACCATTAAGAGAATTCATAAAAGGATACGTTTCTTGGACATTGTCCAGATCCAACAATGTACACAAACAGTGCTTGGAAAGTAGTGTTTGCTGACAATTTCCACAGCAACTGTACAACCAATGTTTAAAATGCAGTGTCACTATAGGCAATTATTTTGAATGGCTGTAGAGTTATTTTGTTCGTATCTCTAATTTTTTCTGTTTGAGGACGGAAAGTGGGTTGAGATTAGTAAAGAACTGTTTTGTTATAATGTTATACGAATGCTAATGAATCTCTCTCACACACATCTACACAAAATTCTTTTATTGCAAATATGTCACTCTCATTTGTTCTTATTTCAACATATTTTAAAATAGTTGTGACATGCAATGAAATCAAACCTGAAATGCAAGATAAAGATGCAACAAGCCTTTACAAAGCTTTTTAAAGTGTTTCATTATTTCATATATGAATTTTAATAATAAGAGAAAAATAAGATAGAAAGAACAATTATTTGTTCTTCGGGGAAAGAAACTAATTCTGAAAAATATAACATTTACTTTCTAAATAAAATAACAAAGATGAAAAATCCAGGATTTTAAATTACTCAAACCAATTTATAAGCCCTTCTCATTGAGAAATTAGATGTGTTACTCGATCGCCTTTTATTTAATACAGCATTAAATTGAATTAATAATTTGATTAAAAATGCTTAGATAATTATAAGCAAAATTCACCTTTATCTAAATTTATCATACAATTTCAATCCATATTGGATACTTTTTATTGTTCTACAAATTAGAAATAGGACTTGAAGAGAAGAACCATAAAGATGAAAGTTAAAATGCCATTGGAAGTTTTTATAAAATTGAAAAAATAACAGCAAAATAACAACTGAAAAATGCAACCAAAAAACTAGCAATACATTATGTTTTGAAAAATGCAGTTTACAAAGTAATTATATTAATTTTCTGATATCTTTGATGAATTGTTCTTTAACATATATACAGAGTGATTTGTTTATGGGGCAAAGAAGCAGAGAACAAGAACAGAAATAGCAACAAATTAATCAGCATAACGCCCTTGTGTGGGCTTTGGAGAACCCTCATTGTATGCAACCACGTGCAGCTCAACAGTGTTTCTCAGTCAATGTTTGGGCTGGCATTTTTGAAGACTACCTCATTCGACCATACCTTCTGCCCAGTCATTTAGACTAGTGCTCCGCAACCTCCGGTCCGAGGATCAAATACTACCGGTCCGCACAAGAAACATTAAATTATTTCTCTTTTATTCACTGTGGTATATTTTTCTTAGATTTGGGCTACTTTTTATGAAAATCACTTAATATTCCTTGTTAAATCACTTTATATTCATTTTTTGGAGTAGCTATATTTTTATTCAGAAGTCACGATTAAATACAATTAAATTAAAATTATTAAATCAAAACATTCTAAAATTTAAAAAATCAACATCCTCCCCCTCAGCGGGCCAAGGTAAAATTAACGTTGGCCGGTCCGCGGCGATAAAAAGGTTGCGGAGCACTGATTTAGACAGTAGGCATATCTGACCTTGTAACAACAAGTCCTGCCCGATCTTGTTGACGAAACATATTCCTTTGTCGTTGCGCTGCTCCATGTGGTACCAGCATAACGCGGCTCCTATATATTACGGAATTCACATCAGCAAAAAACACCTCAACGTAACCTTTGAACAGCAGTGGATAGGTCACGGTGGTCCAGTTAATTGTCCTGCTAGATTACCGGATCCATCATGCATGGACTTCTGAGAACACATGAAGAGTTTGGTGTACGAGACGTCATTTCATTAAGACCTCATTGCTCAAATGTCTGAAGTTGCTGGGAGGATACGTGGCATGCCAGGAATCTTAGAGAATCTGAAGAATTCCATGCAGCACTGCAGTCAGACCTGCCAGACGACTTCTGGATGCAACCTTCCAATAAAATGTTTTCTGTCCCATAAATGTATTGCTGTTTCTGCTATTTTTCTTCGCTTTTTTGCACCATAGCTCCTTATTACGGTATTTGCAACCCTACATTCCTATGTGATTCTCAGTCCGAGTAGTCTCTGTACACACCCTGCAAGTTTGTTGGTCTGGTAGGAAAGTACTCCGTATTATGATTTTCTCGCTTAAGAATTGAATTTTAAAAGTTTTGTTTGAAAATTATAAAAGATTAGGAAATTCTGTCAAACGAAATTAAAATGCGATAG
Source organism: Trichonephila inaurata madagascariensis (assembly GCA_019973955.1). Taxonomy (NCBI): domain Eukaryota; kingdom Metazoa; phylum Arthropoda; class Arachnida; order Araneae; family Nephilidae; genus Trichonephila; species Trichonephila inaurata. The sequence goes on from BMAV01004786.1 coordinate 294,297, forward strand.
AAAATATTGCTCTAATAAATAAATGTAGATCCAAATTATCTCACATATTTTCTACTCATGTTTTGAATATTTCACTTGATATTTAAATTAAGGCAATGTGGCAACCGCAACTAGGTATGAATATAAAGCTTTCACTACTCAATCTGAAAGTTCGGTAAATTGGTAGGTAGCAATCAGTTGTTGTTCACTCCAGAAGTGGATTAATCAGGTGGCGGACCTGGCAGCCACCAGTGGCCCTCAGTGACAGCAGGGGCCCCAAGCTAGATGGATTCCAGTTATAAAAGTAACACGCAACAAAAAAAATCTTAAATCGATATTGCAAACCTGATTATTTCCCCGGATTTGAGAAACGCTAGTAATGTTTCATCCATATATCCGTATTGTTGCAATCTATAAAATTTTACCTGAAATCAAATCGGCCGCTTTGCCGGCCAGTCCGCAGCTGACATAGATTCATTCTAGCAACTAAACACAAACATCCTCACATACATATTGCAAATAAAGTTTATTACACCACATTTCACACCTAAATTTTCATATTTTTTCAACTTTAATTTTGAATTTCTTCTCCAATGTAAAATTTTGTAACAATGTTAACTTAATTCTAAATTATTACTATCATTAAATGCAGCAATGGGCTGAGGTTAAGCTGAACTAATGCAACTCACAGTCATCCAGATAGGAGTTTAAGTTTCCCTGAGGGGGAAAAACAGGTATACTCCAAATTCCTTCAACTTATTTTCTATAAAATTTTCGCATGCGTTACTTTTTATTTTTTGCACAAATTTTATTTTTAACAAACGAATACTATTCAAGTCACAGAAGTTTGTTTTTAGTTCACAGCCGTGCTTAGTTAATCTCGGATACATTTTACACAGATGGAAAAAAATCCCAACACCAAGAAAAAATAACTGTCGACTAATTAAACTAAGGCAATGCATTTGTATAGATAACATTTAATTGTATGATTAAAATTTCAAGATCACAGGTTAGTTAAAGTGAGCGCAAGAAGAGCCTTTTCAAGGGTGAAATGATAGTACATTAAAGATCGGTGTAATCGCCAGAATTTTAACTGCGAGCATGCGAACGTCCATACAATGTATCGTACAACTAACGGATACGCGTGGGATGGAATTGCATGCCTGTTGCTCTTGGTCGGTCAATATAAGGACGTTTAATTCTGGTTTTGGATAAAGTTGTCCTTGCGATCCAATGATGTATTATTCGTGTTCGATTGGAGAAAAACCTGGTGATCTAGCAGGCCAACGTAACACTTTGACACCTTATAAAGCATGTTAGGTAACAACAGGGTATGAGGGAGCACGTTATCTTGTTGGAAAACACCCCTTGAATGATGTTTATAAATGGCAGTGCATTAGTTTGAATTGCCAGACTGTTGCAGTCAGTTTGTGACTTAGCCCCTTCAGGACCAGCAGGAAGAGAAAGAAGCGCTTCCCCAGGCCCGGTCAAATTTCCCTGCTAAACCTATATATATACATACATATATAATTTCCTTTAAAAATTCATATAAAGTTTTAAATGCAATCACAAATACGCTAAAACTTACAATTTACCATCATTGATAACGGAGTACAAAATTTGCTATATTTAAAAAAACAATTGCGAATTTTAAAGAAAATGTTTTCATTTTAATAAAAAAAGTACATACACTTTCAAAAAAGTTGATAGAAATCCCATACATTTGAATACCAATATAGAAATTAGAAAACTAAACCAAATTATTCAAAATATAAACAGAAATCCGTAGAGCAATAGATCACGAACCTCTAAATGTCCGATTCTCTCGAAAAATAAACATGTGCAGTTGTTTATATTCATAAAAATCGGATCTAATTTTAAAAAAACACGGAGCTGAAAGCACATATTGAAGTTTAAAGTTTTATGAAATATTATTCGAAAAAAAAATGGTTTTAACCGCCACACACATCTAGTGCTTGTAAAAATTAATATAAAAACGTTCCTAACTCTGATCACACCGGTATTATCATGGGCCTATCAGGAGGGAAAGCTCAATCACATATATGATACCATGGGCCGTGGAGAGAGAAACGTTTGATCACGGTCATAAACGGATTAACCTCGAGAGTGCTCCTACTATAAAAAAATTGCTCGTGTCAGACCAAATATCTAAGTGCAGACCCAGTGTATCTAGGTCATAGAAAGATTGTCAGCAGGCGCTAACCTGGACTTCTTCTAATCAATATATAGTCATCACTAAGTGGCGTAATCGACACCCCCCTCAACCCCACACCATGAGGGGGGCAGGATTCTAGGGGGCCCATAGTTTGATTGCCTCCAAGTAAGGCTTGGAACCCAAAATTGGCTTTTCAGGAGACCCCTAATACTGACACTGTATCACTGCACCAAGACAGAAACAGCTTTGATCGGAGAACACAACACATCATCACACTCTGCTCTCCAATTATCTCTAGATCATTGGAGAGCGGATGATCACAGATGTCAGTGATTCGGAGTTAATGGTATGAACGCTACAGGGCGTCTGGCTGGGAGGTATTTCTCAAACGATTTATTTGTTGCAGTTTACTGTATCACTGGTGCAGAAAAAAACTAATTTCTGATGTAGATGCACAATGATGTTCTCCAGCCAGTGGTGAATACGTTCTTTTCTATCAGTGTGACCCATGCGTGGTTGGATCAAAGTTCTCTTGAGGTAGTGCCTTCCCAGGACTACAGCTGCCAAAAATCATTCACAGTTGATACATTCCTTCCAAATCTTTCTGCAACATCAACATGTTCAGAAAATCCACCCTTTTTTTGGCTATATCATTCTACCTCGTTCAACCTCAGTGAGCTGTTGATATTAGCTCCTTCGTCTTCTTAAAGTCATTCTGAACTAACATCAACACACTACGTCAAATCTCAACGATAAATAACTCTCACTGACTTTATAGCACATTTTTAAAATACACCTGATTGGAGCAATTAGAGTTCACTTATGCGCTTAATACGAAATTTGAATCAAAGTAATTTCTCTCTCTTTCAGATGTATAAAAACCCCTACCAAATTTCGTTCACCTGGCACAACTTCTTGGGGTTGGGATTTTTATTTTTATCAGCGTATTTTACTGATAATGATAAATGAACAAAAGGGTTATTTGATAAAAGATATGTCTAGTTTAAAGCAAACTTTTTCAAGCTAGTTGAATTCAGCCCTTAACCCCTTCGGTATAAACGTCCCAAATGTGAGCCAGCGCAAAACACCCCCATAGGCCGAATGACTCAAAAATGGGTTAGCATGTTTCTTCTCCGTAGGCCAAATGACTCAAATTTGCGCCAGGCATTTGGAACGTTTTGTAAGTTCAGTTTTTTGGCAATAGATGGCATTCTATGTCCATAAGATTTGAGATACATGGAGATCTGACCTTCTAGTCGAATTGAGAGAAATATTACTCACATACACGTGGTTTTTGTTTTATAAACATAAGGGGAAGGGAATGTTTACGAATTGAGTGCTTTACGACTGCTCTTAAAATGAACAAGTGGTTATTGTTTATAGAAGATGAGAGATTTATTTTTGCTAAAGCTTTGGATTTGCAGTCTAGTTTTTAATGGATAATTAGATCTGGTAGACAAAATTTGTCTCTTTTTTTTCTTACTTTTTTACAAGGTCGACTTTTACAAATGCTGACAATAAAATGTTTAAAAACTTGTACTTAAACAGAAAGTGGCTGAAGTAAATAAAGTCTATTAATACGAAATATATAAAGCATATGCCGTTCGTATAATATACAAAAAAATATTGAACAACGCGTTTATATTTCGGTATTTTTATGGATTAACTACAAAAAAACCTCCGGCCTGTGAGTGACACTCGCGTCGGAAACCTCCGGCTTTGGCGGTACGCACGCATTTGCGTCCTCCGTCCCGAAAGGGTTAATAGCAAGGTAAAGGTCCTGGCTGAAATTAGTGAAACGAATGAGGAAGAAAAAGATCACAAAGCTGGAGCAAACTGCCCTTTTGAAACAGATGGACAAATAGGAAACTTCTATAATGACTATGATTTGGAAAACCTTACTCTAGAGCAGCGATACTCAACCTGCAGTCCACCGAGCCTTTTTAAGTGGCCCGGTCATAGTCCATTGCTATGAGAAATTTTACTTATTTAAGAACATCGTATTAAAAATTTGGTGGGAAATTCTTTGCCAAGAAATCAAATATATCAATTTTGCTTTTTGCAGTCGGTGTCGTACGGGTACGAATTGATATTCTTTTTTCTATTTGGAGCGATTACGGTTAGTGATAACAGACAACAGTGGAGTAACGACCATTTTATTGGTGGAACTAATTTTTTACTATCTTTCATATCTTGCAAGCGAAAAATATCCGAAGAAAATATATCGTTTCAAGAAAATTGGGAGGTTGACTATTTTGTAGCGAAAAACAAACATGGATCAGTAACTGTTTGATTTATCCCAAAAGTGCTGTATTTAAAAAAATACCAATAAACAGGAATCATTCAATGACACTTTTCTTCAAAGATCTCTTTTAAGAGGTGATAAGTAGGCTTTCTTTAATAATCTTTGCAACAGCAATAAAGCCTTTTATCAGTTTTAATATCACAGCGGTAACAAAGACATCCTATGAAGTTTGTTATATTATTGGTAAAAAGAGCAAAACAGAAGTTATAATATTTTGATCAATTTTCGACATTTTAAATTACCAATGCTATCTTGGTCTTAAAGCATTTCTCACCCCTACCCTTCCAGCATTTATCCTCACGTTGCGGCCCGCGTGAAATAACTAGCGTACGTATGCGGCCCGCACGAAATAGTTGACATATGTATGTGACCCATCAGAAAAAAAGATTGAGTACCCCTGCTCTAGAGAATAAATGCTACTAGCAAATCATTGCAATCAGGTACGTTTTAAGGCTTGGGCCAACTGAGCTCGGGCTAAGGGCCTCGTTTCGTTCTCGACTCTGTCTTAATAAGACCATGATCCAGGTAGTTTTAATTGTTCAAATATTATTTCCGTATATATTCTCCGAAAAACAGGGAATTTCAAATTGCAAGTCAACTGGCAAAAATGCTAAGTCTGTATTAATATGTGATGACCATTGTCCATGTGTCAAGGCCTGTGCTAAATACCATAAACAATCATTCAACTCATTAAGTCAGAATGCGGCCATCAGTCATGTCGGTTTTTGCCTAGGTTTTTAAGATTGAAATTACCGTTTGACCGAGTATTTGACAATGCATGCTATATACTGTCTACTTTTATAGATATCAGGTAGGGTCTACTCTTGCATAAGGGCCCCAGGGCCTCAAAGATTCTTAAGACGGCCCTGGCTGCTATAGGTTAAATGTGAATTATTAAAAAGGATATACTCAATTAAAATCTTTCGAAAATTATATCTATAGTTTCAGAAATGAATTGCAAAAGTGGAACAAGAAGTAATTGATCTATCAGGACTCTCATTTGAAGAGAAAGCTGGACAAGCTCGAAGGCAGCAAAAGAAAAAAAATTATTTTTGGTGAAAGTAAAGAAGTCGGCCGTGAATTTTTGAATGAAGGGAAAATTTCATCATGAACTCATTTTACGTCATATGCGATAGAACAAAAGAACTATCCCCAAGAGTTGAGATGTATGAAACTGTTATAGAACACTTTATTTTATTTTTTGATGAGAGATTATTATCTGAAATTTAGAAAGCTACATAAAAAGTAAAGGATATTTACAAAAACGATATTGAATCTTTTTATTTTTACTAATTTTTTTTCTTTAAAAAAGATACAATGGAACCCCACTAAAAATTTATGTTGCAAGAGAAATGGCCTCTACTTCTCTAATGTAGAGATACTTCTGAAAATATTTTTAACAGTACTGATATCAAATGCATCAGGTGAGAGATCTTTTTCAATTTTAAAGCGTGTGAAAACAAATTGAACATGGCCATATTATATATATATAGAACAACATATTTTGGACAAAGTATGAATGGTAAAAAATAATAGATGAATTTGCCAAAAAAATCAAAATGTAAAGATATATTGCAAAATTGTAAGCTCTTTTGAAAGGTTTTTAATTTTTTTTATGTTAAGGTTTTTCTTGAGCCATTGAGTTTAATTATTAGAAATACATTTTATTTTCAAAATTTAAAGTCAGAGAATCTTTTCACTATTTCAGTTTTTCAACTCTTCAGCCCAAGGGGCCTCAAATCATTTACCGCCAGGGGCCTCCAACTAGATTAATCCGCCTCTGGTTCATGCTTCCCCAAATAGGATTCGGCAATTGTTACTGTATGAATTTTAGTCAGTCATTGAATTTAGTGAATAATCATAATAACTTTTATCACGGATGCGATTGATATTTCGGGATATGCTACATTTCTGTGTAACACCTCAACTTTTAACACTGTATTTGCTTCCAGAAGATATTTGTAGTTAAAAATAAAGTTCATTATAAATTAAATCACAAACTCTTTTATCTGCAAATTATTTACTGTCACTGACACTGTTTTCTAATGTTTAGGCTAAATTATCCTGAAATTATGTAATGAAATTAAATAGTAAAAAAAATAAAATGCATATTATATGATCAAATGAAATGCTCTAAAATAGTGTAATATTTAAGTTTCATTTACATTTGACTTAAACTAAGATTCTTTGGGTGAAAATTTATTAATAACCTAAGTCACAAAAAGACAAATGAATACTACACACACAGAAGAATACTACATATTTTAGAAGTGTATTAACTTTTATTATCATTACATAGCTTGTAACGGGTCTATCCATAAATCTTCAACCAATACTCTCGTGGTAAATTTATTTCTTTTTAACTGTAAGTTTGATTGAAAATTTTCTCCTGAGAAGACTTGAATTATGCAAATGAGTTGTTATATTTAAGCATGGACATTTAGGTGAGCGAAGTTAGGCGAGAGTTAGTCCAGGAGTAGTCTCTGGATGGTCAATTATTGCTGATTGGCAAATAAGTTATAAGATCGAGTTTAATGATAATGGACCGGAGGTCGTATAACAAATAAGAGAATTACCATGAATTACACTGTAGAAGCCTAAAGTGTTCCAAGAGTAAGTGAAGTAGATTATACTTATATATTAAGTATCCTTTAGTTATGTGATTGCTGTTCTAATTAGTAGCGTTGTGCATTTCCTACCCTTAGTTGTTTATTTTAAGTAAGTGAGGTAATAAATCTCAGTTTGAACTAGTTATGGCTGATCATAACTCAAACTCCCAAACACCAACAACCTCAAGGAGGTTGCAACAAGCTTCCTTATTTTATACAAATTGAACTGAAGGTGTAAATTATCTTTGACTAAATAACTTCTATCTGTTGCAATATTAAAAATGCATGTCTTATAGTTTAAAAATCATTAAATTTTCTCGAATAATTAGTAATTACATGCTGTCTAAGAAAACAAGAACACCGATTTCACGCCCATCGATAAATTGGTGAAAAACTGACAAAGAAGAAGCAATAAGTATCTAGATACACTGTCAAAAAGGAGCAGAAGTCTTTTGGTTCACTACTTTTTTAGTTTCATGAGATATAAGACAGGCTTATGAAAACAAATATTTTGTAATAATTTAAAGAGATTGTTAGTTTCCCATTTACGAAAACTCATAAAGTTCAATTTTTTAATTGAAAAACAAACTAATTTTTAACAAAAGTAATACTTACTTCTCCTTTAAATTTCGATCCACATTTCATACTTTTAAATGAAGGACTAATGAAAGATAAAACAGAGAATTCTTGAACAAGAGGTGATTCATCATCGAATTCAAAGGGGTAAAGTTTAGGAGAACAATCTGAAAATAATTTTGAAGTTAAAGTGGATATAAAGACAATTTTCAGTTCAATGATTGTACAACAAAAAATATACAGCAAACCAGTATTAAGTACCTACTTATTTCAGATAAATTTAAATGAATTGGTGAGTAAATTTATGGCAACAAATGTATAAACTGTAATACGTATTTAAAATATCCAGTTTATTTTAATGAAACATGTACATAGGTTGTAAGGTATAACATAGCAAAACAAACGTATGTAAATTGTTGTAAATACATAGATTCAAAGATACTTGATATGACTAACAGATATTGAGGTCATTTCCAACATATGAAACAGAGAGAGCATGTATAATACCAATGCTGTTTCTTACAAATGTTAGTAGGAATCATTTTAGTTCTTTTAAAAGCATAGATTTTAACTCTTGACATGAAAGAGATTAATATCATATTTTCAGGAGATTTTTTACAAATGCTAGTTGCAATCATTTTAGTTCTTTTAAAAGCATAGATTTTAACTCTTGACATGAAGGAGATTAATATCATGTAGTGATTTTATAGAACTAGGGACAGAAAACCATGGATCAGAAGCTGCATGCCACTTCCTAAAAAAAAACCATCACAGCTTTTCAGACTTATGCCTTTATGCATTATTAAAAATAATTATGTTAGCTAAAAATTATTTCCCTTTCTCTTTTTCCATTATAATTATCTATCGAAAACATTTATCTATATTTGCATATACATTTCAACATTTGATTGGCTTCAAACAATTACTTCTGTATTTAGTTGTTGTCCATTGTACTAAGTTTACTGAGAATCAGTGAAAATATTAGAATTAATTTTAAAAGCACTGAAGTCAAATTTATTGGTAAAAATGCCACCATGGGAAGACAATTTTTAAAGTGATTCCTAGCAATGGGCAAAGCTAGAATGTTTGGTTGTTCTAGCACTAAGCAACAGAAATAAAAAAAAATAATAGTAATAATTTCTTCCACAGATTGTAGGAATAAAAAAAATTACTTTGAGTGCAATTTTATTTAAATATTATTAAAACATTAACTGAAGAATGACTTTTGATCATTACTGCTACTGAAAGCCCCATCCTTCTAGGCACGCATGTTATATCTTTAATTATCTTGTTTCACTTACTCAGGGGTGTTAAATTTCTCTAGAGGTCTGAAAATATAAACATTTTTCAAACAGGTATAATTCTTTTAAATTTAAATTAAATAATTCGAATCTTTTACACATTATTTATAAAGGAATGGGGCTTCAGAAAAGTATAAAATGTTTAAAATATAATCATAATTTTAAAAATTATAAGCATATGAAAATACGAAACTTTTCAATAAGACATATTTATTAAGTTTTACATCACGCATGCTATTTTCTAAAATAGTAGCTTTAATTACTAGCTATAAGTTGATTAATAAAGTTAAATGTATTCTCCTTACACTGTAGCTATATTTATATAAATAGAATAATAGCTTGCATGTTTTAATAAATAAAAAAATACATTTTTTAAAAATATTTAAAAAATTGCAATGTTTTACAAATATTTTGAAATACAAAAGATATATAATACTAAAATTAGGTAGGGCTTAGAGAGTATGATGCATTTTATAATTCTGTAAAGTTTTATACATCAGAGGCTACTATTTTAGAAAATAGCGTGCGCAACGCAAAAAATACTTAATATTTATCATAGAATTTTCATATGCTTATGATTTTTAAAATTATTATTATATTTTAAACATTTTATACTTTTCTGAAGCCCCATTCTTTTATAAATAATGTGTAAGAGATTTGAATCATTTAATTTAAATTTAAAAGAATTATACCTGTTTGAAAAATGTTTATATTTTCAGACCTCTAGAAAAATTTAACACCCCTGAGACCCTTACAGCTTTGTTCTCCTCTCACGAAAGTTTACTGACTTCTGACTTAGAGCATCCCAAATATACTTTAAATATTTTAGGTCAGGCACTCTGTGGGCTAGTCAACACAACGAAAACACGCAAATAATTCTAAGATTCGAGAGCAGAGAGCAGTCTAAGAAATAACATCAATGACCTGTAGTGTAGCTACAGATTGAATCAAAAATAATGTGACCAATTTCAGAGTATCATAAATTTTTATTGAATTAAGTTATTTACATAAAATTTTCAATATGGTTTCTTTTGGCATAGTACACTTTATGTAAATGCTTAGGCTAAGCTAAAAAGGCTTTTTTGACGATTTGGGGGATATTTTTTTAGGGATGGCGATCTCAGATAGATTAAATCGAAAAATCGATTTCTCGGGCCACAAAAATCGATTTTCTAAATCGAAATGTAGCACTGAATCGATATTTCATCCTAGAAAATCGCCATTCGATTTTTTTTTCTGTTTTGGTAAAAACCATAAAAAAATGAAGAATTTAAACACTATTTATCGCAGGCAGTTGTGCACCTAAAGTATGATCCTATACTTTACTGGTAAGAACAAAAAAACTCTATCATCACATTCACTCAATAGTCATGATCTATATGAGTATCATGGGATCATCTGTTCCTTGTGAGCTCCTTTTTTCTATTGCCGTCAACATCGCAAGTGATGAGCGGAACCACTTGGATCCCAGTAGACTTGAGAAACTGATGTTTTTAAAAAGTTTAGATATTAAGCATTGGGAACTATTATACAAGGTATATAATCTATTTTCTAAACTTTTCAATGTGATAAATACATTTAGAAAATAAATGTCTTCTTTTATACCTGATACTTTGATATCGTAATAAAAATAATTGCAATTGTCGAATTCCCAGAACAAAAAAAATCTCCTGATTTTACTGATAAGAGATCGTTTATTATATTTTTCTTGTTTTTCATAAAATTGATTTATATTTACATTGTAAATGCAAACTTGAAAAAAAACCCCAATTTTTTAGAAATCGAGTTTTAGACCTCGATTTTTTTGTGAATCGATTCATCAGGTTACGATTCGAATCGATTTTAAAATCAATCTTTTTCTGAAAGAATCGCCATCCCTAGTAATTTTCCAACTCTCTCTTTGATTGCTTTTTGAAGCCCTTGGAAGTGTTCTTACTTTACGCGTCTATTAAATTGTCCTATTAAGTATCCCCATAAAAAAATAATCGAATGAAGCACAGTCAGGAAAATGATGATAGTCATTTTTCAGAAGGAAGAATTTTTTTTTTACCTTTCAGCCATTTTATAGTTGATTTTGCAGTATGACTTGGTGCAGAATCTTGGTAAAAAACAAAGTTACCTTGAGGGTAAACATGTTTACTTTTTTGATCATATGCTTAGAACTTAATTCTGATAATATTTACATCAATTTTAGCCTTTGATTCAGCAGAAAATGGTTTTGTTAAACCTTGAGAGGACATTTCCATTTATACCATAACACTTGACATAGCATCTTTTGCAAAATAGCAACGTCTTTGCGTTGCATTTCACTTGAAATATATTGTATCTTTGTTTTGCCAGTTGTGGATGACAGATGAAACAGTGTTTCATCAGGAGTTATCCATGTTTTGTATCTAACTTTGCCTAACATTAAATACAGAGGGCAAGAACGTTTTCGTCATTTTTACAGTCTTTGCAGACATTTGATGACAGACTGGTTCATTTAATTTCTTATAGCCAGTTTTCTTTACCTGACAACAAATTGGCGATTGCGATACCTATAAATTCTTTGTCAAAGTTTTTTGAGGCAGAGGATTTTCTACAGCGATAAATCTTTTCAGCTTCTTTTTTTCTTCTTCATTAAAGTTTTCTTTTCGTTCACATGTTTTTCCTGGAGTTTTTGATTGCCTGCCAAATTTTATTTCTTTTTGAAGATTAGATAGCAAACCATTAGAAAAGTGTCGTTTCTGATTTTTAAATGCTTTATTCAGAACAGAATTTGAGCAATCATCCTTCAAAAGCTTTAAAATTTTGTTTCGGGTTAGAGGATCTAATTTCGGAGCCATAATTTATTTCCATTTATAAAAATAGATAGTTATTTTAAACGTTTCATTTTAAAAATAAAACTGGTAATAAAACGATTAAAATTTACCATGAATATAGTTATATGCTTTTAAAATTGGTCACACTAATTATGAATCAACTTGTATATAACATGATGCTGCCTCGCATATGAATTTCATAACACATGTGTACGACTTTCACATGGTTTGAAGGTTCAGTGCAGACCTAGGTTAAGTACCAGATAATCGATTGGTATATCAAATAACTCATCATTGATTCCATTCTGTTGCACCAAAAATGAAGTGCTTGGCTCCATAAAAGAGAAGTAAAGTGTGATATAGTAGAGTTAATGAATAAGTATTTATTAACGTCACACGAAAAAACAACACAAGAGATATTGCCAACAGACCTCAAAATTTTTAACCTCAGTCAAGTGATAAGGATGACATTTGAGCCCCTCTCCAAACTACCGCTTCATGCCAACAGAAGGTTTTTGTGTGAGCTTCGATAGATTTTATGTGTATTAGCATTTCTACACGGCAGGTCTTCACTAGGGTTTGAGCTCATAACACACCAGGCATGAGTTCGCGATCATAACCACTTTGAAATAGCTGAAACTTGGGCAATTAGTTGCTAAACATAGAGGCTATTTATTATTTTCTGTACACAAATTGACAAATTTTTGTTCCAGATGTAGTAGGAAAAGTCTATGGCATTTCTAGTTAATCTTTGTGAGTATTGTTCATGCGTTTATAGCCAAATGTGTGCAGATGTAGTAGCTTTTGGATGGCCCTTCTAGTGATGGAACCCATTTCATTCAGAATTGATGCCTAACTAGTAAATCGTTTCAGTGCTATTCATAAGCATCTAGCAATTGGTCAGCTCTTGCTGATCAATAAAAACATTTTTATGAATCTTAGTAAAAGATAAATCATTGGTATTGAAATTAAACAGAACAATGAAGGTAGGAATTTAGCTATCCATATTCATGTTTTCTCACGAAGTCTGACTAAATTGATTTGTAATAAAAATTTCAAGTCAAGATACTCCTTTTTTCCAATGTACAAGAGGTAAAAACTTAACATATGTGGTTTTTATTTCAAATTACATTAAAAAAGTAGAGTTATTATTACAATTTCTGATACCCATATGTCACAAACAACACAACTGTCAAAACATAATCTTAAAACAATATATATTGTTATAAGTTAATGCAAATGGTAGAACTGTAAGTTTTCTTCACTTTTGCAAGAGATTTTTGAGGTGTTTCACACCTACACGCTCACACCCTAATTTAACCCACAAGTCTCCAATTTAATAACCGGGGAGTAAAACTGATTTGAAATATAATTTTACAAACCTACCAGGAAGTAATTTATGTTGATGTAATCTAAAATTTTAGAATTCAGTGTTTACTAATTTTTGCAAATGGCAGAGAGGAATTTGATTAGATTAAATGGTGTCATGCAAGGATAAAGTGATGTGAATTATATGATTAAAGAACATGAAATCTGAAAATACTTCAGACATGATTTCAATATGAATTTAGAAAACCTCCATCAATGTGAAAAACCAATTAAAAAATGGTTAAAACAATATGTGACACCGGAAATGCTTAATAATGTCGGGAAGAAAACTGAAAATAGACTTAAAATCGCCTAGCTGCTTATAGGTGCTCTTGTTAAAGTGTATTATAAAATTCATTGAAATGCAAATTAAAATTCAAAGACTTTTTCTGCTTACACCATATTCAGTATTATTTAAAAAATATACTTTCATCCAGTAAATCAAGGGCACCATGTGCATATATGAATATATATACTAATCAATGATAAAAAAAAATATCCCAGATTGCTTCGTTTAAAATACATACATACTACAGACATTTGAAAAAATTCATGAAACATTTTTATGACTTATATAAACATGTGGCAACACTCAGGAATTTATTTCATTTTATTATTTGATATTAATTTGTTTTTAATCAGAAAATAATTTTGACATTGTTAATTTTCTAAAATGTTGTGTGCAATTCTGCAAAAAGCATTCATAAAATCTTGTATCTGCAGTATAACTTTTGCTACAAATACATTTGAAATGTTGCCAAAAGCCTTTAAGTTTATCAAAAATGAAAGTATTTGTTGCTCAAAAATCAAGTAATGTTAAGTGTCTTTTTTTAATGTCTTGATATTGTAAAATATTAATTTTAATATATTGACAGAATGGTCAATAGTATTTTGGCGCTGTTTGGGTTATGTGATTCTCTGAAAGCGAACCTAACTGTGTAGCGAGATAACGTATTTTTACATCACGATAATGCACTTTCAAACAGTACTGCTAACATTTGCAACTTTTTGACAAAGCATTTATCAAATACAGCTCTCCAAATTCCATATTCCCGATATGGCACAATGATTTTCTTCTTTTCGCAGTTGAAATTGTCTCTTGTCACCATTTTGAGTCCACTGATGCAATTAAAGAAAATTCAACATGAGCCTTAAAGTAGTTTCACAGAAAAATATTTTATGTTTTCAGAATTGGGGGGGACCTAGGAGAAGTGAATTGAAGTCGAAGTAGATTACTCTGAAGAAGATGGAATAAGTTTTGACGAGTTAATTTATACTTTTCGATTTGACATTCTTGGTACTTTTTGATCATGATAGCAAGTAATGTAAGGTGACCAGACGTTCCACTTTTGGTGGAACAGTCCCGATTCTTAACAATTTGTCCCACGTCTCATGACGTTCAAAATAATTTCTGATTTTTAGAAAGAAGCACGACAAGCTAGAAAACAGTGAGAAAACGTGAAGGGAAACATACGGTTTTTGGCCACCATGTGTCTATTTTGTCGGGATATCGTCGTTGTCAAACCAATATGTGCTATGTGCAAAAAGTATAGTTTTGAGATTTTGGGTTATTTTAATTTGACATTATCCTGGTTGATACACATAACATATTTTTTAGTGACCACAGTTCACCGTGTAATGCTTAGAGCAGTGGTGCACAAAAGGGGGTGGTCCTTATTCCCCAAAACCCTTGATTTTCTTCTTTGATTGAATATAATTCTATGTATATAGTACGTAAAATTTAATCAAGTTATTAATAATTAGTTTTATAAATGAATGCTAATTATTTATTCAATAATCAATTTTTTACTGTTTTTTGTTCCCGAAAATCGACAAAATCAAAAGAATATGTTGGAAGGCGTTGTGAAGGGCTCTCGCGTATTCCACTAAAAACTTCTCAAGGGTTCTTTGTGGCCAAAAAAGGCAAATTCTTTCCAACCAAATCAAGAAGCGAAACGTGAATATGCAATTTAATATAAGTGGATGACCTATTGGGAAGTGATTATGCTAGTCTGGTTTAAGCGCGTGAATTGAAGGAAGAGAAGAAAACCGTCATTGAGTGTGAAGCTATCCGTGACAGAATGATCTAGTCAAGGTGGATACAATTCCAAGTGAGATAAACCAAAGATATTTAGGATCCGAGAGGATTACGGTTAAAAAAGAGATTATAAGGTAGGATAATTCTAGTATCTATTAGTAACTGTGATATAAACAGAGATTAGGAATAGACGGGAAAGTTAAATAAAGTGGTTAAGATCGCGCTTATTTGGTAATACGTATTGTGTGTTTGCTCACCTCAGATCCGCTAAGTTATAACATAAATATTATCATTGTTAGTGTTTAAGTTAAGATCTTAATAAAGACATTTTAAGATCATGGCAACGCCTGGTTCTTCATTCACTCCCACAACTCTAGGTCACAAAGATAACTTAGGAGTAAGGTATCACCCACGGGTGAATACTTCACAGCGTATAGGAGCATGATACAAGAATGGTAAACTTCTGACCCTTTCCCCTCCTCCTAAAAAATTCCTGTGTGTTAGAGTCACATAGAAATCTTTTTATAATAAAAATTTGGTAGATAAACTAGACATAATACTCAAAATGTTGAAATCTCCAAAGTGCACATAGCAGATATTGGTTTGACAATGACAAATGAGTTTTATATTACTTTTGTTAATTTTATATTGTTAACTGCATAGATTATTTAGAAGAGTGGATGGTACAATACAATGATATTAAACTTTTTTAATGGGTTATATTAAAATAAGAACTTTATTGGAATGATAAGAAAAAATTATGCAATCATATTATTCAAAACTTCCCATATTGTAATATTTTCAAAAATGATTTTTTAACGAGGCATCCTTATTAAAAAATATATTGATATCAAAAATGATAAATCTTGGGTATTAGCAAAAATCACAATAGAGAACAAATGGTTAGAAATATTTCCTCATTTTGAAACAAATCATGTTCCATATAATAACACACTAAAAATTGGGAAATACATGTCTTTACTAGGAACGGAATTAATGCTGTGACAGAAGGCATTTTTTCTATTGTAAATTAAATTTCGATGTCAGAAAAATCGGAATTAATACTTTGAAAGCCATTTTATGAGTGAAATATAATTTAACAAATTCTTGTGAAAAATTTCATGACCTTTTAAAAAAACGACAGCAATCTACTAAAAAATTTCACTCAAATGAGAAATATACCAAAGAATAAAATAATATAGTATAGAATTTTATTCTTTGTATAGAAAATATACAAAATTTTTTTATTGTATTATATTTGTAAAATGTACTTATGTTGAAATTTTAAAAAATTATATATTACAATACTATTTTTGTACGCTATGAAAATTTTTGTTGCTCCATGTAGACAAAATTTTTGATCAAGAACTCCCCACTCCAGTTAATGGTGTCTCGCTTTACAAATGTTAAAATCTAGTCACTGGATATTATTCAAGTTACATATTATTCATGCATTAAATTTTACACAGCATTTCGAAAAACAAATGTTTCAGTATAACTGTGTGCGAAATCACGAAAAACCCTTTTCTGCTGAGGGAAATAGGAAATTATCACAGATTAAGATATTAAAAAATATGTATACTATAAAAGAAAGAGAAATATATTCCCTTATTCTATATTTTAAAAATTTCACCTTTAATTATCTGATTTTGCAATTCTTAGGCATGAGAAATGTTCAGATTTTGCAATTCTTAGGCATGAGAAATGTTCAATACTTAAGTTTTCAATTTTTTTAAAAAAAATGAGGAATTCAACTCTTTACTCTAACCATTTTATTTAAATTGTTTTATGATTATATCAGTATGTTTAATAAAACAAGAACATCAAGCCCATAGATTAAATCTTTTGGATCTTAAACATTATATAAGATGGCATAAGCACATGAATATATATATATATATATAGATCTAGGAACCTAAACATTTCAGAGAATTTCAGTAAAAGAAAAATATATGCTTATTTTTTTGCAGACACAACAATATTTATTATTCTTTTCAATATAAGAAGACATAAAATAATATACTGAAAAAGGGTAAAAAACCATGTTAGTGAATGTGTCAAAATTTATAAAATCCTCAATAACAGTAATAACATTAACAGTCATTAAAAATTCTATAGTTTAGAAGGACGAATACTTCTGATTAACAATACAGTAAAGTTTAATTACACAGTTTTTTTAAAAATAAATATTGTAAAATTAATTAGTTACTGTTCTCAAAATCTCATTCAAAACTGCTTTGAGTTCATCTCTGTACCTGAGCTAAAAACAATGCTTTGACAAAAATTTCATCATATAGTATACTCAATCTCTATTTTAAAATGTATCAATGTTATTAGTTCTCAAATATTTAACATTTATCCCAACTATTTTATATAACCAAGATTGAATAGTACAGGTAATCTAAATATGAGTAAAACCATACAAAATTTTGTAATATTCTAATGGCATCTAAAACAAAACTGCACATCTTTATCAGTAATCACATTGATGAACTATAAATCCAAGGATATAGAAAGTCAACATCAGCATCAATATATTCATAGAAAATATGAATTACGTAAAATTGGACTAAGCCTTTTAAAAAATTATAAACTTATTTGTAATTCTTACTTTAATGCATTATTAATATACAAATACATCTTATATTAATAAAAAGCTAGAAAATATTTTACTCTCTTACCCAACATTTATAAATAAATTCATTTGAAATTATTTATAAAAAATTTAGTTACTTTATATCTAGGAAAATTTTCCTATTTCTTTTTATATAAGAAAACATTCTTATTTCTTAAAATTAAGAAATTGCATACATATGCATGTCCTTAAATAAGTTTTAGATATTTAACAAATATTCTAACATATAAAAGTTACAACAAACCTGAAAGTCATTTTTCAAAATCATAGGATTTTTAATAATGAAGAAAATTATACTGTATATTACTTAAGAATAAAATTAGAAAAATGGATAGTATTTAATAAATACTTTAAAATGTAATACATTTATAAAAATAAATACTCATTTATTTAAAATGTATAAAAATGCACAAAAATTAATACCTGATTTTTCAAAGATATTATAAAGAACAATCTTCACTAATTCAAAAGAAGTTGTTGTTTGGAATACAGGCACAAGATTAGGATCAAAACAGGAATCTATAGACATACAAGCAGCAAGAGCAAGAGGAGACAGATATGGATTTTCTTTTTCCAAAATTCCATCATCATCTCTAGAGAAACAAGAAAATTTAAAAATAAAACAGCAGTAGGTACAGTAAAATATATTAAACATAATAACATGTTTTAAAATCAAATAAACAAAATTACATAATATAGTAAAATTAGACATCTATGAGCATTTTTCAAAATGTAATTCCTACAACAAAAAAATTTAATGCATTGAATTTTAACTTTTAAATATAAATAATCATTTTGCACCATAAAACCTATTAAAATTTGTGTCTTAACAAAAACATTTATGAGATGCCCATAAGAAATAAGAATATATTAATTCATTAAATGCCACAATACTTTTCAGGTTTCCCATGTAAAAAAAAATCAATATTTATAAATTATTTATACAAAAATGTCACAAAACTCATATTAACGCTGGTATACACAATGGATTTTATCATAAATGCATAAATAGAAATAAGGTGATAGCTCAATAGTTGGCAATCAATATGTTAAATAGACTTGAAAGTCGGAGTTTCTCATTCAAGAAGATAAAAGGAAAAACTATGTATATAGAAGTCTAAATGACAGAACAGTAATTTTGAATAATATCAATTAAATTGATATGTGCAATTTTATGCTGGGCTGGAAGAGAGAACTACTTTTTTAAGCAGAAGAATAGCTGGGATTACACACTTCTGTTTCATCTGACTCACTCACAGACTATTATATCAATCAGTTTCAATTAACAAGCTAATTAAGTACAAAGAATTTTCTTTGCAACTCAAAACTAAATCTTCATATAAATGTAGTACATAGTTATCCTTTTAAGGGAATATTTTACAAAATATTTTTCCTCCAAACAGAAAATTCCTATTAAAAATACTTTACAATAAAATCTACTTTTTCCCAACAAAATACATATTATATATTATTTTCATGTTTCAGAACAAAAATTCATGAATAACATTATATAGTAACTAGTAGGAATTTACAACACAAAGGTTATTTTCAAAAGCCATATTTCTATAAAGAAGGTTGCACAAAATAAGGAATATATATATAAAGTTCAGTTTTGGGGGGAAGGAATTCATGTATATCTTAAATCGAAGCAATATATATATATATATATACATAGAGAGAGAGAGAGAGAATAAAAAATTTTATCTTACATAAAACTTCCACAATCAAGAAGAACTCTCCATTTGGTAGATACAGCAACAGAATCAGAATTAAGATCTGGTAAATTCAAGTTAAACTGCTCAGTTTCAGATAATACAAAGTCATAGAAGTTAACATATTCCTGGTAGGTAGAATTCCAGTATTGCAGATAGCACGTTATCACCTAAAAATTATTTTAATTAACTCATAATTTGATCTTAAAATTAAAGTTTTACTTAAAATGCACAAGTAAAAACTAAAAATGCTAATCTTTAATGTAAAAAAAATTCATGTACGCTGGAAAAAAGAATGAAATCTGAATTTCATAAACCATAATCATATAATCATTACACTTTTGCATAAAATAAAAATGCGAATAATCAAAGATTTAATAAGGAGTATCTAGATTTTCTTGCAGCTTTTTCAGTTCAAACGATTTGAAATTATTATTTTTTTGATAAGTGTGATTAGCATGGCCCTAAAACATATTAGACAATATTAGTTAAAAGATTCATGAAATATTTATAATTATTTCTTTTAAATAAGTTTCTTCATAATTCCAAAGAGAATGGGGAGGGGGTAGAGATTTGTGCGTGCATATGATATAGAAATGCTCGAAAATAAAGAAAATAAAAATATAATTCAGAAAAATTTGCTAAAAATAATGAAAACAATAATGAGTTTATATAAAATACATAAATTATGAAAGATCCAAAAGAAGGAAGGAGATCATAATCTATATATTTATGTTAAGATGAAAATAATGACTCTTAAGATAATACCGCTACATTCTGATTTATAAGCCATGCTGCACATAGTTTCAAGTTTATTAGGACAGTGCCACAGAGATGAGAAAGAGCCAATTAAAATTAGCAGAGTCTAATTCTCTTAAAAGGTTCGGAAGTGCTACCTTCAAATTATTTTTGTACTGTACTCTAAGGGTTTACTATTAGGTCACCCTTACAATTATTGAAGAGGACAACATGTTAGTACAATAATTGAACATAATGAGTAGCAACAAAACAAATCACTGCACAGTCTTTTTTGAATGAGAATATTAAACAGGATACACTACTATCCAAACACCAAAATTTCTTTAATTTTTAAAATACTATATAGCAATTTAACATTTAATCAATTAAAAGTTTTTCTATTACATACTAAATCTGAAATTTAATAAGCAATTAAACAAAAACATCCTCTGGTCTTTAAAAAATATACACAATATTACAATGAATTTTATCAGTTACTCTTATACCTAGTAATAACAATAAACATTTAGGAGACAAAAAAATTCACTTCATATCAAGTATAATATAATTTAAAATAAATTTTGATTTATTTCAGAGATATAGAGTTATAATACCTTTTTGCTACCTTCATCATTACATTGCAAAGGAACTGGTGATACTTCGATTTTCGTTAAAGCTCTGGGTTCAGGATAACGCCAAGTCATAGATGCAGGCTCGTTAGCAGAAGAACGATTAAAGACAATTTCATGAGCTTTCGGCTGGTATTCTTGTGATTCTGTGAGTAAAAGAAAATTTAATGTATATGATGTGAAAAAACAATACACATTCTACAAAGAAAAACATTATATAAATAATTAGTCTCTTAACTAGATAAAATACTCAATTCTATAGAAATAAATGTATATAATAAGTAGTGTAACAAAAAAATTATAAATAACACAAATTCTTTATTATGATTTTTAAGAGACTAAGACCCCAAGTATATATAAATAATATTCAACAATCAAATTCTTTCCTTCCTTATAATATAAATTAAATATCAATGTAATAAAGACTGGAAATATGCATAGATTATTTTATTTTTGTAATGTACAGCTTGAAATTTAAAATTTTATTGCAAAAAATATTTTTTTTTATATTGTAAATCTACATTACAAGTTATCATTTAAACTGAATGCAAAACTAACCAAGTCATTCTGAAGAAATTTGATTCGAGAATTATTGTTTTACTTTAAATGAAATTTTAAGCATTCACATCAAATAAAAAATGGAATAGATACTGTATTAACTCAGAAGGCAATACAATTCCCAAAACAAAATATTTGCAACATCAAAAAGGGCAATTTAAAATAAGTTCACTCAAAGATAGCACAGTAACAAAAGAATAGAACAAAAAAAATTCCTGCTTATCTCCAAGAGTGTTTCACTTTCATCAATTAAATTTGAACATATAAAACACCTGCTGATAAATGTTTCAGAATGGTGTGAGTAAAAGTATTTAAAAAAAAGAGTGTGTGTGCTTATGACCACACGATAGAAGTGATAACTTCAAATTTTGTAATGTTATTTCAGGAATTAGTAGGTGAATAAAAAACCAGGGGTTATTAGTATTGCGCGCGTCATATAAAATTATTCATTCATATGTCTGTACTCCAATAAAGTAATATTTTTTGGGAAATATATAATCATCATGACACCAGCATTTTTGTGTGTGTGTTTGTACGCACACAATGTGAGTGATTTCTAAAATTATGTAAAAAAATTTCCCTTTTTCGAAATTTGTTCCATTCCACTTATTTTTGATCCAAGACAGGTTTCTTTCCCCTCTCTATAGCCAGAACACGGTTTTTTTAAGAGTAAAATTATTGTTCTATCTTCCCCTCCTTCTCACAGATAAGATATAGCTTCAAATTTCGATGTATGACTTATAAAAAAAAAATATTGCTTTAGAATTAAAAAATTATTAATGTGAAGCAATAAAAAGAAAACGATTCTGATGTGCTAAGAGTAAAACACAAAAAACGTTCATCATTTTTTAGTAATAGTTAGTTTCTAAGAATCTAAAATAATAAAATAGATTTCAGATTTTCATGAATCAATCAATCAATCGTTACATATAGTTATCTTAAAAATGTCTCAAAATGTATTTTGATCCAAAATAATAGACGATGTACTTTTTAATTAACAAAGAATTCATTTAGTAATGAAATAGAAATAATCCTTTTAAAAAAATATTTATATTTATTAAAATCAAATTTCTATAAGTAACAAATAAAAGAAAAATTTACAGATAGCTATTGAAACGATTGCTTTTTTCTGAATGTATAAATGTTTGATTAAACATATAAATATATATAAGTTAGAAAAAACAGTATGGGGAAGCCTAGATATATATATATATACATGTACTGAAAAAATCATTTAAAAAAAACCCGATCTGATAAAAACATTTTGATATTTTATTTTAATTTTAACCTTTTTCATTCCACTGTGTTTAGTAAATTATGTAAACACGTATCTGACTAAAAAAAGTATGTTATACAAAACTAACATATTCATTATTTTAACAATAATTTTATGTATTACAATAATAATTTATATATCTTATTTATAACGTATTGTATATCATTTTATAAAACTTTTTGTAAAATATAAAATATTATTTAATGTTTTCTTCTCACAAAATTTACAAAAAAGTATTATTTATTAATAATTTTATTTATGAAGTATAATATAAATATTTATATAATTATAGTAATTATTTTATTTTTAAATAAAGTAATTTTCTAAAATATGATTTAGTAATCAATAAATTTTAAAATTTTATTTATATCAAAGTTTTGTTGTTTTGTAAAAGAAAGAAAAAATAAAAATTTTTTTTAAATCTTTTTATGCCTTGAAACTTCTTTTTCGATTGAAAAACGGTCATTTTTAAACAAAAATTAAAAAAATGCTTAAATATTTCGTAAAGGGAAGAAACGAAACAAAACAATTTTTTTAAAAACCGTGTTTTCGTTTTTTTCCCTTCGAGAAATATTTAAGCATTATTTTTGTTACATTTTTTTTGTTTAAAATGACCGTTGCTTGCAATCGACATATGAAGTTTCAAGTCATTAACTTAAAAAGAAAGGCCGGAAAAAAAAATGTAAAACTTTAACAGATAACTCAATGCGAAATTGAATATCCTTTTCAGTTTCGAACCTAGAAACTACCGTTTTATAAAGAAGCGCCTTAAACAACCACGCTATAAGCTCCTACGGGAAAGCATTGAACTGACCTTTAAAAATAGAGGGAGATTTGTTCATTTACGCATTGCGCTTTTTGTTAAAGTTAAAAATATTTTTTGCGGGGCTTCATTTTTAAGTTAATGCTTTCAAACTTCATATATAGATTGCAAACAACGGTAATTTTTAAACAAAAAACTTTTAAAAAAAAGTAATGCTTACATATTTCTCGCAATAGGGAAAAAAAACGAAAAACACATTTAAAAAAACCCGTAATTTTTAAGATATTTTATCAATCTTTGTACAGATTACGTATAAACGTTCTACACACGGAAAAAAAAAAATTTCGTGAGATTATTTTTATAAAAAAGAAGTTATTAAGTATTTAAATAAAATTTTGAGTATTTTTTGAAAAATCGTAAAAACAGTTTTTGACATTAAATTTTTTAAATGACTGATTCTAAAAGAGAAAAGCATGAACTTTTTTAGTGTAAAATATTTTTTTACTAACGCAAGTGCAAGCTTTCAATTTTAGAATTCGTATTCAAAAAGAACCGATTTCGACTCATTTTAAAAATCTAAAAAAAACAAAAATATAATTATTTTGTAAAATAAATTATAGCATATCGTGGCGAAATAAATGATCTTTTCGAATCTGTAATTATTTTTTGTGTGAGTCTCATGAAAAAAAATTAGATCGCGTTTTAAAAACGTCAAAAAAAAGTTCCGAATTTCCCCATGGAGGTGAAAAATGGTACTAATTACGCGTTTTAAGGTTTTTAATTAAAATCTTTTTAACTAATTGGAATATCGGAATATAAATGGTCACAACGGATTCCTCGGATCATTCCCGAAATTTTGGTACCTTCGGCGAGTTTCTGCGTCGTGTGGTTAGTGAGAAAATTGGGCATCATAGATACGTTTGTTTACCTTCGGATTTTAATAGTGTAGATATTATTAAAATAAGAAAAAATACTAATAAATTATTTTAAACATTTTCATCTCTGTCCCTTTGAATGTTTATTTGTAAAACCAAAACTTTGATTGCTAACTGCCATCCAAATTTTGCAGTAAAATAAATCAATGTCACATCTTTACAGAGCAAGATGGTTGAAGTAATCTTAAAACTAATGGTATATTAGCAAATGTGGTTATGATTTCAAGACTAGATAACTTAAAATAAATTGGGTAACAGAAAAGAGTAATCTAATAGCTTTCAAATCATCATGTCATGTGAAGTAAAAGAGTTGAAATCTCATGTTTCGTTTGTCATTAGACAATGATTTAAAGTTTAGAAATAATAGCGAATAACCCATAGCGTAGATGGAGCATGTGATTTAACATCTAAACTGCATTCAGTTTCTTATCGATAAATAGCGTGAGTAAATAAAAAGCATCTTTATAATACTTTAAACTATAAAATAGGTACACTGAAATTATTTAAAATTTTGAAGATTATTTTTTGTAGATACATTTACCCTATTGTATATAAACAGAAATCAGTGGAGAGCCTGTAAAAAAGCTACTAACTACGAGAAAAAGGGGAGTCAAATTGTCAGTAGTGACAACACCAAAATGGCCATCTTGATATTTTCAAACAGCTTATAGATGTCTTAAATAAATTTATCTCTTTTTTTATTTAATTAAATATCAGATATAAAGAAAAAGATATTATAATAAGCTGAGCTATTGCCCTTTGTACTAATAAATTAATAAACATGGACTGTTAATTATTTTTTACAGAAATTTAGAGTGTACATGCATTTTATTAAAAAGCTGTACACATTCAATGGTTGACATATCATTTTAAACTGATAATCAGAGCTATTACAAATTTTCAACCTTCTTAATAAATTTTTATCTCAACTTCAAGAGACCCAAAACAAATATAGATATTTGTAGTTTATATTTATTGAACAAACATCGAGTAATATATATTATTGTTTAATTATAAAAATATAGTATAGCATTGCAACTATGAGTATTAATCAGAATGTGGTATGAGTTAAAGGCATAATTCAGAGTTATTATCAGTAAAAATGTTTTTTTTTTTAAATTAAAAAATATGCTAAAATTATTACATGAGCATATAATGTGGATGAAGTAGTTAAAAATGAACCATAATATATATAGTTAAAAATAAACTCACCATCAGCTTGAATAAATTGAAATGCACCTTTTCTTAAATCATCATTCCAATACATTCTCTTTTTACTATCAACATTAGTGGTCACAGTGGCAAATTTATCCTTGGAATGAAAAATTTTCTGTAGATTTTCCAAATTTCTCTGCAAAATAATAATAATGAATGAGCTGATTAAGATACAATATAGTTATAGTAAGAATGATAAAATCCTTTTTAAGAACTTATAATTTCAGATATTTTTCTTAGAGAGTACTTATCAAAAGTATAGAATGGACTTTTTCATAATAAACAAAAAGGGGAATTTTTAGCAATAAAAATATTTTAGAATAAGTTTTTAATTTTATAATAAAAAGTCTTTATTCTTCAATACATGCTTTTCTCATAAAAATGAAAAGGCTCAAGTGTCGTCCACGTCACTTGACCATGGTTCAAAATTACATGGTCCGTCGCCAAAAGCCTTTGTGTAACTAAACAGTGCTACGTTAATATTCACTCACTCACTCATTCCTTATGTATAAGGACTTGTTGCACCAAGATTAAAATTAAATGATGTTAAAGTAAAAAACATTCTGAATCAAATATTTGTATATATTAACTAATTTTAAAGATGAAGCTAACCACAAGTCTGCAATGAATCAATTCCTGCCAAGTAAAAATTTCTAGTTTTCCATCATCATGTAATTATATTATAGCATATTTGTTTTACATATTTGAAATGACTGAACATAGGAATATAACAGTTTGTTAACTGTAAAAAATTCAAATTGAAGCACTTCAGAAGATAGTGCAGATCGCAAGAATACTCATTTTTATGTACTAACTAAAGATCAAGCGAAGTGTAATGTTAAACCAACAGTTTGCAATTGTTTTCCACAGTAGCACAATTGTCAGTTTAAAAACATTTAACTTGAATTTGTGAGTTTTGAATGAATGCATTTAGTAGGACATCTACATATATAAAGATATTCCTAACCGTATCTACGGGCTTTAAAACTATGCAATGGGTTCTTATTCAAACAAAACAGAAAATAGTTATATATACACTCCACTCATTTGAAATACGGTTCTTGTTGTATAGTTTAATATGAGAAGGTCGCGGGTGGGTAACAGATAAAAAAAATATTCCCTTTTTTAAACTACTAGACCTACAGATTTAAAATTTGGCTAGCAAGTTTCTTTTGTTTAGTAGATAGCCGTTAAAAATGGACATTATGGAAATCTATTCCGGGAAGAGGGGGGTGTTAAGGGGCATGAAAGATAATATACTTCTATTTTAGAAATTCAAGTCCTGTCATTTTTAAATCATTAGGCGAGGGATATAAAAATGTTTTTAATACAATCAAAAGCTCAATGCTAAGATTTAGACATCAATAATCTAGAAACAATACATTTTAGGTATTCTATATCATGAAAATACCCAATGAAGAGGGTAGGTAATGGCTAGTAATTAAATAAAACAGATGAAAAATTAAAGAATGAATTCATAATTAAATTTCAGGTTTTAATTCCACAATAGCTTTTGGTAGTAAATATTTTGAACAAGTATCAAGCTCTCTCTCTCATTACCATAATTTAAATATTTATTCCCTTACACAAAAATAAAATACTTCATCAAAGAAATCCTTTCCACAAATGCATAATTGTTTTTGTAACAATAAATGCAAATAAAAATAATTAGACCTTTTTTAAAGCAAAAAATTTTACCAACAACTATGATCACATAGCACTCTCATGTAGAAATGATTGTAACAAGTTAAAATTTTTTCAAAGATTTTTTTAACCAATGTTATTTATTGTAATGATATACTTACTTGGATGTGCATGATAATAGCTTCAATCAATCCTTTCATGATAAGAACATGGTATAGACTAATGTTTAACAGCAAACTTTCACCTAAAGCACCTAACTCAATTTGTAAACAAGGTTTCAAATGACACTTCAGTACAGTTGAAAACGTCAAAGGCTTGCAAACATTCCACACTTGACTAGAATTTTGTATTTGAAGTATAAAGCTGGATACATTCAAATTTAAATCCAAACATTTAATGTCATCTATAAAATAAAACATCGAATTATATATATATATATATATAAATCAATACAACAGAAATTTTAAAAAACTAATTAAAACATTTGGATAATTCAATGTATGTGGTTGGGCTAATTCAACATATGCAAAAATAGAATGGACATTATAAGCAAATCTTGGGGAAAAAATCATAGTTTAAAAGTATAGGGGTTCCATATTTTATAATTCATTTTTTTAAGTATTAAATTGCAGTTTATTAAAAAAAATACAAGATCCTAAAGGAATCTCTTTTTAATCATAAAATTACACATCTTTAAAGAAATACACATAGCTTTATAAGACAACTCTGATTAAAAGTATTTCTCGCAAGTAGAACAATGTATATTATAGGGTAAATCAAAATGAATATAGCAATTACAAACGGCTAGATCTATTTAATGGAAAAGAATTTATCAAGAAGATTTACTCAAAATGTAGACGGAGTTTCAAAATTTCGTATATATGTGTCATAGATGATCTGTATGACCAAGGGAAGACACACAGAGCATCTATGACGTATATATCGCATTTGATCAAATTCCCAAACTGTTTTAGTGAAATGCTGAAAAAAAAAGTCAGCATTTGTAGAGTTCTGTTTTCGCTTATTACCACCCCCTTTTACCTCCCCCTCCCTCCTCTTCCATGCCAGATAGAGCCGAGCTTCTGACGTGACGCACCAAAACAAAATGACCTAAATATAATTTTTTAGTTTTATTTAGCTATATTCTTGCATTGTTATCTTTCGATTGATGTATCACTTTTGTATGCCTGAAAATTAGAAACTGGATAAAACTTCAATTGAAAAATGCAAACAAACAAGTTAGGGAATTCGAACACGCCCTCTTTATAGATAAAAAAAAGCTTTTCGATAATAAAAAAAGTTATTTTGAAAAGGAAAATAATAAATAAAAAAGGTGACATAAATAAAGCAGGATATTTTTGAAGTACTACATTAATGTATAATTTTTAAAAAAATGTTTAAAATTCTACTACAAATATCCTTTGTTTTTTAAAAAAAATACCAGCTTTATTATCTAATTATTTTGTTAATTAATTTCGGATAAATAATTTTTAATTCAATGATTATTGTATTAATTACTCTACTTTTAATAATGCATCATATTTGTTAAATAAATACTTTTAAGCTCTTGACAATATTATTTCATAATTTCACTGAAACATGTTAGGGATTTGATCAAATCACTTACTTTCCTTAGGGAAATCAACCTTGCAGAGTTCTTATTTTAACATCTTGCATGAACTGATCATCTCCCTTAAGAATTTGATAAAATCCATAATCCCTGTGACAACTATATACAAAATTTTGAAGTCCCATAAACATTCTGAGTAGATCTTATCCATAAATTTTTTTCCATTAAATAGTTAGAACTGTTTGTAATTGCTATATTCATTTTGACTTACCCTGTATATTTAACTACTTTAAGATCTATAGTTATACTAAGCAATTACTCACAATAATCATTAATTGAGTTTTATTGCAATACTCTAGATTCCAGATAACATATTAATAACTATAAAAGCTTTTAAATTTTTTTTTATCAAAATCTTATGTTTCACCAAATTTTTAGCACATGACACTAGAGGTTTGTAAAAGAATAATTAGTTTACAAAAAGTAGAAAAACTATAGAAAACTTTAGCAAGTTTCTAGGAATTTGAAAGGAGAAAAACCTAGGTATTTAAATAAGTGAAAAAAAGGAAATATATTTAAATAAACAATACACAACCACAAATTTGTATTTCGGTTAATGTAATTACACTCTCTCTTTAGTTGGTACCTATTTTCATCCAATAGTTCCAAAAGTAAAAAGTAATGGTAGGAAGAAATTGCGCAGTAATGTTCTTGCATTAAAAACACACAAATTACATCTTATTAAAAGAGAAATTTAAAATATAAAAGTCTTTTTACATTCAAGAATTTTAACTTCTTAAACTAACATCAGATGATTGTTTTTGATAGTCTACTCTATATTGGTTGATAGTTACTTTCTGAAGTTAATCTTTCTGTATCTTCCACAAATCGTAATTCTGATTGTTCAAATACTAAGACAACATTCTTTTAATTCTTTTCTTTTAAAAATTATTAATAATTTAGTGATTTTTTCAGAGTCGTAGATATTTTTTAAGTTATCAAGAGAAAAAAGTGATATTTTACCAGTCTCGGTGGAATCGATCTATATTATTAACATGCATAGAAATGCTTGTAAAATCAATTTAACATTTTTAATAGATTTCATTTTAATGAATGGTCAATACATGGTGTATGTGCTAAAATACAGAAAAAAATGATGTCATTACAAAGTTGTGTTTGCTGTTGCTCTTCTACAAATGGTCTGTCACATATCATGAGTATCATGTGTAATTGGTAACCCACACTAGCTAGAATAACATCACCTTCACCAAGTGATGCAAAAAAAAAAAAAAAAAAAAAAACGTTGATTACAAATTGAAGTCCAGTCTGTGAATCAGACCCATAGAATACTGCATGCTTTCTTCTTTTTTCCCATTTTCATAGTGCAATATACACTCACTTCCAAAAGTTAAGCACGAAGATGTAAAATGCAAAAAAATCAACAAATACTGCTTTGATTGACACAAAATTTGACAGTAAAGTAGCATATATAATTATACATAAACAAAATCAATAATTATATACAGAAATGAAAACAATATTAAATTTTGTAAGTTATCAGGTACGTCATACTGGAGACTTAAACAGAATTATGTATAAAGTGAAAATAAACAGTAGCATAAAATGAAAAAGTACATTAATAGGTATGTGATCCCCATCATCTGTATACAAAGTTTACACCTTCTGAAAATAAAAGCTTTCAATTAGGTGGTCAACCACCACAGAATTGGGCAAGCATCGCCATTTTCTTTTGTAGAGCAGTTTCCAGCTCAATAAGAGTGGCTGGAGGTGGGAAACGTGAAGATACAGCACGGCCGAGAGCATCCAAAGATTTTCAATGGGATTAAGGTCGGGCGAATATGCTGGCCACGCCATACGCGCAATCCTTCACTTCCAGGGTAGTCATCGACGATGTCAGCTCTATGGGGACGTATACATCGTCCATTAAAACAAAAGTAGGGGCCAACCTGCTGCAGCGCGTACACCAATAATGGGTTCTAGGATCTCATCTCGATACCGTACCAGCCGTCACAGAGCCCTGCTTAAGATGTGCAGGTCGGTGCGGTATCCTAATGAAATCCCTGCCCACACCATAATTCTTCCGCCTCGGAATGCGTGATGCTCGGTGATGTTTTGGGCTGGGATTGTGTGTTCCTTGTTTACGCCATATCCTTATACGCTTGTCATCTGGCTCTAGAGCAACTTGACTCATCAGTAAACATGACATTGCCCCAGTCAGACACAGTCCAATTGCTATGTTCCCGGCACCACTTACCTCTTGATTGGACGGATAGAGGAACACAAACTCGAGGTACCCAGGCATACAGTCCATTCATATGTAATCTTCGAGTACAGTAGCTGCAGATATAGCCTTACCAATGGACACTGTAAATCATAGATGTTACACGTATGGAGTGTCAAACCCTGCGATTCCGCTTGGCTGGCTAATAGCACATATCGATCTTCCCGTTGTGTAACCCTGGGCGACCGCCTACGGGCCTTCGGACAACTGTCTGTGTGGTTCGGAATTGTTTCCATAAACGTGAAATTACAGAATGATGAACGCCGAAGAAAAGAGCAACTTCTGTGATCCGACTGTCCTGCTTCATTGCGCCCCACAGCACACCAGCGCTCAGAATCTTCCATTCGTTTTCTGGAAATCGTAGAAACACGTATGTCTTGAAAACAAATTGTACGAAAGTTTTAAACAACTTCTACTCTATCAGCACTTACAATCAACTTCTGTAATCCTTCATAAAGCTGATTTCTTATAAGACTGCCCTTTTTGTATATTTCTTGACATGAAAACACGATTGGGTGTCACCTAAAATATTTGCATACTTCCATCTAACTCTGCAGCGAATTGCATCCTCTCCAATTCTGATTGGCTTCAGGAAATTAGCATTTTCCTCTCCGTGCTTAACTTCTGGAAGTGAGTGTAGAATGAAGAGCCCTAAACATGGTCCTACTGAAGAGGAGATCAAAAGATTTTTTACGAGAGCTCAGTGATTTATTTGCAGAAATAAGTGATGTGAATTGAATAAAATCAATGAATCTGATCTCTTATACAATACAGAAATTTTCGACAGTCAGAAAGATATTTTGGGACCAGAATGATCAATCATAGATGTCTAAAAAATAAGAGTGGGAATCTTCTATCCACTGGATATGACTTTAATGTCATAGGGGGCATAAAAATAAAAAAAGAAAGAAAAAAGTGGGAGTTTTTTATCCACTGAATATGACCTTTGAATCATATGTTCCAAAAAAAAAGAAAGATAAAAGAATGTTTATTCTATACACTTTGCACTATTACAAAAAACTAAACATACTAAACATAATTTTGTTCAATAATCAAAGTAAATATGGAGAAGATATGACAGATAAACTAACTGCTGTTTAACCCATGCTAAAGACAAACAATATACAACATAGCTGGTGTCTTTCTGTTATATGATTGATCTAGATCAGGGATGCACAACATAAGGCCCGCGAATGTCTATTATAAAAGAAGAGAAATCTAAAATGGAATTGACCTTTGTTAATTAAACAAGGAAAAATCGTATACGAAAACAGTATTGCAACAAATAATTGTTTTACAGTTGTTCATTAAGTTTCTTTCAATTTATTACGCGGTTCTTCAATATGTTTCCTTTATGGCTATCTGCGAGTACGAGTTTTCATATAGGTGAAGCTCGCGGACATGATCACCGGAAACCATTATTTCTTCCGTCACATGGTCTGGACGCAGAGAAGGTCGAAGAACAAATGCGTATTGACGCACGCGAGCCGGAACAGTCTCGATTCGAAATTATGCTGAGCCAATCAAAAGTACCTATCGAACTCACGTTTTTCTTCATGATGAGCGTTACCAATAATGACTAACCTATATTTAGCTGCAACGATCATTCTTTTAAGCAATCCCGTGGTTTTGCAAGTAGATTGAAAATGTTGAAATCACTGTCACAGAACGGATCTGATATTCTCTTTTGATTTGGCCTTTTTAGTCTAGCATCTATTTATAAAGCCATATAAAATATTTTAGATAATGAGAGAGAAAAAAGGTGATTTTAAAAATTGGAAATTTCAAGATGCATGGACAGATAAATACTGTTTTATTTATTACAATGATACTGTCACATACTTAATATGTAGTTGCAAGATTGTTGTAGCAAAAGAATATAACGTAAAGTGGCACTATGAAACAAAGCATAGACATTTTGCATCTATGAAAGGATATGAACGATCGCAAAAATCGAACAACTCAAAAAAACTTTTAGCAGTCAAGCAAATTTGTTTAAAAAATGCACAGTTAACTTGAATTCATATGTGAAAGTGAGCTTAGGAGACACTGAAATTATCATTAAAGAAGGTCGGACATTCACAGATGGTGATTTTGTTAATTGCATCTGAAAAACTTTTTCCTGAAGCAAAAAGGAAATTTGAAGATATAAGCTTAAATAGAATGACTATTCAAAGAACTCAACAGTTGAATGAGGACATTGAAAATCAAATAAAATCAGCCGCTTCAAACTTTGTATACTTTTCTTTAGCTGTTAATGAATCTACAGATTGAACATTAGTTAGCCAATTCCTTGTATTTGTTTGTGGAATTGATAAAAATTTTTGCGTTACAGAAGAGCTTCTTGGAATGTTTCCCTGAAGGCAAACAAATGGAAGTGAACTTCTTTCCAGTTTGATACATTTGTGCAATGCAGCTTCTTCAAACATGAACAATTGTATTAGCATTACTACAATTAGGATTGCAATTATTACTACAATTGTATTAGTATTCAATGATTGGCATGAAAATTGTAATGGTTACGCTGCTAAAAGAACGCCTTGCCCGTAGTGGTGAACTGTTGCAGCTTCATTGCATTATTCATCAAGAGAATTTATGTGGTAAAGAATCAGGATTTGCAACTTTAATGCAGTGTGTATCTGAAGCAATTAACTTTATTCATAGTAATGCCTTCAAACATAGGCAATTTAAAGAATTTTTAAAAGATTTTGATGATATGCCTTCTGATATTCTTTATTACACAGAAGTTAGATGGTTCAGCCAAGGAGTTGCCCTGTGCTACCCTATGGAACTATTTGGATGAAATACCAGGCCATGATTTCTAAGTGACTGTGGTAGAAATACTAGAAGGTTAAAAAAAGCAAGTTTTCAGTGTGATTTTGCTCTTCTCACAGACATGATAGGCCATGTGAATGACTTAAACACAAAGAAAAGAATCAATTCATTTTTCAATTAATAAATAACATAAAGGCATTTAAACAAAAATTATGTTTATTTCAAAACAAGCTGAAAATTAAAAATTTTGCACACTTTCTCTACAGCCAAAAAATACATGAAAAATTTTCACACATGAAGATGCTGTAACGTCTTCGATTGATGCGAACCCCACCCCTGCCAATTCATCTGAAATCACTTATCCATCCATCACCAAACAGATGTTACGACAGGCAGGTATTTGTGGGTCATTGTTTGTTGACTGGCCTCGACAAGTGCAGACATCTGGTCTGGAATATAGCCAATGGCTAAGGAATGCAGATGTCAATAGGCATTCCTTTATGAATGTTTTGAATAGAAGTCGAGGCATTGAGAGGGGTTGTGAAGCCCAGGTGTGAGATGAATAGATGTGAGTTAAGTGGCGCCCTTGGATTCCAGACGGATGGGAATGTGTTCGTGTTTTCATGAAAATGAGAGACGCAGGTGGCCCGGGGACGAGGGCAGACCTTTTCTTTGACCTGCCAATGAGGAAGACGAGGGCAGACCCTTTTCTTTTTTGACCTGCCAATGAGGAGAACGAGGGGCGCGTGGTGGACCCGCCCCTGGTGTTTAAAAAGGGGAATTTGGACGGAGAAAAAAAAAAAAAAGAGAACAAAACGGAGCTCGGACACCGACCAGTGAGGTTGAACTGCGAACGCTCTCCCTCTACTACGACGGCAGACGAACACGTGGCTTATTTCTTAGGCGATAGCTTCTCAAGTACTTACGCCCAATTGATAGTTCATTCAAAGTTATCTACAGCCCTTATCAGGGCTTCTTAGTCAGAGCAGACACTTTAATTCCCCCTTTTTTCGACTTTTTTGGTAACGACTGAAATGATCAACAGGATTACGAAACATCTGATATGGACTTAGTCAACTCGCCTCGCCGGACTCCCACTCCTCCACTACTCTCAGCCTGTGAGCAGATTCTACAGAATAAAGCCCAGCTGCAAAAGATGGAGACATTCAAGAAATACAAAACTGCCTGCATCTCGGAACTGAAAGCCATGCCCGATCACCACCCAGACGCGCCCTTCTACCGACGTGCCACCTTGGAGCTCCAGGAGATTGAAGAATCCATCAACTTGGCGGTAGTGATATAGCCTCTTTTCTCTCCTTGTACTACCCCTGGCTGCCCACATCATGAATCAGTTTCTAAAAATTTACCCGATAAATTCCCCTTAATGTAACTCCCACTAAAAAGCGCTTTAATTAGAATCTCGAATAAAAGAAAAGAAGATCCGGATTTTGAATATCCACCTCTAAGAAAAACAACCCGAAGGCAAATTTTAAACCTCCCGTCTAATAATATTTCAATATCACCAAATAAATTTTCTCTTCCGAAGGATAGTAATATCGAAGAACTCACAGGTTCTCAAAACGCTACCTCGCCCTACCCCCAAATCTCTCCCTTGGCCACTGGCTCAAATGTTACCGCCAATCAGAGTAACGCTAAACCGCTTCCCCCACCAGTAATGCTTAAGATAACCGACTCAATCAGAAGTCAAATGAAAATTATAAATGATAAGTACCCGAAATTAAGATCCCGTGTAACTGGAGAATTCATTAAATTATATACCGATGACTTAGAACAATATCATGAATTACTAAATTTCTTGTGTAGAGAAGGTTAAGTTTCACCTCTACGTAATAACTCCAAAAATAACGTGTCCCATCAAAATTGTATTAAAAGTGGCCTTCCCCGCAACTTCAAAGTCGACGAAATCAAAGCCGACCTGGAAGCAAGAAATCGGATTCACCCTGAAAAAGTCAACCAACTTATTGGCCGCAGAACCAGACAGGCTCTCCCGGTATTTCTCGTTACTCCCGCGAAATATAGAAAATTTAAAAAATCTTCATTTAAAAACATTGAGCTATTTAAGTATTCGAGTAGAACCCTATAACGGAAAAGGTATCACTCAGTGTTATACATGTAATAATTTTCATCATAGTTCAGAAAATTGCCACCTAGCCCCCCGCTGTTTAAAATGCGGCGAGGGACATATAACCCGAGAATGCCCGATCACCGAAAGGCTTGAGACGGCATACTGTATAAACTGCGAAATGTACGGCCATATGGCAAACTGGAGAGGTTGTCCCTGTTTCCCAAAGCCCCCTAAGGGCACTGCTCTTAATAATCGTAATTCTTACACCAACATTTACAATAGCATTGTCAGACCAAATGTCTCTTACGCCTGCTGCTAATCCCATAAATCAAAATGTAGTTACTTCTAACTCTCGCTAAAATAGACAACAGATGGCGCCAAAAGAACCTGTGAATTTGCGCAAACTGAGGCCAAGAAAAAATTCTCCCCCCTAAAAATAGATTTATTCCAAATTTCAATAATAAGTTCAACGAAAATTTTAATGCGTGGAAATATTTTAATAGTAATAACTTTAACTTGCAAGCCACCTTACAGATGACTATGCAATGTCTGCGTCAACTCTCCCAATTCTACTCAAGCCATCGCTAGCTCAAATCCCACTTCATGAATAATTTTTAACCAAGTGCAAAATGCAAACAATAGTCCTAATCAAATGTACGCCTTATTAGAGGCTCTTATGTAATAATAATAATAATGGTTAAGTCCCCTATTGGCCTCAATTTGTGTTCGTGGAACGCAAACGGTTTGCTTAGACGCAGAGTTGAATTCACAGGTATATTCATAGAGAAGCACTCCCTCGATATTTTTTCCTCTCATTCAAGAAACTCATCTGAGACCATCGCACAGTTTTACAATAGCCAACTACACCTGCTATAGGAATGATAGAATCACTAATACCAAAAATGCCGGTGGAACTCTAATTATAAAAAATTCTTTTAAACATTACTGTCTCCCTACCCCCGCCCCTGCGTTTCTTTTCATCGAAGCTACTAAC
Organism: Trichonephila inaurata madagascariensis; assembly: GCA_019973955.1. NCBI lineage: Eukaryota > Metazoa > Arthropoda > Arachnida > Araneae > Nephilidae > Trichonephila > Trichonephila inaurata. The sequence continues at coordinate 331,282 of BMAV01004786.1, forward strand.
ATTATACTAACTCCCATGACCATGATCCCATTTCTATTGTCTCTGTTTATATTCCCTTCCTCCGATGAAAAACTTCTGTTCACAATAGATTTAGAATATTTCTCCAAACGAGTAGTCATTGTGTCCTCATACTTCAATGCTACTCACAATGCTTGAATTGTAATAATGTAAACTCAAACAGAGGCAAACATCTTTTAATTTTGCCAACATGTTAAATTTACATATAGCTTTTCCTCGATTCTCCCACGCAAGATTTGGCCATAACTCCAGCTTTTGCCACAATCGATATTGCTCTAATCAATAATTTTACTATCCATACTCTATTAAATCTATTAACGATCTATACTCCCTGACCATAACCCTGTCTTCTTAAATTTCGATCTAAACTTAAAGTGGGAGACTCAAATCCTAGGAAAGTTAACAATACTACTAACTGGAAAGATTTTAGAATTAATTTAAATAAAACCCTCTTCTTTATTTGACTATTATCCTAATAACATTAATAATCCTAGTGATCTTGAACTAAAAACCGAAAGTTCACCGAGGCGGTCGTCAGCACTCATAGACACGTCTCCCAGCCAATTGAAAACGCTCGCCGCAACTTCACTCCAAATCACATACATCAGCTTATCAAAACACAAAAATCGCCTCCGAAAGCGCTATCAGCAGACTTTAAACCCTTTTTATAAAACCTTGTACAATAGAGCTCAAGCCAACCTAAAAAAGGAACTTAAAATTTATAGTAACGATTCGTGGAATACTAGACTGGAAGCTTTAAATACATCTGACAATAGCCTCTGGGAGGCGCAGCGTTTCTAAAAAAAATAAAAGACCCTATATTCCACGTTAAACTGTTCTACTGGCATGGCCGTCACTGATCCGCAGAAGGCTAATCTTCTTGCTAATACGATTAATACTAACTTCATAGAAAATAACCGCATGAATGATATTTATGATCAAGACGACGAGGTCGTCACCTAGCTGTAAATAACTCTCTACTCCCCCTTCCACTCCTATTGAACCTGCTGCACCTGATGAAATAATTAACTTCATTAAAAATACTAACTCAAGAAAGGCCCCTGGTAAAGATTCTATTACTAATAAAATGCTTAAAAATCTCCCTTATCAAACTAATCCTCATTCTTACTATTCTTGTCAATAAAATCCTCAAATTTCATCACTTTCCTAATAACTGAAAGAAGCCATCATTTTCCCTATAATTAAAAACCGGGTAAAAATAAAAAATCTTGCTGAGTTATAGACCGATTTCTCTCCTATCAACTTTAGGTAAATTTAACTGAATACATAGTTCTTAATAGTTTAAAACTTCATTAACGATAAAAATCTAATTAACCCAAATCAGTACGGTGGCTTCCGCCAATAAATTATCTACTTTACATCCCCTTCTTAGACTAACAGAAAATATTTCGAAGGTTTCCAAAAGAAGAGTTATCGGAGTTGTCTTTTCTGATATCCAGAAAGCCTTCGACCGTGTTTGATTCTAGGACTCACTTTCAAACACATTTACGAAATCCCTTCGCCTCTAATACACCTATTCACTCATATCTAATTAACAGGTCCTTAGAATCAGAATTAACGAATCTCTCTAACTCCTATTCTATCTCAGCAGGATGTCCACAAGGGTCTTCTCCGGACCCCTGTTGTTCAATCTTATTAATGACATTCTGCAGCTATTCAATTAACTAATATTAATCTTTTTATGCGGATGATACGGCCTTAAGTGCCACGTACAAAAACCTAAAATTCCAGTCACTTTTGCCCCTCAACAAACACCTCTTCAAACTTCTAGAAAATTACTACGATAGATGGAAAATAAGTATTAATGTAGTATTAAATCGTGTGCAGTTATCTTTACCAAAAATCCACTTCTCCACCTCCGCTCATAATGTACACAAGCAGATTCCTTGGTCTCAGAAACCAAATATCTTATGTTATTTTTGATTCTCATTTAACTTGAAACAACATATTCTACACGTCCAAGATAAGTTCCGAAAATCATGTTTAAACTTTTTCCCCTTAATATCCCGGAACTCACATTTAAGCAGAGATAACAAAGTGCTTCTCTATACAGCCGTCAAGGTGTCCCATACTGTTACGCTTTTGTCCCATCTGGGTTATGCTGCTAAGACTAATATAAATATTTTAAATACTGTGCAAAATTTATATTCGAATGGTCGTAAAAGCTTGTCGCTATATGCGAAATGATTACATTAACAAAGCTCTAAAAAATCAATAGTTTCAAAGTCACATTCAAAAAGTTGCCATAAATTTTCAATAACTTGCAGTTTACAAACAATGCAAATATGATTAATTTAGATGTTTATAACTGCAATGACAATGTACTAAAAGGCCGAGAAGAATCCCACTGATTCCTACAACCCGCCTTAGGTACTTTATCCCTCAAGTAATAATTATGTAATTATTGCACCCAAAGTAAACTTTTAAATTTTTTAATTTTTCTTCTTTTTATTATTTTTTCTATCTTTTTACTCCCTGGATAAGCGTATTCCACTTTCTACTTTTTAAAAATTTTTACTTATCCCCATGGGCAGCCAGCCAGAGGCTATATACTCACTTCCACCTCCAACCAATGAGAGAGCACCATAGCTCTCAGCCATGTATGAACATTCCACGTCTTGAAGATAACCTTAAGCCCTTCGATTCCACCGTCGCAGCCAATAGCCTGTATGCTACATCGCAGACTGTGTAATTCCACGAAAGTCAAGCCCCACTTCAAAGACTCTTAAAGATATGGGATTGAGGACTGTGTATCAGTCCAGATGCCCAAAAATAGACTGCCATCCACTGGAGAAAAAAAAAATCGGACGAGAAGAGAAAACCTGAAGCGACTTGGACGGAGAGAGGGACTTGGAGAGATAGAGCCATGGAGTAAACTGGAGCCCGGAAAAGCTATGGACTGACCTCGAGGATAAAGACTGTCCGCCCGGCCTTGGCCTATTTAATGATTATTTTTGGAAGTTATTAAATTGTACTGACTTTTTTAAAATATGGCTGCATGTTCTTTTTGTGTACGAATGACTGACGACGTTACAGCTATATATATATTAAATTGGTGGCAGCGTGGTGTTGATCCGGCATTTAAGTGAATAGATGCCCGAATCCATAGTTTTATGGAAAAGAGTGAAAAAAACGGCCAGCCGTGTGTGATTGTGATGTGATGAATTTTAATGCCCGCCTAATTTTGGGGAGCGACGACTTCGAGAGGTTTCTGTGCCTGCTATGAGGACACTGAGTCCCAGCTGTGAGAAGAGCCGGATAGAAGTGTCTCCTGTTCCTGCCTGGGGAATCAACGGAATTTAAATTTACCCGTGTGTTTTGGGGACATTTTTCAAGAGTTCCCAGTGTTAAGAAGTCACGAGTTCCTCCCCGGGGATGAGTGGGGTTTTTTTTTAAGTGATTTTGTGTAAAAGGTTCCCTGAGTTTTCCCTATGTCACCAAAATTTTTTGGTGAGTCTTTTCTTTGAGATTTTTTGGGGACAGCAACTGAGTATTTTTTTTTGTATGTAAAATGTTGAGATAAGGAATAAAAAAGACTAGGAAAATTTAGTAAAAAAAAGAGACTAGAAAGATTTTTTTTTTGTATGAAGTGTATAAATGTGCGATATTTATTTTTGTTTGAGTTGTGAAAGTTATATATGGTAGTTATCGGTTGTGTTGGCACAGTAATTGTGTAGGGTATTGTTGTGGTCTTAGATTTGTAAATTAAGTATATAGTAGTTATACTTGTTTTTAAATTAGTAGGGTATTGTTGTGGTCTTAGATTTGTGAAATTTGTATCAGTAGTTATACTAGTGGTTTTTAAATATTGTGGGGATATTGTTGTGGTCTTAGTTTTTGTAAAATTTGGTATGTAGTTATACTAGTGGTGTTAGTACAATATTGTGTAGGTTTTGTTGGGGTTATAGATTTGTAAATTTGGTATACAGTAGTTATAGGGGTAGTGCTGAGGATCAGTGTGGTAGGTTTTGTTTTGGGTTTTTAGATTTGGCACATTTGAAAAATATAGTTAAATCTGGGTCAGTGTTTTTAGTTTACCTTGAGCCCGGTATAATTTTGTAACGATTAAGTTTGTTTTGGGTTTTTGGGGTTTTTAGTGCATCAGGTTTTCTGTTAAGAGAAAAAAAAAACGTAATGTTGGGTTTCCCAAAAATTAGGGGTGAAGGATATTACTTTCGGGGATGGAAATTAAAAAGAGAATTTGTCAAAGTAAATACTATACTGATGAACAGCTAAATATTTGTTAGGGGGGTTTTTTGGAGGAACGCAAAAAGCAAAACGGGAAAATTTAAAGGAAGGGGGAAAATTGGAATTTGAGAAGCGTAGACTAGCTAGGTTTGGTTGAAAGACTAAAAAGCTCAACAAGAAATAAGTTAAACGAAAATGAATTAAGTCGGGGGAATAGGTTTAACAATCTAAATGTTTTTGTGTGTGGAAAACGTACCGCAGAAGTTAGTAAACCCTTTTTAATAAGTGTAGGCCTTTAACTAATTCGGTAGGTAATAAAAGCGTGGAGAACGCCATGTCTGGTGATTTAAAAAAAATTGTTCCCCAGTGAGAAGGACGAACTTTTTCCCCCTTTGAAGAAAGAGGGATGGGAACAAAAAAGGATAGTAAATTTATGGTTGAAAAAGGGAAAAAATCAATGTGGATAGAATTGGTCATTGTGTAAGGGAACGGAGCCCTTGCAGGTAAGTGTCAATGCAATCGCTTTGTGTGCAAAGGGGTAAAAAATTTTAATGAAATAGGGCTGATTCTTTAGTTGTAGAAGGGGGGGAAACAGTGAACCCTGGAATTTTGAGTTGTAAAAGGGAATGCGAAAAGAAGATACCAGTATGACGTTAACAGGTGGTGAAAAGGTTAACATGAATCGTGAAGATTTTCGAAATCATACAATGGCAAGATAAGGGCAGTTAAATGAAGGGAAAAAAAAACACGTATAAAACTGATGTGTGGGGGAGGTTTGAGAGGTGAGTTAACAATGCGTTTGCCTCCCCCAGAACCAAAAAGAAATTGATAGGAACAGTTTAGAGAGGGATAATAGGTCTAGCTTTAGTTCAGAATTTAAGTTCGAGATAGATTTACCAGAGAAAAAATCGCAGTATCATTTATCGTCTCAATTTAAAAAAACTGTACCGTAAAACCAATTGGAAAGGTTAGGAAAAATAGCTCAAAGGGGAAGGGGGAAAGATTGGGAAATTCTCTATTCGGTAAAGCTATTTATGGTTTTAACTTTCGGGGTTTTTTAAGGGGAAAGTCAACTGTATTTTAAATTACCGCCTGATCAAATAACTTTTTAAAGAATGATTAACACAAAAAGAAAAAGGGGTTTCTTTCATATCCTGGGATGATTTCTTTAAGGCAGAAGGATAGTAGTTTAAATCGGGAAAGCCGTTCAAAAAAACTTGTTGTACATCCCAGATGTTAATTAATTCGCTACGGAAAATACAGAGTATCTTTCGGATTTAGATTAAAAGGGATGGGGCAGCGCCGTACTTGCCCCTTGTTTGGTTAGGGGAAAGGAGCCCATACCCTTATCCACGATTTAAAAGTAATAAGTTTAGAATTTTAACCAGGGGACGCGAGCCGAAATTTATCTTTTATTAAAAAAAGGAAGGTTTGGTAAAAAAATAGCGGGTATCGGGTCACTGCTGGGTTTGTGGAAGTGGTATTTTCGTCGTTCTCTCATGATGGTTATCGAAGTATCCGTCCCTTATCCAATTTGGGATGTAATTATTAAAAAATAAGTTAAAAATTTGTATGGGCTTCTTCTTATGGATGTAATTTAACGACACAGGGTTTTGAGATGGTTAGAGCAGTTGATGTATCACGAATGGTCGATATAGCATTCTGATGCAGATTTGGAAAAAAACTTAAAGCAGCTTGTATTAAAAATGGTGGAGTTGGGTTGGGTCAGAAGTCAGATCGACCAAAAGGGAAAATGACCGTCGGAAAATTTGTTCCATGCACATAATATAGACTAAGTAAATTCATTGCATGAGCTAATGAGGTATGCTAATTATATTCCCAATTAAATTGTCTAATTTTCTTCAATAACTAACGTAATGGAAGACAATCCCTGAATTTGAATAACTTGTCATAATGGTTGTGGAATGCCACCGAAAGCCAAAAATTTAACTTAAGTTAGTAGGTCTTGATTTAAAATTCTTAATTTAAAAAAAAAAATTTTTTTAATGTTATTTGCAAAGCTTGGGAAATTTTTAGGTGTTTTTTTGCTTTTTAATATTTTTGGAATAAATAGATGGGGAAAAAGTAATTTTTGGTTTGTGCTGGTGTGAATTAATATCTGTGGAGTATGAGTGTTTTTGTGTGTGTGTAAGGTGGAAGGATATAATGTTTTGAAAATCTTTTTTTGTCTCTTAGTAAAGGGGAATACTCACAGTGTTTTAAACAATTGATTGACGATTTGATGTATTAGAATTAGGGAAAAATTTGATATGATTTTTCCCTTTTAAACCCTGAAAATTTTAAAAAGGGGTGTGTAACTTACAGAAAAGGAAAAAGAATCCCAAAATTTGGGGATTTAAGTTTTAGTTGTAAAGTAATGTTTATAGAATTTTTGGGTTTTTTATTTATTTTACTTTTGATTGTATTTATTACTTGGGTTGCTGTCCTGGTCAGTCTCATTGATAAGACAACCTTTCGGTGTGAAATATTAGAACTGAATAGCCTGAGGCCAGAGCAGTCCCGTGAAATGGACCTTTTTCAGGGGGAAGGGAAAAAGTTGTAACGTCTTCGATTGATCAACCCCACCCTGCCAATTCATCTGAAATCACCCCCATCCATCCATCACCAAACAGATGTTGGATGACAGGTGCAGGTGGCCATGGGGTCATTGTTTGTTGACTGGGCCCGGACAAGGGAACATCTGGTCTGGGAAAATACAATGGCTAAGGAAAGCAGATGTCAATAGGCATTCCTTTATAATGTTTTGAAAAGAAGTCAGGCATTGAGGTGGGGTTGTGAAGCCCAGGTGTGAGATGAATGATGTGAGGGTTTTGGCGCCCTTATTCAAAACAAAAGTGTTCGTGTTTTCCCCCAAAATGAGGGGCGCAGGTGGCCCGGGGAAAGAGGGCAGACCTTTTTTTTTTGACCTGCCAATGAGGAAGACGGGGGAGACCCCTTCTTTTGACCTGCCAAGAGGGGGAACGAGGGGGCGCGTGGTGGACCCGCCCTGGTGTTTAAAAAGGGGGAAATTTTGGGCGGAGGAAAAAAAAACGGACGAGAAGAAACCAGGCTTGGCGGAGGGGACTTGGAGAAAGAGCCATGGGTAAACTGGGCCGGGAAAAACTATGGACTGACCTCGAGTGATAAAATGTCCCCCGGCCTTGGCCTTTTAATGAATTTTTTTGGAAGCTATTAAATTGTAATTAATTTTTTAAAATATGGCTGTGACAAATTTTTTTGTGTACGAATGACTGACGACGTTACAATGCAGTATGAGGAACAAATTTAAATTTTGCACAATGCATTTGATGATCGGTTTTTAGATTTAAAAAGTGCCAAACAAAAATTGATTTTTTTTCTTTGCCATTTTCTGTTGATATAAATCTAGTGGATGAGAGTATGTAGTTAGTCTTAATCGATTTACAGAATTCTGATGTTATCAAAAATCAATTAAAAAAAAATCAATATTAGAATTTTATAGAAACTTACCCGAGGATTTTTCGTGCTTAAAGCAAAATGCAGCTGCATGTGCCACTTTCTTTGGCAGCACTTACTTTTGTGAGCAAGCTTTCTCACTAATAAATTTAAACAAATCAAACATAAGAAATAGAATAGCAGATGAGAACCTTTCTTCTGTTCTGCATATTGCCACAACAAGTCTTAAGCCTGATGTAAAATCAATAACTTCAAATATTCAGTCCCAGCCATCTCATTAAACCTTACAAATTTTAAGTACTAATTTTTTTTCAAAATTTAAATTGTGTTCTCTGTATAATTAGCAAAACTTTTCCTATTATATAATTTCAAGTTTGTCAACTTTTTAGCAGGAATCTTTTTTTTAATCTAAAGTATTTTAATCATTCCGAAAGTGTTTGTGTTTCATCCATTTATCAACTGCATAATGTGTACACGAGTAAAATAAGTAAAGTAATAATTGTAATAAATGCATATTGTCATAAAACAGTGTTTTCCCGTTTATAACACATTTGCCATCGCGTAATACTTTGGCCTTCGATATGATCCTATTAAATTTTTGGCCCCTCATCCTAAAAAGGTTGTGCACCTCTGATCTAGCTTCAATTAATGCTTTTGTTCTTTTTATTGGTGCTGATCCATTGTACAATGAACACAAGCTTTACATAGAGCATTATTTTCTAAAGGAACATGGAAAGCATCTTACAGAGAATAATAGAGACAGAGAATGTAAGGAGAAAAATAAATATGTCAGTAACAATAAGCAAAAAGTTACTAGCTGCAAAAAGTGAAACTTCAGATGTCAGAACACCTAATGAAGGAAAGTATACGCTAGGCATCATGCCAGGCCCTTATATGCTTCCAAAAGAAATAATGACAATGGTGAGACATCAACAAACATTCTTGAAATGCAACGAATTCGCCAAAAATTTGAGTCAATTGACAAACGGAAAAAAGTGAAAAAGAAATTAAAATTATATTAGCAAATAGAAAAAAAGGGATGAATGAAAAATTTTGCTAAATGTGGCAATGTAGATAATTTTATTGAATTCTTTTGCTTATTAATGTAAATCCCATGAATTTTTTCAATTTTTTTTGTAAATTTATAAGAAAAATAGCCGCACATTTTTACTGAGGAATAAAAAATACATTTTTCTCGAATTTTCCTTAACCATTGCTGTATCTGTGAATGATCATATCGCCAATGTTAAGAGAATTTGAATGGCTTGAGACAAAAAGAAAAATAAATATCTATGGAAAACCCATGGCAACCATGTTTAAAATAAGCATCACTATTTGATGCAAATTTCATTCATCTTTTTGCCAACCTCGAAAACATGTTATAGACAGTAAGCATATCAGCCACTACCATTTTTAGCACCACTAACAATTTTAGCCCACATAATTAAATTTGCACAGCAAAACTTTTAAATTTTATATACAAAGCCTGTTTTTCTTTTTACAACTTTGTCTTTAACCAACAAATTTGGAAAAACAGAAAGGACCAGTAGAAGCAAGAAAGAATCGGTAGTTGCATATCATTGTGCAATCAATGCCAAATTTTCAAAAATTTGCATCAAAAGGGAAATTTATTTTTTATAATAACAGTAATACTACTAATTTTAAAGGTTTTGTTCATGAAGCCTGCACTTTTTGAAAGATTATTTCTGATTTGTACTTTCAGCAATGTAGCAAATTCATAACTACTGTATCAAAAAATTCTAAGGAAAATATTTTCTATGTAAAACGATTCTATGTACATGAACATTTTTGCACTTGATCCCAAAATCATATCACTTATCAACAAACCAATTTTTTATGAAGTGATCGGGGAAAAATGATTACATTCAATAACTTCATAACAAACCTCAATAATAGATATAGAAAAAAATTCTGTGCATTCAATATCTTAATACCATTTTAAATTAGTTTTCGAAATTAATTGCTTAAAATGGGATATGAATGCACACAGTTTCGGATAATTATACTACATATCCCTAGAATAGTTTAAATATAGTTCTCTATGCCATAATTTTTCTCCAATAAGAATCACTTGAGTTTTAAAATAAACCTTTGCATAAATTTTACAGTAAATATAAATCATACCTTTACAAGCTTCAACATCTGTTTCAATCTTCATATTACTGGTAGAGATGATTAGCTTTTCAGAACTATCAGCCAATAGAGGAGAGAATTCCAACATTACTTGAGAGGTACAGATTGTCATATTTGTAAAATAAGTCAAAATCTTCATATTTGAAGAATTTTCACTTGAATTTGATGAAAATTTACATCCAACAGAGGTATTCAAACTTCTAAATTTCTCTTGAAAGCATTGTATGAAAGTTAATATAGATTCTCCCATTGATGTTCTAAAATTCAGCTTCACTGGTCTTTCAACAGAAATTTTCATATTTGCTAAAACAGGGTAACAAATCAATTCATAAAATAAAACTGTACATCATTTTCTTAAAATTTAATAATGCATAACTTTTACAATGGTTTTAATCTTCTACAAAGCTAAATATGAAATGTTTATTTAAATTTAATTTAAAATATCCTTACTAAGAACAACTGTTGTAAACTATCACAATCAAGAAAACACTGACAAAAGCAGAGTTACAAAGATTAATTAATACAAAATGAAAAATACTAATACAAAATCAGAAATTATGTAAAAAAATGTGACAAAATGAAAAAAAGAGAAAATCAAATTTTAATAAATATATCCTGAAGAATTTTTCTTTATGCATATATTTCAAGTCATTAGGCTTCAAGCTAGATTACAGTGGTTAACATAGCAGAATTTTCAGCTATTATACTTGATAATCAACATCAAGTAGTTTTACATCCTATTAGAGTAGTTTATAAATCTTCCAGACACTTCCAGTTTGGTTTGAATTAAAATTGCTTTACAGCAACAAGAGGGATTTTATTTTAGATATAGGACTCGTAATTTTAAACCATGGCTAAAGCACTCTGGCAGACTCAATTTTCTTGCAGTGGATTCATGCTCAATGTGGTATCGAGGGAAATGAAAGAGCCGATTTCCTGGCAAAGAAGGCAATGACTATTCCACAAACTCCTAATAACCATATAACTTTTAATTCTGTAAAACTCCTAATTAAATTAGAATTTAAGAGGAGGTTTGCCTCCTATCTATCAAATGAAACTAAAGGAAAGGCCTGGGAGTGTCTCACTAGTTCAAAGCCAGTCATTACAGATTTTCCTCATCTTGTAGCTGTGGAGTTATTTTGTCTTTTGACTAGGCACGATTGTTTGAATGCCCATCTTTTTCAAATTCGACTAATGGACACTTCAGCTTGTACTCTTCATAACTTTGGAGAGTTCATGGATATTGATGAATGCACTGCATTATTGTTTATTAACTCTATTGTTCTTAAGTACTGGGAAGCTAGATCGAGACTAACTGCCTAGTGGCCAAATGTCTGGCATTTGTATAAATAAATAAAAACCATGGCTAAATGATGACTTCAAAAGTCTTGAGTCTAAGTATCTCCAGAAGTTGAACAGGGTTTTTTTTGCATCTTTCATAAATTAAAATATCCAATTATAGCAATATTTAAATGTATTAGAGTAATACTTAAAATCGGTATTTTAATAAAATAGAAATACTGATATTAAATTGTTATTGATAGTTCTGAAATGCATGTTACTAAAATGTGTGTTTTGCACATGAATATTGCTTGATCATTAATTTATTTCTGAATTGAAATAATGAATTAATTTTTTACTTATGAAACATAGACAGCGATAACCAAAATGTATAACTACAAGATTTATCTCAATTGAACTTAATTTAATTAAAACACATCGGTTCATCTAACAACAAATAATTCAAATAATATTTAGGGATGATTTATCAAGAAATTTAATTATAAAATTTCTCAGGTCATCATTTGAATTCTTTTATATCACATTAAGCACAATCAAGTTATTATGAGAAGCTGCTCTAAATTTATTAAAAAAAAAATTCCAAAATAAGCACACATGGACGAATTTTTGATTTATTTAAGTAATCAAAGATGGGTAAATAATACATTTTAAGCATCTCAAAATTTTTTAATGCATCGCCATTCATTGAATAGCGGCGTTTTCCTAAATGGGTAGTTTTAAGCTATATAGCATTTAACTATGGCAGTGCCATTTTTGTATATGTTGCTATTCAATGTAGCCTACTTTTATTTGTAATACATTTAAAATTCGAGCTACTTTTAGCTGATTTACTCAATTTTTAAATTTATTCCCAAACTTCTGGAAACCAGTATATGTTCCTAGACCTTATGTTTTAAACTTGTCTTTTAAATACTGAGTTATGATATTAAATCTATTATATGCACAACATTTTTCCTATGTATATATTTGAGGAGAATTAGGAGAAATTCTAGAATTTAAGTTTAATTAAATTCTATTTAAACATGTTGTATGGTTCATAAACTCCCTTTAGGACTTATGTATGCTATCTGCTTACTGAATTTTAGTATCAGAATCTTGTAATAAATTTAATAATGTTCATTGACCTGGTATAAATGAATTAGAAGCAAATAGCCCGTAGATTACAGCTGAAGGAGATGTTGACTTTACAATTTTTCTAACCTTGAGTCTATTTCTTAAGAGTCCAACATGTAGCACTAATTTTATGTGAGCCCAATTTTTGTCTGTTGCATTTCTAATTTTTATACAAAAATATCTGCTTAAGAAAAATATTTCCTTATGCTACATTTATTCTCCATAACTTCATGAATGTAAATCTATGAATCTGAACTATTTATACAGCTACTTCACATAATTCTACCCAATTTCAAAGTTATTGACCTGTAAAATTATGTATAAGGCTTGAAGCTGAGAAAAATTTCAATGGGACTTTTAAAAGTTTTGTGTTCAATGTATCTGGTTTATTGAAAAACATTAGTAATTTTACAAACTTCAGATTAAGATTGGGTATTATAATTTGGCATATTTGCACTTCTACTTCATAAAACCTACTTAAGTAATTTTTAGTCCAATAAGTCTACAAAAAAATATTTTTAACTTCAAAAACAATTTATTTTTTGAGGTCTGAAAAATTAGGAATCTTTTTAAGACAACATAACTGTAAATGTCTCTACCTTAGTATAGTCAGAAAAATCATTTGTTTCACAGAAGGGAATATTATTATAAATTAAATAACATCTGTTTAAATTGAAACATTCTGATTAACTAAAATTCGAATAACTTTTTATTTTACTTTTACCTTAATAAATTGAATTTCCCTTTGAATCCTAGAGTTACACATAATTCTTGGCAAACTTATTTTATTCATTGTTATTAGTTGAATACATGACTTCAGATTTTTTTTTGTAGGTTTTGTTTTTTGTCTTCCTAAAATTAACTTTTCCACCTGGTTTCAAAAGAGAGGACAGCGTTTTTTCAAATGCTTATAATAATTATTTCCAAAAGGTAAAATCGTTTACAACCTCAGTTATAAGCCCTTTCTAAAAATTCAAGTTTCCTCCAGTTTTAAGAAGAGGAATGTAATTTTTAAGATTCTATATTTCTTATTTTCATAAAGGAAAACTGAAAATCTTTTTCACATTAAAATTAAAAATAACATTTTGTTATGCAACATATGAAACAAAACTCTCAGTATACCTGTAGATGGATATTCAAAAGTGTGCAAACCCACTCAATTATTATACATAAAAATATCATATGCAATCAAATATACCTTGATTGCTGAAAATATCTGTGCATGTCACGGTTAGAAATGCTGGTGGTATGCCTGTTTTCTCATGTGGCTCACCAGGCTTCGTTTCCAAATAAGGATATGTGAAATCATCATTCAGAGGAGAGCAAGATTTATGAGGCCCTTAAAGAAAAATAATTTCATTATACTAAAATAAGATTCCTCTTAAGCTTTACATATTAATCAATGAGTTAAAAATTATAAACATATTAGTCTTTCAAGCGAAATATTCTTAATTCATTAACTTAAAATTACATAAAATATAACAAACAAATTCATGGAATCTGATGATATTTACTTACTTTCAACAATAAAATCAGCAGGAGATCCATGCAACTGCAAGTCAAAGCAAGATGATTCAAATTTCTGGGAAGATGGACGGCACAACAGATAACAGTGAGGTTGTGTTATTGTAAGGCATAAAAATGGATGCAATGGAATCAATGTTCCATTTTGTGTGGAAGAATACTTATTCCGTTTATCTTCCAGATCTGAGGAGAACTTAATTTCTTTTGTATGATATTCCACAGAATTATTAGATGAAGTGCACTCAGCAACAGAAATATCTTTTAAATTTGGTATATAAACAGCATCATTTTTAAAGCCTTTACAGTCATTTTCATAATAAAAAAGCATAACAGATACTGTTCCAGCAGTAATCAACAATTCAAAAGGTACAAAATTATGCTTGTTAATTTCATTTGATGTATTTAGTTTAACTTGTACATTTGATGAATCAGAAGAAATGACAGATGAAGCATAAAAATTGTGTTTTTGTGAATTTTTATTACATTGCATAGGAGTAGAGGACCTTTCTGCACAGTTTTCAGAATAGAAAGAAACTCCATCAAATATATCAGAAACAAAATCCAAGTTATTTTTAAAAAGAGAATACATAATGCATGTTTGATGGATATTTAAATAAAGGCACACTTCACTCGTAACACTGATTTCAGATGATATGCCCGCAACAAGTATTTTCTGCAAAAATGAAACAAAGATCAATGGAATTTAAAAGAATACACATAATAAAGATAAATGCTTCTTTGAAATTAAATCACTTATATGTAATTGTTGGATATGAAAAAACTAAAAAAAAATCATTTAATAAAACGATTATAAAAATAATTACCATATTTTCCAGTATACAATCTGAGGATTATGTGTTAAAAAAATTTTAAATTTCGTTGACAGTTTTTTTCGCTGCCGCTAATAAAATGATAAAAACATTCTCCATAACAAAAGCTTACAATAAAGTTTTGAAAGAAATACCATTTATGTTTTACAAAATAAATAACCCATGCTGCTGAAAACTTTTGTGACTCAGCTGACATATTTCAGCTACAAATAGTTAGATATTACAGTTGCTATTCGCAAGCGTTATTTCGGATTCTGTCTTGACCTAATCTGTTTCGTCCTGAAAATATTCAAGTTCATATATTGTCGTGTTTAAGCAGAAGTGTGTAAATCACATGGCTGAACTAAACGTTATAGAGAAGGCTACCGAAGTAGGAAATCGGGAAACTTCAAGATTGTTTAACATTGACGAATCAAATATTCAATTGTGGAGAAAAAAACAAGACTAATTTTGAAAAATGCGACCCAAAGCTTTTTAATTATGGACTCGATGAAGCACATGTGAGAATGTTAAAAATGTCCAGAAGTCCGCACCTGAAACTAATACAAGTAGGACTGACTAAGAAATTACAGCCTTTAAACGTCAGAATCAACAGATATTTTAATTGTAAGTTCAGAAGTTATGGAAACAATGGATGTCCGATTTTAGAAAAGATTTTTTCTGTACAATTTATTACTTATAATTTTAGTCATATTGTGTATTTCTTTTTTAAAATTTTTCTGGTACTACATTGTAGGCAGTATATATCTTGGATTATTTGCCGTAAAAATTGCTGCGGATTATGCTACGTTTTTTATTTCTTTTCCTTGGAAAAAAAAGGTTTTGCGGAGAAAATACGGATAGTCATTATTAAATTTCAATATAAAGATGTAATCGTATAAGAAATATTAAAAGACATTTGTACAGAAAGTATTCTGTTGAAAAAGGTTTCTTAAATTTACAATGTTAGTGAACAACAACATCAAATAACTTTACAACCATATTTGTATGCCACTGTATGATCTGCAGTGTACACAAGCCAAATTCATTGTTTAGCGATTAAACACGATAAAACACAAATATATATAGATTTAAGTCAGGAGAGGAGGTGAGGATGAGACTGGTTTGATGAAATCAAGGAATGCGTTTCATTTATGAAAAAAAAAAGACAGAATATGCATAAAAAATTGCCTATTATAAAATTTTAGAATTCAATTAATAAATACAGTTTTTGATTTTCAATTTCTAGCTTAAAAATTAAATCACTTAGAAAGAAACCTAACTACATTTACAGAAAATGAAAGAATAGTTAATCAAAAAAGTGAACCGGCTACTAAATAATAAAATAATATAAATGAAATCATCAGTTTCAAAAATTATTACTCAAGAATCATACCAGAAACTTGAACTCAAAAAATGCTACAAATCTCCTAAAATAATTATTTTTAAATATTTATATATATTTAAAGACTGTCTTGTTCGTTTCACAGTAATGAAAGCTGGGAATCTTTAGTTGCTAAATTTCTTTCATGATTAAAACCAGTAGTCTTAAGTTTTCATATTTTTATGATTATCAGAAAAATTCCTACCATATGCAATCACTGTTCATGGTTTTCTCAAATTAAAAAACACCAAAATTTAAATTAATACAAATTTCATTATATTTTATTTTTCATTTAAAATGCAGGAAAAATCTTCTTTAAGAATGAAAGTAAGAAAGAAGGTATAACATATGCAATTTGAAATATTATAAATTATTTCCATATAAAACAAGAAAATTAATTTGTATGGTCCTGAAAATTTAAAATAATCCTAAGATGAATTGTATTAAAAAACCCACGTATTTCATTCAATATGTTCTGAATATGCCTTATAACAATTTGTCATACATATTATTTAACCAGTCCTCTAGGTTTGATAGTTAAAATGTATAATTCAAGAATATTAAGAAATAATGGGATAGTAAACCCTTCTAATCACAATTTTTCGCAATATATAGTAAAAATTCAGTTTAAAGAAAAAATTCTTTTTTTTAAAAACAATTTCTTTTGGATGTTAAGTTAATCTTCAATGACTGAAATAAATTTGAATAAATTTATACCTGCTAGCAAAAAATACTGCCTTTCCCAGTATAAGTACTAAATTCAAAATCCCTGTCAACAAATATCTAAAATGTTTTTTGAAAATCATTAAACTTAAGTACAATAAAAGTTTGAATTGTTTTGAAACAATAACTCAATTTTACAGAAAACAAAAATGCCTGCATTAATGTCTAAATTCCTTGCTAATCATATTGCACAAATTATGCTACACAGCTTTTAAATGATTTAAATATCAATGAAAAAAATACTTACCTCTGATTCTTTACTTGGAGCATCACATACAATAGCAGGAGCTATAGCAACTCGTATATTTAAAGGTGAAATAATTGGAGTTACCACTGCAGAATCTTTTGTAAAACTTCTGTTTTCAGGAATAACCCCAGTATTCCATTCCAGAGCAGGATTTTCCCCCATTGTCAAAGGATAATGTGAAACAATATCTTTTTTCATTTCATTTTGAAATGCCATGTTGGTGCCAGATACTAAAATTAAATTTTGAACATTTTAGTACAAATAATTTAAATGAAAATTTATTTTCTGATGAAGTATATAATACTTAATACTATAGAGTGAAATGCTTTTTAAAAAATTTTATTTTCAAGTTCAGTATGAAATTAAAATTAAAACCCTGTTTCTTTTCTAGATACTGAAATACATAGTAAGATATATTTCTTTACCATGAAATATAATTAACAGAAGAACAATAAACAGATAAATAAAAATAAGGATATTAAAAAACATTCTAAAGACACAGCATTCTGCAAAATTCAAATACTCTAATTTAAAAATATATTATACACAATTAACATAAAATATAAAATTTCATAAGTAAATAATAATAAGCACAACTAAGTATAAAAAAAATCAAGCATGAAATATAATTAAAATAATGCATATGAAATTAATAGAAAATAATTAATAAGATAACACATATACATGAAAAATAGATTGGATATTAATATTAAATATATTTTAAATTAAATATAATATAATAGTTAAATATATATTTTATTCAACAGGATTAGTAGAATTTTTAAGATTGCTATTATTGCATTTCTTTTTCTACAACATTTTGAAATTTTCTTATAAGTTTAACTGAGTCAAAATTAAATTTGAATTGATAGTGAAAACGAATTGTTCTAAGGATGTATCAATAATTAATTTGTATTTTTAACATGCATAACATGGTCTTCAACTATGTTTTATGTAAAAATGCAAATTTATAACTGTCATTTTATTTATTATCATTATTGCTAAACACCTGAAACACAATGAGTTACTTTTTTTATTTTACAATTTTTTTCCCAATTACAAAACCAATACATTTTCAATAATCAGCAAGTACAATTTTCAACATTAGAATTTTTTTTATTTTTGTAATTAATAAAACAAATCCAAATATGAAGAATAATCTAATCGGGTTTATATAAACTGTTCTTTATAGGATAAAACTAAGTTACTCTTCTAAATTACAAATCTAACATATCTAAGTTTCACACACAATTTAAAGTTCCTTAATTTATAATGGGGCCCTAAGATTGAGACCAATCAACCTTATAGACCAGGGATTGCAAACCAGTGGCACACAATGCAATATTTTAGGTAGCCAGCGATCAAAATGGTTTGCATTTTATTTCAAAATAACAAAGTTAAATGTGAAGTATTACGTACAAACATGAGTGATCGGTCGTGGGGAGCACACTCGTTTGTTATTGTCTTGCCTTAGTTACGTCATAGACTACAGTTGCTTATGATGCAAAGTTTGGCTACGCCAATTTCATTGACACAACTGTATTTTAAGCTTGTGATTTGTGTTATATTTAATATTTATAACTGTTATTTAACATGGCTGTTTAGCAAAAGTACAAAAAGTGTAAGATAGTAAGTGTAACAGTATTTCAAATTTGGTGAATCTAGAAATATGGCATCATTAGTAAAGGTCACAAAGCGGTGTGTGTTTTATGTTCTGGAATAGTAGTATGCAGAACATCGTCTGTAAAACAGTATTTTGAAACAAATCACAAATCCTCTTGTCAAAAAAGTGAACTAGAGCAAAAATAATTAATTGCTTAAAAGCCCATTGGCAGATGACTCCAATTCACACATGCATTCTACTAAAAGTTATATCTTACAATCATAATATAAGTTATTTGTCATCCACACACACAAACTGCAACAATAGAACTCACACTAAAGTTACTTTAATTTGAATTAAACGTATAACTGAAACATTTACAACAATACAGTGTAAAAGGTATTTTTTTTCAAGTAAATAGTTTTGTGTTCTTAGTATTTAGTTGTATTATTTTCCCAATAACCACAAGTCAAAATTATTTGATGGCATGTCTGTACCTTATTAAACACTTTAGAAAAAATGGCATGTTGATCATAAAGGTTCGCCACCCCTATTATAGACATTATGCTCTTGTGTCCCAAAATGAAGAGGAAATTCAGGATTTTGCTTTGTCATAGTACAGAGTAATATCTACTTAATTGGTATTGGCCTACTTCCCTTTGTTTTCTGATTCCATTTTTATCAGTGTTTTGAGAAATATAGAATTACTTAAAATATATAGAAATGGAGCATTTTTTAATTAACAGTTAAATTAAAGAATTGATTCATGCTGCAAGTATAATTCAACAAGTATCAAAATTCCAGCTTTTTTGTTTTTGCAAACTGTTCAAACTACTTGAACAATACATGGATTATTGTAAAAACATCATTTTTTGTGCGAGAAGTGTATATGCAATGTAGTATTTTTCCTATAAAATTTACAGTAATTCAGAAGGTGTAACGTTTGCGTTGGATAAAAGGAGAAAATAAGAAAAATGGTACTTGGTAAATATAGAATAAAATCAAACAGTTTAAAACAGCATTTCTAAGATAGGATGCTTATGTTTCTGGAAATATATGAAGACCTTAACACAATTACAAACATTTCTTACATAGACATAAACCTAAGTAAAAATGCTCTTTTCATATTTATTTAGCTATGAAAACTGCAGTGGGTAAATATTAAATTAAATTGAACTTCTTCAATGGTTTTACAATGAAGACATTGGCCGTTCAAGTAAAAATTATATTTATACAAAAAAATAAATAAAAAGGCTAAAGGGAAAAAGTTTACAAGCCATCAAAGCTAAGCCCACTTATATAGAGAGTACATTTGTCTACAAAAGTAGGCTGCTTGTAGGTAATGCATAAGCAATTGTTCCACAGCAAGAGAATTTATGAAGTATGGGAAATTTACAGAATACCACTAATGACTGGTCAAAATACGAAGTGGTAATAAGATATTTTGAAGAAATTTATAGAGTGTACTACCATTATTTTTCAATGGAACATGATATAAACATCATTAGTGCTCAACATAGAAGAAAAAAGTTTCTTGATTTGCCTAATTTAACTTAAGGTTTACATGAAATTTAGAAAGCCCCCCTCCCACTCCAAAAAAAAGTTTTTAAATTTAGACATCACTTTGTTTTATACTGAAATGAGTGCAAGAGTAAAAGGCTAAATTATAGGATTTTCAAGTAAGCAAAGAATAAAAATATTTATTTTAAAGAATATTTATTCATTTAAAAAACATATGTAATAGAAGATAAGTAAACTAAAAAAGTAATAGTTTAGACCAGGGGTGTTAAACTCATAATATTACGGGTCACATGGTCCATTTTATTAAAAGTGGAGGGCCGCATAATTACAATCTTCAAAAAATCAATAACATTCGATTATTATAATATATTGAGTCTAATAAATGCATAATACAAGTCCTAGTGGGTTTTTATCATACATACATAGTCATTTTATATTTCATGTTATTTTTTAAACTAAACATATTTTATACTTTTTATAAAAACAAACATTTTAAGAATTTCAATTTAACATTAGTTGTTAGAAGATAGTTGGCATCGTTTTTTTACAAAGCAAGTCATCAAGATTTGATTAAAAATACTGTGCTGATATAATTTTCAAAATTGACAATAAATGAGGATTGTGGTTAATCTTAATCTTTCTGAACTTCCGCTATTTTTCATTAAAGAAAATAATTGCCCGCATAAATGAGTGCTTCCGAACATAGCCATTATTCGCATAACAAACGATAAATTTTAGGAAACAAATCTACTGATACAAATATGTATAAAAATCTAGAATTCCAATTTCCATAGATTTTTGATTCAACAAAGAATCATATTGGATTCAATTAATTTATTCATAAGCTTTCATCAACAATTTCAATATCTATAGATAAGAGATGAAGTAAAAGTGCAAAATTATAGCTCACAGGTTTTAAAATTAGAACTAATAATTCCATTTCAAACAATTTAATTTTGTGCACGTGTCTAGTAAATTTTAATTTTTGGGATTTAATCAACAGATACTGACAGCTTTCAAAGTGATATAAGTTTTCTTTTTCTATTTATTTTTGCCAAAGTAACATAATTTTTAATATTATCAAATAGAGCTGGAACAGCATGATATTCGCCTTGAAGAATAAAATTAAGTTGATTAAGATGGCTTGTAATATCAACTAAGAAAGCTGGTCTTTATCAATTGTCCATTTTTTGATTCAGCACACTCATATTTTTTTTGGTTTCCAAGAGAATTATAATTTCGTCCAACAATTTGAACACTTTATAATTTGAAAGCATTGAATTTCCATATAATATAGTAAATCGTTGTATTCATTTTCTATATCTTTCAGAAATTTAGTCCTGTTGGTGTGGAGTGGTTATTAAGAGAGGGGGTGCCAGCTCCAGTGTCATCCTCATCACTTGACCATGGTTCAAATTACGAGGTCCATCGCCCAAAGCCTTTGTGTAGCTGAACATTGCGACGTTAATATTCACTCACTCCAAAAATGAAGTAAATTGATGATGATGATTAAGTGTATGTTCTTGAATATAATTTTGGTGAGTATTTTTAAAACATATCCTATGTTTAAAACTTTGGAGCACAGTACCTGCTGATTAATAATACAATAAAAATGCTCAGAATTATTGTCATGCTGTTTGCATGTTTCTTTTAATCTTGCAACAACTTTTTAATAATACCGGTCATGGTATTTGCACCATCATGTAAGACGGACCAACTTTTCCAATGGTACTATATTTCTTCAAAACATTTATAAGTACATTTAAAATATCAGCTACAGAAGTTGTATTTTGAATATGAAATGATTTCAAAAAGTTCTACACTTATTTTTAAATCAACGTATCCGTGAAAAAAAACCCGACTAGCTGAGCAAAATTTCGAATATCTGTACTTCGATCAATATTGAATAAAATGTTCATATTATTGAATTATGCTGATTTCTCAAATTCTCGGCTATTTCACGAGCTCTGCTACCTACAATATTCAGGCTGGACATAATACTTCCGCTGTTTTAACTAACAAATTCTCTTTCAGTAAATGATTTCAATCTGCTTGCATGATTAAATGTAATAATATACAACTTTGACAGCAGCTGTATAATCTTCAACAACTTTAATAAGTGAGCTTTATTGTTTTAGAAGAATTGATCTCACAATTCGGACAATTTGCCTTCATAAAATTTTGTAAAGTATTGGCCATAGCTTGCTTCAAGATTTGTGTCATAGTGCCTTTTAAGATTACATTCCTGAGCAACTGAAATAGTTTTTAGATAACAGGCATATTTTAATCTTATTTTGAACACAAAAATATCACAGTTGTCTTTTTCTTGAAAATTACAGCATTCCTTTTGAATTAACCTTTCTTTACTCATTGTTGAAATTTGATTGTGCTTTCATTTGCAAATGATTAAGCATACACTTTCCTATCTTAACCGTCTAGAATACATTTTTTTTTAACTTTGAGAAACTCCTCTGACTGCCTCTTGCTAATTGGACACTCCAAACACAGAAAGAGGAAAAGAAATAGAAGTCACACTCGCAAAAAATCAGGGCACTATCTATAGTTTAGAATATGCACAGTGCATTTCAGAATTTAATAACAAATCCTTACTAATATTATAAACGTGAAAGTGTGTATGGATGTTTGTTATTCTTTCACAGAAAAACAACTGAATGGATTTTAATGAAACTTTACAATAACATAGTGTATACATCAGGCTAAAAGTTTATAAAGATATTGTGTGAAGTTTTCAAAATATAACGATAAGTGTCAAGAAAGTAGGAAAAAAATCTGCCATCTGCAAAAAAGCCAGCAACAGCATATATCTATCTTTTGTGTGAACCAAAACTTTCCTGTTTGTTTTGTCTACGCCATGCCTCAGTGCGCGCTCGCTTTTAATTTATTCCTTTGATCAGTGAAATCACTATTTTTTTTATTTCATAATAAAACTATATTTTGAAGGGAGAGGTGGTGGCAAGATTTTAACAAAATAAATACAACAGAAAGTAATATTAACGTACTACACACTTCCAGATATAAATTATTTACACTATTTTAAGCATTCATTACAAAAAATTTGTAACAATGTGTTACTTTTGCTGAGCAGAGATCAGCTTAGGAAGGTGTTTTCAAAAATCGACTGACTTGAGAGTTACGAGGAGTTATAAATAAATAAAAATCCCTTTTATCAGCTATTAGATCTACAGCCTTAAAATTTCACAAATATGTTTTTTTTTACGTTCAGCTGAGATATGCAAATTTTTTTAGTTTAATTTGCAATTCACGTGAAATTAACTCATTAAAAACTTCTTTATCCATCAATCTGTATTGTTTAATTTTTCAATTTACCCTTGCAAAGAACGAGTATACCAGCTAGTACTTAATAAAAGTAAAATTAAATGAAAACATTTAATGAATCATAAAGAAAAATATTTTGAATCTAAAGGTCATTTCTATTATCAAAAAATATTTCTTTTAAAACAAGGATAGGTAACAGGTAAATATATTGTAGATATATATGTAAGCTTCACCTGAAATAAATTACAAAATGAAAAAACTTTAAAAGCCTGATATTTAAAAAATTTTTAAAAATAATTGTGTGGCGATCCGCAACTTATGTACTGGTGGGCCTCATGCGGCCTGTGTGTTTGACACCCCTGGTTTAGACTAATTACATTTTCAAGCTAAAAATACAAAGATGCATATATAAATAAATGAAGCAGATAAACAGGCTCTGCTAGCACATAATTTTTCTTCAAAGCTGACATTCTACTTTGAGGAATATTTTTATAGGATAACTGGCATTCATCACAATAAGATTTGCCACCAGTTCCAAACTTTAAAGTACTGATGTTTAGAAAATTAGATGTTAGTTTAGAATTCAGGATAATAGATCAGATAGAGAAATTTTATTTTTCTGATGTAAATGTTTCACAGTATAATTGCAAGGCAATTGATATTCAAATTTATTGCGAGAAACATCTTCACTCTTAAAAGGCATTTAAATACTATTATAGCCTATTGATTTAGCTTCCTATTATTCCAATAAAGATGGATATTTCCAACAGGAAAATGTTTTCATAGTTTTTTTTTTATTCAGCACCCATCTTCAGCATCTCTGCCATTAGTTGATTGTCAACCTAATAAAGTGATGATGAAAATTAAAATTAGCCTCTGTATAGTTGTAGGAGGAATTATTTCAGTCTCATTCATGTGGTGCCTCCTTTTTAAACTAAACGACTAACTCATAACCTTATCACCATTGATGAAGTAAAGATGAAGAATTCGTAATAAGAGCAATTTTTTAAGGTATAAGAAGTGTTTTCATAGTAAATGATGATGAATTTAAAAAGTATACAGAAAGTTTCCTATTCTATGGTTTTCTATAATATAAATATGAAGGGGAGGTGGTAATATAAAAATAGAGATAATTAATTGTACTTAACAAGCAACCATAAAAATTAACCATAGAATACATATACTGGTATTTATTTTTATCAATCAAACCTTTTCAGATTATATATATATATGGAATATGTTTAACCTGATTAATTCGAGTAGCTTTCTTTCCAAAATATAACCTTTTGAATAATGTTAATAAAAATACTTACTAGAGCCTAATGTTAGACCACATAGATCCATCTGATATTGTCGATCTTCTACAGCAGCTCCAGGCAATGAAATAGTCTTAGAGTTTAAAGCACTAGTGTAAATATCCGAATCCAAGATAATGCGAGGTAAAGGGTTTTCTACTTGTGATGTTAATATCACATAGTCTAGCTGTAATAATAACACATCAGCTTTTTCATTCTCATCTTGGACATTCTGATCATTTTCTTTAAATGCATCTTTTGTCAAAGTTGTGTTTTCAGGTAAATACACTTGAATGATGTTGGTTTCAATGTAAAACAATGGTAAATTTTTTGCACAAAAATTCAAACCAATTAAACATTCTTTGTCTTGTATAGAATTTGCAACAATAGGATTTATAGTAAATGTGTCCAAAAATGGGCGGCTAATTTGATATAATACATCAATTAATGACATCCATAAAATAACACCAAATGACTTTATTTTTAAATCAATTTCACTGATGTATTTCGTTTCCTCGAATGCAATTTTGGCTTGTTTTGCATTAGCAGACAATTTTTCTTTAACATTTGAATGCAATGCTTGGGTGTAGGTTGCAACTAAGAAAGGTTGATTGTCTGGCTTCATATGAGAAAGCTGTCCTACATTGTTGGTGCTTACTGTTGTCTTTGGTTTTAAATTTTTTGATATCATATTACTGCAAAATATAACTTTTCCTTCATAAGGTGCAGGTCTCCAAAGGCCCGTTTTAGATCTATTTAAAAAATATACCAATATTACATATACAATTTACCATAAAAAAAATTGCACCTGGAAGGATTAGAACTCTCTGAATGAAATTTAGAGGAGTAGTCCATCTACCTAGGAAATGCAAACAATTAAATTTTCTGGTTCATTTAGATCATGATGCATAAAGTGGGGAAACTATCAGACACAGACATGCTAGCTTACATAAGGAAAAAAAGTAGCAGGGCAGATTTTTTTCAATTCATGCTTTTTCTTTTATGATTATATCCCAGAATAAAATTTGGGAAGCAATTTAAGCAACAGGGAATATTTGACACAAGTCGAATAATTGGGCTCCAAGGAAGTAGATGGTTTAATAAATGGTGCAGCATATTGAACGTGTTTGAAGTAGTGGAAAAATAAAACAATAAGACATGCATGTACAGATACCAAAAGCCACAATTGAAAGCATCCTTAAAGTAACAGGAATCATGCCCAATCATCCCATACACGATTGCGCCAATTGTAAACAGCCTTCAACAGCGTTGTATCGTCATTTAAGATAGGAATGATGCCATGACAAGTTGATATGAGATGCAGAATGACTAGAGTAGATGAGTCTTACTAGGCTTCTGGGTAGGTGGTAACAGCAATCGAATTTATGGGTGGGGACGAGATGGTCAGCTTTAAGACTCACAGCTCATTGTGCAGTGGCACAGGTCAAGAAAATCTGGAGCCATGTTGTGGGGCACAATTGCCTATGATGTCTAATCATTTTTGTGTTCCTTCCGAGCCAACATTCAATTTCCAGTCCCTCTTTTAACTCCCAGTTTCAGCTAGTTTTCAAGAACACAACGGTTAACTATACAATAGTACCATCTATAGAATTTGTTTATAACACATTAATATCTTACTGTGATTGGCATTCTCCCCAGACCTGACCCTGATTGAGAATGCATAAGATGTCACAGCATGTGAGATGTCCCTCCTTCCTACACAATATGCAAGAATTATATGACAGGATTCAAACAGTATGGGAAAGCCTGTTGCATGACTTCACCTTATTGACATTTTACCAAATGATGAAATGAATTTTTATCAACCATGCACTTTAAACCAAGATGAAAACTATTGGTGACGGAATTTATTACCAAGGCATTTGGCATTGTTTTTGGAATAATGGCAGTTATAATGAAAAATACTACTCAATGATATTTGCATGCTTCAGTCTCAATTTTTAGTAATTAACTATTATGCTATAACACTTTAACAAGCCTCATAAATTTCACTGCATTTCGGCAATTCCTTCCAAGTGCATTTTTCTTGGTCTTAAAGAGTACATAAGATTTTAATACAGCTGTGAGAATAAAAATGATGGGAAAAAATGGTATAAATTCATTCATTCTACTTAAAACTTTTAATTACTGCAAAGCATATTTTACATTTAATAAACACCAACACATCAAATAATGATAATTGATTACAAAAATATATTTCAATTTCTAAATGCCCTAAACAAACTACTAACACGTTAAACAATAAAAATTGTTTACAAAAACTTATTTTCAATTTCTAAATACCCTAAACAAACTTAAAATGTCAGGGTTACATGCCACTTATCTCATTTTATTCAGAAAGTTTATTATGATTGAATAAATTTAAATGGAATAATGCTGTTAATATTTAGGAGAGAAAGAGGTATGGAAATTTATTTTAAATATATTTATATAATTTGGTCCCCAAAACTTAAAAATCACAAAATGAAATTTTATTAAATTAACACAATAAGGTTTTCAAATTAAAAGAATCTAAAACACTGTTAAGAGTTTTTGTCTTTATTAAGAATATAATGAAAGTAAATAAGGATTTATTTAAATAGAGAAAAACTGACTGATATTTGTATAAATAAAGATGTTGCCCATCTGGTATAGTGGTTGGCAATGCTGACTACTGTGCCATAGGGCCTGGGTTCGATTCCCAGTGAAGACATGAATGTTTGTAAATGTATAGTGCCTTCGCAGCAGGCACTCTAAACAGCCGTCAAGCCTCAAGTCCTCTAGTGAGGTTGGTGGCAGGGGATGAGAGGTTCCTGACCCTCCCCCAGGGTGTTCTTTCTCTCAAAATTAGGGTGTAACCGAGCTAAATCGTACTGTCACCTGTATGATGCTCAAGGCTAAGGCCAACGACAGGTGTACATCTAGCTCATTGCCACGATGAATTTCGTGGGCCTACGTCAGACAGGTGGCATTAGAAACAACAACAACAATAAATAAAGATACAATTTAACTACAAATGTGGTTTCATGTATATAAGTATAATACATTGGTGCTCAAAATTAAGAGAATTTTCAGATTTGGTCGTTTATTTCTAGAACAACTGGACAGATTTTAAGGAAATTTAGTATGTATATAGGTATGATATAATGCAAAAAAAATTAACCATTCAACAGTTATACTACACACGCATGATCATGTGTATCATTGATTGGAATTAGAAGATATGAAACAGCAGTTGCTGAATAGAAAAAAAGAAATGAATTACAAATATAAAAGCCTCATACCATGATTTTTTACTGGAAATAAAGGAAATTATGACTTCCTGTGACAAATAAACCCACACTCGTTCAGCAGCTCTGTTTTCAGGTCTTGGACGGTTCTTGTGGGTTTGAGAGTTGCAATTGCCCTCCCCAGGCATGCTGTATAGGGATGAGGTTTGGAGATCTGGCTGGCCAATCCAGTCGGTGAATATCCTCACTTTTCAGAAATTCATCAACCAGATGAGCTGTATGTAGCCTCATGCCATCATCCATTAAAATAAAATCAGAGCCAACTGAACACATGAAAAGACGAACTTAGGGCTCCAAGACCTCATCCCCATACGTCACAGTGCCTCTTTCAAAGACACGGAGATGTGTGTGTTTATCCAACGTGATGCCTGCCCAGACCACCAAGAATATGATTTCTCGGATATTGCAGGGCAGGTGGTAGGTCCCTGGATCTCTTCAAATGAAAGTATGGCAATATCATTGGTTAGGCTGAACCTGGACTCAACAATGAAAAGAACGGTCGCCCATTGTGTGAACCATGCTCCATCTCTGTGATCTCTGCACAACTTTAAGCGGAAAATCCTGTTCACAGAACTGAAAGGGATGCAAACAATAGGTCTTTCTACATACAGCCCTCTCTCATTAAGTCTTCTGGAAACAGTCACCCTTGAAACTCGAGTTCCAGTGACGATCGCATACAACTCAAAAGAGCTGAGAAGCTGAAGCATCCTTGTTACTCTTCACTGTAATAGACAAATGATGATTTTCTCAAGCGCACCTTTCTTTTCGCGCTTCTACGCCACAGGTTTGGGGTTCAAACACTGGGTTGGGCAAGGTGGTCTATGCCTTTCATCCCTTCAGTGGGTCGATAAATGAGTGTCAAGCTTGCTAGGGAACTAAACACTGGTGGTTTCGCTTCAGACTGACTCCCTAATCGGAACATCACTTAATGCACCTCAGCGTCCAAGGTCACATAAACTGAGACGGGCACATTAGGACCTCTATAGGCTGCTGTACCACTGAGCTTAGTTTAAAACACAATAACTAGTGGCACAACAGCCCATGAGGGCCAAGGCCTACTATGTCCAACTCAGTATATGCGACCTTGGGCCCTGAGGTGCATGAGCAGATGTTCCGGTCAGGTGGTCAGTCTGAAGCGAAACCCCCAGTGTTAAGCTCCCAAGTAAGCTTGGTACTCATTTATCGACCCACTGAAGGGATGAAAGTCTGAGTCAACCAAGTCCAGCCCGGAGTTTCAACCTCAGACCTGTGGTGTGGAAGCGGCGATGCACTAACCACTCAGCCACTGGGCTTCCTTTAAACACAATACTGGGCATTAAAGTGGATTCCTAACAAATCTGTATTTGAAATTGACCTGCTTCTAGCCTATCCAAAATTCGTAACACCATTCCCCCATCTAAACATTTGTGGTCTCTCATTTTTACAGTTTGAATTTTAATTTAACCGATTGCTGCAAAAAACACTAAAAATTGGGTGAAATGTGCTAGCAAATGCAATGCAGAGTTTGGTATGCGTGCTTATAAATCATGTTACTCCACTAACTGCCCACCACACACTTATATGCTTATGTATTCAACACACAAGATATACCTTTGCAGGTAATTCGAAAAGATATGCAAATTCTTTTATTTTTGAACACCAGTGTATATATAATCCCTGTCTTAAGGCAAAATTTGTGTCCAAGACAATTAAAACAAAAGCAATAATGTTATCAGCAGTTCTGATTCAGAACAGATTCCAGTTGAAATCTATATATATATATACATGTATTGCTCTATATAAATAGACTTTTCACAATATTAACAATCAACTACAGCAAAAATATTATAACTTGCACAGTTGATGAACACTGAATACATTATTTTCCTGCAAGCAGAAAGAACCTAGTATTTATGCAAGTAATACATATATACGCTTATGAATGCTACAAACAAGAAAACACATAATGTTTTAAAAATGTATTTAATATATTTTTACTGTTCTCGATGTGAAAGATCTTACATCAAAACACATCACAATTAAGTTAAAATAAAACTGATAAATCACAAAAGCATATTAAGCCATAAAGGCATACTTTATTCACTCAGAATTGACTATCTAAAAAAAATTATGCCATCATAAAATTGAAGAAAAATGTTTTAATTACAATTAAAGCATACATCTAATAAAATAATAAAAAAAGAAAACACTTACGGCTTAACGAAACAATTTATACTTAAAGATGACAATTTCATAATCATTTTGGAATATACTTCTTGAAAATCATAGGATGAAACTATCTCTTCGGCATCAAACTGTAATTTGAAATCTATAGAAGGGAAATCAAAATTTAGTAAAAATTAGAGAGAGAACCAACAATCTATCTTCAATAATTACTTAAAATATTTTTAAAAACACTATTTAACAACAAGTTATTATTAATAACTCCATGTAGTATAAGTAATACTTTATTTAATTTCATAAGAATACAACTTTCAGGGATTTATAAGTGAAAATGATCGTCTATATCTGTAAATTGCTTTCAGCCACACTGCAGTTTAAATGGAAACCACCGATCTTTTTTCCCCCTCAGAATATAAATTTGTATGATTAATAATCATAACTTAACAAAGTGGTGCAATATTCCAAGAGGGCCAAGGCCTACTGTGCCAAACTCAGTATACGTGACCTTGGGCCCTGAGGTGCATGAGCAGATGTTCTGATCAAGTGTTAAGTAGGACGTGAAACCCCTAGTATTAAGTTCCCAAGCAAGCTTGGTACTCATTTATCGACCCACAGAAGGGATGAAAGGCAGAGTCAACCTTGCCCAGCCCAGGGTTTAAACCTTGGACCTGTAGTGTGGAAGCACAATGCACTAACCACTCAGTCACTGGGCTTCAACTAATAATCATTCTCCTGAAAAATTCTTGGGTTTTTAAGATTGCTTAACACATGATTTTTCTACAGTACATAATATGAAAATGGTTGCATGAAGTGCCAATAATTAACAAAAATAATCCTCATGACAAGAGCACACTTTAAAAAACTCTAAGAAAAAAATTAATAAATAATAAAACTCCTCTATATTTGAATATTTTTGTTATCTTTTTCATAACCTTTTAAATTTGGGAATTTTTCTTTCAAGAATATGCTATTAATCATAAACTACACCTATAATAATATAGTTAGTCCAAATCAACAACAAAGCTTTTCAGTAGTAACTTGTAGATAAAAAAAACCACCTACAAAAAAAAAAAAAATCTAGAGTAAAAAACATAATGTGAGCAACAATCTTTCACAAACAGAAAACACTGTCTTTCTGGAAAAAGGCTAGCTGTCTCTCAATTCCATGAAAACAAGAGCAATGTAATTGCGGGATGTGCATACAAATATGTATGTGATTCTTTAAATCTTTTTGATTTAGTACTTGCTGAAATTAATTACTAAGTTAGGTTTTTATCATTTCGCTTAATTTATTCAGAAGACTTCTTTTTTACTCTGAAATTTAATATAATGTTGGGTTACAGCATTGTTCGCATTTAGCTACACCAAACCACAAAAAGGAAAAAAAAAAAATAATAATTCAATATGAACAACAACAAAAAATGCACTTCTTCACTTCATATAAAAATGCTTTTAAGCAAAAAATAAAAACTTTGTAATTGTGTCAAAGGAGTAAACATTTCTTAAACAGATCACATTTTCTCGCATTAGCTAGCTTAGACGCGCGCGAATTACCTATATATATATATAAACACTAATTCTTAATCATTTTTTTGAACAAAATAAAAGTTAGATGATGCTTCTTACACTGACAAACTTGAAAATAACAAATAACTTAAGTCAATAAAAGTTCTCTCACATTTTTGATAAATATATTATCAGTATCCTAACATATCTCACTCATACTACACAACAAAACACAGTCTGATATATTTTTGCTAGAAAAATGGGAAAAAATTGCATTGGATGTCATAAAAAATACTGTTATAATATAATTACAAGTTTAATAATGGCATTTATACAACTAAATGTAGCAACCAATTACACTTATGATACACATGCATGATTCTATGAAAAATAATATGAATACACAAAATTGAATATATATATATATATATAATAACTAAGGCAATCTTGTAATCATAATATAAAACTATTTTTTATTACATGTTTTAAACAATTTACTTACTATCATGATCACAACTTGAGGATAGTTTACCCAATACAACAACAGATAATTTGGACAAAGTCATCTGAATCCACAAAGTCAATTTTTGATTTGGTTTGCTATCTTCTACAAACATCGATTTTATTTCATTGCTAGAAGTCTTTTTGCAGTGATCATTGTCACTGGCTTTTTTGTAATTTATACTTGTATCTATAGGATTTAATTCGGCATTCAATCCTAGATATTCGGATGCATCAGATACTTTAAGTTGGAAGAAGCTCAGCCATGATTTCAGTCTTTCAGTAAACTTAACAACAACAGAAACAGTATTAAAGCAGTATACCAAAAGTTCTGCCTAAATAAAGAAAAAGAATATAATCAAATAAAGACAATGAAAAAAGTAACATATAATTTAAAGGACATTAATTTTAGCAAAAAAAAAAAATTATTTAAAATAATTTGATACATAATGAATTTACTAAATTGGGAAATGATTAATTTATAGTATATATAAATAGCGATAAAATATAAATTTGATTTTTTTTTATCTATATATTAAAACAACCCAAAGGTAATTTTACATTTCCTTAAGTTTACAGTGATACTTAAAATACACTAATCTGAAGTCTTTTTTTAAAATTTAAAATACGATAAAATTATTAAATGAATTTTAACAATAAATGGGGCATATAATTAAATTTTAGACAAATTTCGGAATGAAGTATAAAACAAATTACCTGAATAGCTGACATGTTAAAATGTACAGATTTGCTATCTATATGAATGCATAAAGCTATCTGGTTTTGATTATTTTTTAAGGATAATGCTAATGTAGCTGAGACTGTAGTAGGACATAACAGAAAGTTATATTTTGAGTTACCACTTCCTTCTACAGAATATACACTGCATGAATCCACTTGTAGAGTCCAAGGAAAACAATTTACATCTACAAAAACAAAACCATACTCATTTTTACAGATACGCAATTAAATCAAATCTATTAATAAAATTACAAAAGACTAGATTTTTTATACTAAAAATATTTCAATCAGCCTATCGAGGTAACACATTGGCAATGTATTTAAATTTTAAAAACTATAATAAAACTTGTATAACACATTAAACTTTAATGCAAGATACACAAGCAGAAATCCTGCACAAAACTTTGCTAAAAAGGAAGGGAAGGGTAGCAGATTTGTGGCTTGTTAAATTATAAATATGAATTCTCAAAAAATATATCTGCCTTTTTGAAAGATGTCTAGGAGCCGTCATTAGAGAAACACCTGAAACTCATGTCTTTATTATTTTAACTGGTCGGTTGGGTGGCGTAGTTAAGTTTCACGCTCGCCTTGTTCACCAAAGTTTGCGGGTTCACCCACGGCCCAAGTCGGTGAATTTCCATAATGCAAGCAATCGACAGCGTCCATGTTGTATGATTATGCAGCATGTAAAAGATTCCTTGAGTGCCTGTTTGTCTTGGGTGCTCTCAGCAAAATTAAATTTCTCGTCAGAGATCAGGTGCCTCCCTTTGGGAAGGAAACTGAGCGGCTAATTAACTTGCGAAGTTTGGTATATCACCTATATACCAAACTAAAAAGAGATACCAGTTCACGGGGAATGTACTAGGTCTGCAATTATAAAACAACAATCCACAGAGCCATTAGAAATAAAACAATTATTATAACTGTACATGATAGATAAAAAAATTTTAAGTATAAAAGGACATCTGCCAAAAAATTTATTCCAGGAAAATATTACTAGTATAATATCACATGGCTTTTTATAATGGATTTAAATCTTACGTCAGGCTAATAACAAAAAAATGGCGGAAACAAAAACGAAGAACTTACTTCTTTTATCACATTGAGAGATTTTGAATGGATCAATAATCTGAGTAAATTCAACTTTCTGAAGAAAATTACTGACAAAATTGTTGTTCTTAATTTTTATGTTTGGTAAACAAAATACACAAGTCCCAACTAATTTTTCATTAGATTCTGCATGCTGCCATGAGTGCAAAACAGAGAATCCTTCACTGTATTTTACAGACCAGGTAGATTGAGGTATAATGCAACATAAGGTTCCAATTTCAATCTATAAAAGGCGAAGAAAAAAGTTTTTAGATTAAAATATATTATAGAAATGCATAAGCAATGCTTGGTTTATATACATGGTACAATATTCAAAAAAAATTCAAGATAAAATATTCGGAAGAACACAAACATGAATATGCAATTTCCCCTTGTATTAATGCCAAATATTTTCATAATCACAAAAATAAAGAAAAAAATATTTTAATATTTGGCAAAATTAAATAATTAATTATACAGATAAAATAAATATACCAAAATAGATTTGCATACAAGATGTAAAAATCTTTGAGAGAGAGAGAGAGCCCAATGCACTATATACTTAAAAGGTTAAACCATTATTATTAGTATGTGAAACAATCAACTCATCTGCTTATTGTTGTCGGGGAGCCTAGAACATTTGAATCACTTTTCGTAGGAGGCTGTAAGGTTTGAAATTTAGACAGTTTATAAATAGCTATATCATCTGGCAATAAAATATGTAATTTCTAAATTTTTCTATATTAATAAAAGTTCTACATATTTTTTTAAGAAAAGTAATTCAAGTCTCTTGCATATGTGAAACATATGAGCCCACCATAGGATATCATACAATACAATCAATTAAATTCAAAATAAAAAGTACATACTGGAAAACAACCACAAATATCGATTGAAAATCAGTGGAATAATTTTTTCCCTTCATAACTTATATTTTTGAAATTATTTCAATTCTCATACTTTGATGGCTTTACATTTTTTTAAAAACAAATTTTTCATATAAATATAAAGATAAAATAGTTATTAATAAATCCTACCATTCACAATAAAAAAATTCCAATTCTGATTTTTAAGAAATTATGTCTGAATTTTAAATTCACTCATGTCCAAACTTATTTCCCAAACACATAAAATCTGTGAAAACTGATGAACTCTTCACTGTATTGCCACAAAGTTTGGCACACATATGTAGTACAATGTCAGAAATAACACAGAATTATAACGATAATGGAAAAGATTTTAATTGTGACTTAAAATACAAGTTATATCAAAAAGTGTGAAACATCACAATCAGAAGTAAAGCATTTAACTCAAGAAATGTCAGTCTAATATAGAGTGTGACCACTGAATTACTATATAAGCCTCATAATGAGCTGCCATACTGTTTATGGTAGTGTCAATAAGTATTTGTGGTAACATTGCCCATTTTTCCAAAAGCGGGGCTTTGATTTCTTGGGGGGCTGAGAAATGGCTTTTCCTAGACCAGGGATGGTGAACCAATGGCACGTGACACAATATTTTGGGTACGCCACCGATCAAAATGGTTTGAATTTTAGTTCAAAATAACAAAATTAACTACGAAGGATTGCGAACAAACGCAAGTGATTGGTCGTGGGGTGTCGGGGAGCAACTCGTTTGTTAAATTCTTGTGAATAGCATGGTAAATTTGTTGATACAACTGAAATTTAAAGTTTTTTTATTTGTGTAATATTTACGATTATTAACTGTTATATAAAATGGCCAGTTCAGCAAATCAATAAATGAAAGTGCAAGATAGTAAGTGTAACAGAATTTCAAACTTGGAGGACCGAGAAATGTGGTATGATTAGGAAAGGCGACAAAGCAGTATATGTTTCATATTCTGGAACAGTGGCATGTAGAAAATCGTCTGTAAAAGGACTCCAAACACATTTAACTGTTTGGAGAAGTTGTCTCGTGCTATTTTCATCTACTTATGCCTGCGAGTTATTTTTAGAAATGAATAACATTAAAGATCACTTAGAAACCGTTCGGCAGATGACTCCAATTCAGCATGCATTCTATTAAAAGTAACATCTTACAATACTAATAAAAATTATTTGTCATCTAATCTGCAACAGAAGTCACACTAATGTTGATTTAACTTGAATTACACGTATTACTAAAATATTACTACAATACAGTACGAAATATATTTATTCGTAGTAAATAAAGAGTTTTGAGTTGTTAGTATTTAGTTTAATTATTTTCTTAATAATCACAAGTCAAAATTGTTTGACAGCACGTCTGTACCTCATTAAACATTTCTTTAGAAAAAAAAAGGCCTGTTGATCCATAAAGGTTTGCCCTCCCCATCCTAAACCATCCTCAAATGGATATTCAATAGAATTGTGATACGGAAACCTCGGGTGTCAACCCAAACGGCGAATATCCGCTCCTTTATGAAATTCATCAATAATATGAATTCTGTGTGGCTGCACATTATCATCAATTAAATGTAGTCCGGGCCCATAGCACCCAGAAAAACCTCATAAGGATTCCAGGATGTTATCCCTATAGAACTGCAAATTGACAGTAATGGCATCGAAAACGTACAATGGTGTACGACCGTCCAACATTATGCCACCACCCACTAGGATTCCTTTGCCACCAAATCTGTCGATTTTAGTTACGAATGAGATAAAAGCAAGCTCCATTTTCTCTCGAGGTGAAGAGAATCACTTTGTCCGGTACACTTCAACTCATCACCGAAAAGAACCCGCCTCCATTCTTGTGGTGTCCACGACTGATGTTATCAGCTCCAGTGGAGAAGCGTAGGCTTTTGCAGCCTGGGGCTGACCGGAAATTTGTTGTCTCTCTATTTTAATTATTAGTCAAGAAAATTAGAAAAAGTAAAAAAAAAAAACCACTTTAAATTTTATTGATTAAATATGCACTTTTCGTGATTTTTTCATAGCAAAATATTTTATACAATTGTCAATATCAATATGTATGTCATGTTCAATTGCTAGAATAGCTAAATTTGTTAGCCTTAACATGTGTGACGGGCTCACGCGTCTTTTCATTAACATGTCCTTTGGGTTCTTTTAGGGCTAGGATAAATGGCAACTCTGTTCCAACCAAAACCCAAGAAGTGAAACGTGAATATAAGATGCAAATTAGATAGCTTTTAAATATCAGAAGTTTGAGTAAGTGGATATGGAAATTTGGGGAATGTTATGATAGAAAGTGTGGATACAATTGTGAAGTGACAGCCAACAGAGGTTATCCCGAAGATAGTGCCATTAGGTGCATACCATTGCACTCGAGTAAAGACGCAACTCCCTTATGATTAGATCGGCGATCGAATCAAGGTAGGATTGACTATTTAATATTAGGACTTGTGATATTATTAGAATTGAGATTAGGCGGGTTAGATATTGATATTGGTCCGAGTTACGTTATTTCGGTATTATTTATATTGTGTGTTTTGTCACATCGTAGATTCTCTCACATATATTATTATCATCTAATCTGTTAAACATTTAAGTTTAAGTTCTAAATAAAGCCATATTAAGAACATGGATACGTCTAGTTCTTTAGTTAATCCTACACCTCTAGCTCATGCAGATAATCAAGGAGAAGGGCACCCTAGGGGGAGGGGCAATTGCACAAGTAGACATAGTCGATCTGACAAGGAACGACTAAGGAAATTCATTTGGGGTCGAGACTTGGTGTAATAGTAGTACTCCTTTAGGGTGTTAACCATCAATGTAATTCCGCCGAATGGTCAGTCAATTCGGAGAAAATAGCCTACGAAATTCATGCTTAGCTTTTATACAATTAAGTTTCAATTTTCCTCCAACGATTCCGTAACTTGGTTGGATTACCGTGTGCATACTATGCGCGAGGTCAGGGTTCGATTCATCGATCAACTTTTTTTTCATTTCATTTTATTATTTTTAAAATTAAATAAATTTATTTTTGAAAGGTTAATTTGATTTTTAATGATATTTTATGTAATTATTTTGTATTTTATAGAGTAAAAAAATTAAATAAATTTATTATTTAAAATAATTTTTAGTTAAAATTATTGAAAATAATTATAAATTAAATTATTAATAATTAAGATTATTTAAAATAAGTAGTAATTAAAATAATTATTAATAATTAAAATTAATTATTATTATAAGGAATTATTAATTTACTGTTAAAATTATTATGTATTGTTAAAATTATTAATTTATTATTAAAATTATTTATTATTGAAATTATTATTAATTTATTATTAAAATTATTTATTATTGAAACTATTATTAATTTATTATTAAAATTATTATTTATTAATTAAATTATTTATTATTGAAATTATTATTTATTATTGAAATTATTATTAAAATTATTTAAACAAATTTATTAAAATTATTTAAATTTATTTAAAAAAGACTTATTAAATATTTTACTTATAGTATATTGTACTTCACATTATAAAACTATTTGTAACTAATTTTTATGTATAATATCATTTAATATTTATTATATATTTCATTATAAATATTATTTATTAATATAAAAATATATTAATAAATTTAATTTAATATTTATATAATTACAGTATTTTTTTTAATTTATATAAAATACATAAAAATTAAATAAAATATCATTTAATATCAAATAAACCTTTCTAAAAAGTAAATTTATTTAATTTTAAAAATAATTAAATGAAATAAAAAAAAAAGTTGATGAATCAAACCCTGACCTCGCGTATAGTATGAAGACGATAATCCAACCAGGCTACGGAATCGTTGGAGAAAATTGAAACTTAATTGTATAAAAGTTAAACATGAATTTTGAAGGTATTTTTTCTCCGAAATGACTGGCCATTCAGCGGAATTGCATTGAGGGTTGAACACCCTAAAGGAGTACTACTATTACACCAAGTCTCGATCTCAAATGAATTTCCTTTGCCGTGCCCTCCCCTTGTGAGATAACTTTTTATTATATAATTTTAGCTTAGAGAAGCTTCTCTTGCAAATGTCATTATTGATGGAAGGTGTTAAAAAAGTTCTCAACATCTTGACAATGTTTGGTAAGCCATCTTCAAGTTTGGACTCAATAATATATTTTAATAAACCCAGAGGGCCGGACCTAAAGAGTTCTTTTTTACAGCCTGGGTCTTTTGCAGTTACGAAAGCTTGTAGATGTACGCGCTCAAGTTGGAATTCTTTATTAATGTCTTGAGGAGCTTGATCTAAGTTAAGTTCGTCCATGCTCAATATCACTTCAAGGCTGAAAAAAAGCATATTTTTGCGCTAGATTCTGAAACTGTTGGAATCTTTCTCGAATTTCAGCAGTTACTCTGTCTATTAAAGAAAATATTGTTCGTCTCAAGTCATCTTCTTACAATAACTAAACATATTTACTTCCGTCGCCAAATATATGCTTCTTCTTGATTCGTCTTGGGAGTTTAAAAGGAATTTCAAGCTCTTCACATAAACTTTTAGCATATATTAAAGCGTCATCCACGAATTCCTCTCGTTTTGCTTCTAATACGGTCAGTAAAGCACGTATCTTTTTAGCACATTGATGGATCTTTAGTCCCTCTGTTTGCAAATAATTTTGAGCATCATTGACTTCACACAGTACCGGTTGCCAGAAGTCTAAGTAACATACAAACGAACGTGAATGCATATCGACTAATAAACTTCCTGTATCTGGGCGTGTATTAAAGCTTTCACTCGTTTTCGTCAGTTTCGTCGCACGGGCGCGATTTGGAGTTTGAAGTATTTTTTGAATTTAAATATGATGCTTATAACGCGATGTTTGCCACCCGGGGCCACAGCCCCCTCTGCACCCCCCCCCCCCACGCTACACCACTGATCAGCTCCACAATATCCGGTCTTTCCTGCTGGATGCTATCCAAATGACACACAGAATGGATGCCGGGAATAAAGGCCAGTCTCTGCAAGATGGCTGTATATTGTTTACCTAGAAATTCTTCTTCCAGACACAAAACCAAGGTCAGAAGCAAGCTGAGGAGCAGTTGTCCGCCTAAGTCATCGAGCACTTATGCCAAGTAATGCCATTTTTTTTCCATTTAGAATTTCCTTTATTATTTTATTACCAGTTACCTGCTAAATATAGAAATTTCAAATTTGTGACAGTTTACACAAAGAGCAAAAAACAAAAGAGCAAAAACGTTTCACAAAATAAATATAAACGCTTGGTGAATATATAGCGGCAAAGCCTCTATTTGAAAAAATGATAAATATTAAAAGGAATAATTCAGGCTACACTTAGACAAGTCTACACTGGAGTGAAGGGTAGGGGAGCCTTATAATCAATGAGCCTGAAACGTAAAGGCGCAGCAAATGAAAGTAAGATAGCAGAAGGGGTGGGGAACATAACACATAATGCTCTTGACTGACCTTTGACACTATCAAATTAAAAATTTAACAAGAGTCAGAAACTAAACATGTGAAATTTACACGGATTACATGGAAACCAAGTGGGTAATCCAAGGATGTTTTTATAAGAGTGTCACGGAGGTTTCAAAGGGATGGACCATTTTGTTGTTGCATAACAGTTCTTTTGGTTTCCTGTGTTGAGTGTGAAGACAATTGCATGAATAGATTTAGAACGTCTATGTATTGAAAAGATATATCTTGTATAAAAATATTCATTAGATCAATTTTCAGATTGGAGCAAACTACTTAGTTTCTAACTCACAATACGACATTTGTAATGATTCCGAGAACTTTATTTTGGAAAATTTGAACCTTCTTTTGACAGCAGTGAAATCCTATACAGGTGTTACATAACAAGGAATGCGTAGAGGGGAGTTCCAGTTGTGCCACTATTACATCAGTATATGTGTTTAGCACTATCTTCACTAGCATAATATAATTTGTGACCCCACATTTTTCTAAACTTGTTCTAATATTACTTTTAAACTTTTTTCAGAAAAGTTTGATAATCCTTCCAGAAATGATGCTGAAGAAAAAGTCCCAAGATAGATATGAAAGAAGAAAAGTAAATGTATAAATGAAATGTAAAATCAATGAAAAACGAGATGTGAACGAAGCTGAACTAACACACACATACAATCCATCTATACTGAAGATATGCATGACTCTCAAGAAGAAGGACCCAATTAAGGAGATGTTTCAAAGGGTTTTGAGAATATTTAAACAATGATAAAGTATTCTTGAGGATTTTGTAAGATTACAAATTTTATATGGATAAACGAAAAACAATTGCAAGAATATCAATGAGAATGCGATAGCTATTTTCTCCCATCTTAATAAGATAACAAAAAAACATGAACGAGGAAGGAATTTAAAGGAAACCAAGGGTGGTTGGAAAAGTTTAAGAGAAAAACTGGCATCTATAGTGTTGTAAGGCAAAGTGAAGCAGCAAGATTTAACACAAAGACGGTGGATAATTTCATTGGCAACTTCAAAAAGTATATCTATTCTATGGGTTAATTCTGACGATTGTTT
Organism: Trichonephila inaurata madagascariensis; assembly: GCA_019973955.1. NCBI lineage: Eukaryota > Metazoa > Arthropoda > Arachnida > Araneae > Nephilidae > Trichonephila > Trichonephila inaurata. Next base: position 372,666 of record BMAV01004786.1, read on the forward strand.
TTAATTAAGACGAATGAACTCCTATAGAAAAACAAATGCAACAGCAAAGAATGCTTTGATATGCCACAAGCTGATGAAAGACCTCTCACAATGCTATTTTGTGACAATGCAAGCAGAAACCCCCAGTCCCTATTTGGGAAATTCAAAAATTTTCCCTTTTAAGGAAGGGGTTACCCCCAGAACAGACACTAAATAAAAAAAGAAGACCCAAAAAAAAAAAAGCTTAGGTTACATGACTTTTCACTGATTTGATCAATGACATGCTTTCTTTTGCAATGAAAAATTATTTGCTTGCTATGAATCTGTCACTCCATGTATTGCTTGCCTATGGACAATATTCCTGCTTCTTCTCCAAGTCAATAAGATGACCTCCTTGAAGAATAAGATCCCTCTCTACCTTCCATTAACAATCCGTTTCTCCAGTCGATGGATAAGCAGGTTATTTCTAAATTTAAAAAGTTCAACACTAAAGCACTTTAGGAGTGCCGTTTTAAGATAACTGTGATGTGAGAAATCACACTAAGACTTTTGGAAATATCAATTCTACATTGTTGCCTACATAAAAAGGACTGAAAATGAGTAGGTAGGTTTTACCAAAAGAACCTTACTTTTGCTTGAAAGAAGCTTTAACCAGATAGCATTATTGAATATGACTGAGGAATCTGAGACAGTACTTGTACAACCTGTACTCAACGAGATTGTTTCTTTGGCCAAGCTTCTGGGACTGGAGGTGGATCACAATGATATCGCTCAACTTATGGAAGAGCAAAGCCAAGAGCTGACCATTGAAGAACTTATAGATTTGGATAATGTTTCACAATAAGAAGTTGTGGAAGTTAGTTTGTTAAAAGAGGAAGGGTATAAGCAATTCCATAATCTTTCAGTGTAATAAGAGAAATGCTGAAAGCATGAAAAGTATCATTCTAAAAAGGCAGAAGCTAAATATGCTAGAAACTAATTGAATGGTAATGAGTGTCACCTTTTCATCAAATTTTGAAGTGTCAGCAAAAATAAATGTCTCTAGAAAGCTGGCCAAAAAAAAAAAGAATCAGGTATGCACCATAAATAACAAATTACTTTTCTTTTATTTCTTTAAATCTTGTTTTCTGCAAATCAAATTCACATTCTAGGTTGGTTCATTCTGCAGTTCAAGAATAATAACTTTGATTCATTCATTTTTAAAGATTTTTTTTTACAACATTGAATGCATTATCATATTTTACATTTATTTATATGGGAGAAATTGTTTCATTTAACAAGCATTTTGTGCTATGAGTAAACTTCTCGAATGCATTATGCTCAAAAAGTATGGTTCCAGTAAGTATATATATATATTAGTTTAATGATCCTATAGTTTATGATTCAAAATTACTGATTAATTATTACTTTTAAAAAATCTGTAATTATCCAGCTAATTTCACAGTAACAAAAATTCAACTCACTATATACATTTAATATTCTGAATTTTCACAAAATTCAACTGGATTTTCTTCATACACTGCCTCGTATCATAAGCAATGAAATTCTGAGAGAAAAATATTTCTATACTCACACATGCATATTAAAATTATTATATTTAAAAAATTGAATATTAAATTTTTATTCTTAAATTTAAAATTTCAATAACACTTTTTTTTTACATTGTTTCTGTAAGTTCCATGAAATTTAATTTCAAATTCTGGATATTATAAGTAAAACCAGAATTTTTTTAAAAAAGAAACGTTCCGATTTTCATAGATACAGGAGTTAATCTAATGCAAATGAATAAACATATATTGCAAACAGATTTTAAAATATTTTGCAAAAATGATAAATCATTTACAGCTTTTTATGATGCATGGTGCATAAAAATACTTTCATTCTGTCTCACAACGTGTTGGTTAAAATCACTGGAAATTCCCTTTGACAACAGGAGCTTAAATATATTCTACATGGCATTTCATCAAATATTTCTCTTGAAAATTTGAAAAAATATATGAACTCCGAAAATTCTTTAAATTTTAAACATCAGTGTATTTTATTAAAATAGTTCATTCATTTTATAATACTTAAACACAACTTGTTTGGATATTTCTTTGAATTGCTATGCAATATGTTAAATTTTTCATTCACTAATCATTCACTGATTGTAGATACACAGTATATATTAGGTAGGGGAAAAGAAATCCATTATTTTTTCGGTAGATGGCTGTAGTGTCGATATCTCGTGAAATATCGATCAAACAATTTCAAATTTATGTTTTTGGTCAAGGTAACAGTTTAAACTAAAAAAATATTTTTTTTTTTTTTTTGGTCCATTCCCGTTGTGAGTTAATGTAAAAATGGAAGCCGCAAAAGTTCCCCGGACATTTTTAGTTTTTCGGGTAAAGGTGAAAAAAGCGAGCCGGGGGGGTTGAAATTGTGAAGGTGTTTTTGGTGCCGGGTACTGTAACAGCTAATTGCGGGCCCTTTTTGGTTTGCCGGGCCGTTTGATTTTTTATGGGTTTAAAAATGCACCCCGCACAGGAAGACCCATCGTCGAAAATGTCGATAAAATCACAGAAATAATCGAAGTTGATCGGCAAGTTAGTAGTCGTAGCATCGCCCAGAAGCTGAAGATCGACCAAAAAAAAGTTTTTAAAACCCTTTACGCAAAGTTGATTCAAAAAAAAGCTCGATATTTTTGCCCAAAAACCCAAATTTCCCCCAAAAAAAAAATGATGAATCGAATTTCCATTTGCGAAGCCTTCCCAAAGGAAAAAGAAATCGACCCCCTTTTAAACGGATGGTGACTGGGGATGAGAAAAAGAGTCACATACGACAATATTGTGCGAAAAAGACCCGGGCAAAGAGCGGTGAAGGCCCCTCAAACGGTGGCCAAAAATAGGGCTAACGGCCAGGAAGGTTCTACCGTGTATTTGGTGGGACTGGAAAGGAATAATTTATTATGAGTTGCTTCCCTACGGCCAAACACTAAATTCAGATCTCTACTGTCAACAACTGGACCGTTTGAAGTTAGCGATTGACCAGAAACGGTCAGAATTGGACAACAGAAGAGGTGTTGTGTTCCATCAGGACAACGCCAGGCCAAACACGTCTGTAGTGTCTCGCCAGAAACTCTGGGAGCTTGGTTGGGAAGTTTTAATGCATCCATCATATAGTCCGGACCTGGCAGCGATTACCACCTTTTTCTGGCATTGCAAAAGTTTCTGAGTGATAAGAAATTGGGATCAAGAAAAGATTGTGAAAATCGATTACTAGAGTTTTTCGCTAATAAGAACCTACACTTCTATGAGAGAGGCATTATGAAGCTACCTTTGAAATGGCAACAAATTATACAACAAAATGGAGCATATTTGACCCAAATCGGACAATCCGAAGCATGTTAAATAAAGTCTTGAATTTCATACAAAAATAATGGATTTCTTTTCCCCCAACCTAATATATGTAGTATCGTGGACCGGTGTTGGTTTTTACGTTTATTTACACAGAGAGAGAGTTTAACAGAAAACATCTTTAGAGTGGACGTTCATTTTTTTATTCACACACATATAATGTACTTGGACAAATCACAGTTATATTTCACAGATATTTGATAAGAACACGAAAGCAGACACAATAACAAAAGCGACAAGCAGCAGAGATATTCCACAAGATGAACACAAAGACAAAGAGAGAAGAGGGCGATCACATAAGCTCTTTTCGCTTTATATAACGGCAGGGACAATCGCTTGACAGTGTTTAATAATAATAATAATAATAGAAGCTCTGATTGGTTAAAATGGGCAGTACAGGGATTTCAGATACTAGTTGATAAAGATTAAAGCGTTAGTTTTGAAACAAAGAATTAAAGCTTGTTTAAATATTATTAAAAAGAGTTAAAAGGATGCTAGAGGAAATTATTACATATGGTTTTTTTTAAACTTCACTCTCCACACAAAGAAATATACAAGTATTTTCCTGTTATACGGTATTTTCTGTTGAATGCACATGAATAAAATTTCAATGATAATTATAAATTGCATGCGCATCTCTTACAACTAAACAGTTTAGTCGAGGTAAAATCGCAATATCCGCACAATTAGATAAACAGTTTAGTTGAAGAATCGATTGCTGTAAAGGCTCAAAGTACTGATATTTATGTGGAGAGGAAGTTCGTAGAATGAGGTGCTAGCTTAGGTGTTGTCCTTGTTATTTGATAATGGTTCAAAATAAGAGTTTTTCATTAATAGCTCTTGTATTATTTCTAAGTGAAATGTTAATAAACAATGAATTTCAATGTAATGCTATTTTGTAAGAGGGAGAATGGTTGCGCAGTAATACATAATTTTTTAACCAAATAGCAGCTTAAGTTTGAAAAAAAATTATGTGGTTCAAGTATCCTCTACAATTAAAGAATCCAGGATGTAGTTCACACAAACATATTTCACAAACTTTTTATTCATACAGTGAAGAAAAAAAAAGGATAAAGTCAAGCGAAAATAACTTTAGAATTAGATAATTGAAATTTGTGCAAATTTAAACAGTAAAAAATGACAATTATCTGAATGTATTAAAAAAAAAAAAATCTTTGGTGAAGCAAGTTTTTTGTTTTCAGTAAATTTCCTGCATCAAAATGTACTAAGTATTTTCCTTAGGGTTCAGCTCAGGGCTTCTTGAGGGTCACTGAAAAAGTTGTACATTAGCTAGAAACCAGAATTTCATGCAGCTTGAATTGTATATGGATGCATTTTCTGAAAGGAATATGTACTCTCCAGAGGTGCCTCTGGCAATAAATTTTCAGCAAGGATGACTTGGTAATTAGTTTCTGTTTTCAAATAACCAAGCAAAATTACTTCAAATCATCACAGATTCCCAAACATATTGTCAGTCCGAGAACACGGAGGGTTTAAATTGGATACCATGTCAAAGCCTGTCTGGTTCGTTGAAATTAAACTTCCCTTCATCTGAAAAAACAGAGTACGACTGATCCCCAAAAGCAACATGAATTTTTCAAACTCTAAGAGCTTTATTTCATGCCTCTTAATTAGAAGTAGTACTTCTAATTAAGAACTTCCTTTTTAAAATTTCATATTACATGTATTTCTAAAAGGAACAACTCAATTATGTACACTGAAATAGAAATTTGAGAAAATGTGCACTACACAATTTCACAGAAATTCTCATAAATTAAAAACAAACATTTATAAATAATCATGCACAAAAAGTATACACAATTTTGTATAGATTTCATGTTTGCACATTTTTTTCCCACAAAAATTATATCAGAGTTGATTTCTTAAAAATTAAAGTGGTAGCTTTTTTTGCATAAGTTTTCTTAAAGTTTATTACTATCATTCATACAAACAATAAATTTTGTAGTTAATGCCATTTTTTAAATGGTGAGCTTCGAAAAACATAATTGCACCTCAACTTTTGGAGGCCAGTGTACTTTAAGAGTACTTTGTCAAAATATCACGAGGTAATCCTTTGAATCAAATTCTAATAAAAAATATTACATACCTCTAAAACAAGATATGATAAAAAGTGGCAATGCTTGAACAGGAAATTTTCTATATTTTGATGCAATGAGACTTTTTTGGCGCTTACTAAAACGGTTGAATGTGATTTACTTAAGGAATAACTTGCAGAAGCTTCTTGAGTTAAGCTGCTACATGTAGATGCATCTAAAAAACAGTTTAAATTACAAACTTTAAAGAAGTAAAAATCTTGAAACATTAATATTTAATTATACAATGAAAATCAGATATATTCAATAATTATTTCTTAAAAAATGGAAATATTCTTAAGTATGACAATGGTACTCTTTTAATAATACATGCCTCAATTCTACTCGAAATGGATTTTAAATAGCGTAATTTTTTTTGAGGAATTTAAAATAATTATGCATATATATAGTGCTGATTCTGACCACAGATCTATATAGATCTTTGGTATCCAACATGAATAGTGAATATATTGATTATGTCCTGAAGAGCACAGAAATGGACAAAAGAGTGAGATAAGCTAAATTCTGAAACAAATCTTTAGAAATCTGTTAAATAAAATATTAGAAAATTCTTTGTAACATATAGCTTTTTAAAAACTGCAATTTAATGTACAATAACCCAGGGGTTTACCTGCTAGTAGGACCAATTTGTTTAAAGTTTGGAAAATTTACTATTTGAACCTTGTTTTGGCTGAGTGATTTTTTTTATTGCATCAAGTTTTTATGGAATACATCATGTAAAACAGATCAAGTTGTCATTCAATTTTTTTAAATCTTGTTCCATACGATTATTTTTAAAAATACTGGTAATCAACGAAGACGTTTTGAAACAAAATAATAGGCAGAGTAAAAATGTGCATTAACTTAAAAGGTAAATTTTTTAAAAATCACACAGAGTAATGAACAAAAACCTTTCCAAAACAAAATAGTCATACATATGTGATTTACAAAAAAAAAAAAAAAAAATGATTTTAAACCATATACACCACGTTAAATACAAAAGAGTACAATATCATTACATCTATTATTATTGTTTATTGCATCGAGAAAATGTCAAAAAGCAAGAGTATAAATTCAATTGACGTGTTCTCTCAATGGAATCTTTTTCATAGACAATGCCACACTCTGGGGCGTTTAAAAACCCTTTTCCTAGATTTGTTTAAATTTCTAGTATGGATTTCAACATAGAATTTAGTGGATTAATAGAGGTGCGCTTTGACGCAAAATTTTCCAGAATCATTACAACGCCTGGAATGCAAAAAAAGGCACCTCATTTTAATATTGCAAGTGATAAGAGTTGTGTAACATTATTATTCACTATTTAATTATTTAAATATTTATGCTGATTCTTTCTTAAAGATAACGAATGAACTTAATACTATATATGATATTAAGATAACATACCTTCAAAATCAAGAGGACTAGAGCAACTATCAAATGTAATGTCTGTTGCATCCAAGTCCAAATGTGTAAAAAGAGCAGTCGATAACCAATCAAAAAAGGCAGGTTCTAAGCAAACAGTGGATCCACTGATATTTAAGACAAGTAAAGCAAGATCTAAAAAGAACAAGTATAAATCATATTTTTATTCTATTAATGGAAATAGAATCTAACAGATTATTTTATTCTATTTAACTTTCAAAAGTACATTAAGAGGAGAAAAAACAGTTATAAAAATCTGCTCACTTTCACTACTCATATCGTTTGGCTTTTGTAGAAGAATTTCCAGAAACATGTGCTTATTTTCTTCATAAAATAAATTATCAACAATGGTGTTATTAGAATCAATCCCATTATGTAAATTTGCAGTAGATTCAGGTGCATGGAACAAGGTACTTGAGTGTTCTAAAAATCAAAAGTAAAAGTATCATTTATTTTTAAAGTAATATGGATAATACGCAAAATCGTAAGTTTTATATATAATTGTTACCTTCATTTTGAAATTTCAAGCAAAGAGAAATCATTGAAAATTTCATAAAGGTTAAATCTTCCTTCTGCATATACAGAGCATTGATGCCATAAATTTCAGCACATACTACTGGAAGACCTAAGAAACATAATTGAAATACATAAAATTTTCAATAATGTTAGTAAAGTAAAAAATTCTGGAACAAAAATATTAATATATGAAAGATTACTTTAGATGAATTTCATCAAATAAAGTTATTTAGGATTAAATTTTAATACAACAGATATAACCTTTTTTTAGTTACATAGGTTAAAAATCTGATATTGTGGGAAAAGCCGTATAAGCTACATTGAAGTAAACATTTTTGGAAAGTATAAATAAAGCACATGCTTAGCACGCACAGAGATAAAAATTAAAGCTTTCAAACCATAAAACTTGCTTTAAAAAAATTCACTTTTCTAATATATCACATCAAAGTAAATAATGAACAGCACTGCTTTTGGCTTAAATATGTATACATGTAATGATTTTCTATTCCAATTATCTTGAGAATACTTTTTTTGAGCTCCTTTTTAACCTGAACCTTTCAAAACATCACGTTGTCATTAATTCTTCTTACTACATTTGCAAACACCCATATCACCTTAGGGTATCACAATATTTTACATTATTTGCTCAAACACTTATGCTGCTTGAATAGCAAACAAAAAATGTGTAGTGTATGTCGCTTTGTGATTTAGCTCGTCATAAACTTGCACAGGATATCATACTTTGTCCCAGCAAATAGAGAAACACATGCCACTTTTTCTATGAATGTGTATTAACTGCCCACTTAATGGGAGTTGTAAAATAAATGCAACCTTCAATTGTTCAAAAATTCATTGCCATTCAATTTTTTTAAAGTGAGCTAATGCAATGTTGCATCATCCAATTGATTTGACCAATTGGCTTTCATAGATTAAATATTTATATTTTAGGGCACTTCTAAAGTATCTAAAGTTTGAATAAGCCGAGAGCTTTTGGATTAAAGAATACTTTTACCCAACATGCATTATTTCACTTGTGCCTTTTTAAGTAGTCGCTGCTCTTTTTAAGATTTTTGAATTTCTTGCTTTCATGTAAAGTTTTGCATGTATTCCTGAATCCTTCTAATCATGAGTCTTTTTTAAAAAAGTACCCAACATTGTTTCCTTGTATAATGGAATTAAAAATCAAAAGTAATTAAATTACATAGATCTTCTCTTAATAAAATTGGGCATTTGCATATGAAATGAAAGTATTTACAAAATATTAAATCTGTATTTCAAGCTTATTTCACAGGAAGGATCATTTTAGGTACTAATGATATCAGGTTAAAATCATTTTAATATGTTTTGTTTTACACCTATCCCAAACAAAAATTTCTGCAAAATTAGAAAATTAAAATGACAAATCACAATTAATGGGCTCATTCAAGTTCAGAGAAGGTCGTTTGTACTTTTTGGAACGATTTTGAACTTATTTTCTAGTTTGCATTTCAATATAAAACTTTGGAAACTTCAGAATAATCGTCTGTTGATGTTTTATTTTTACAGAAATGTAAAGTAAAATATATATTTTGAAAATGGCTCCTAAAATTGACAGATGATTTGAAGATTACATAACTGATCTTCCAATCAACAAATTATAAAGCGGTGTAAAATTATCAGTTATTGCATTTCAAAAGAAGGTATTTATAATATATTAAACTTGAATGAAAAAAAACCTGACTAGCTGATAGTAAATATGACTACGAAACCTCATTATAAGACTGTTGGTACACATGCAACTATCAAGAAAGTGAAGTCTCTGATTCGAAAAGAAAGTCTGTCGACTCAAAGATTGATCGCATCTAAACTAGGAATGTCTTCTGGCACTGTAAGTAAAATCATTCATAAGATTTACAGTTAAAAATGATGTTTAAACATAAAGATCGTCTCATAAACACATTATGTCATTAAAACATATTGCTGAAAGAAAAGCAAATTGTAGAAAATTATATGGAAAACACCCAGCTGCTGAGAAATGGAAATTAGTGGTAACACTCCATGAGGAATGGGTATATTTAAGTAGCTGTAAAGCTGCCATCCGGTAAATTGGTTAGTGACGCTGAAATGCTGTGCCGTAGGGCCTCGGTTCGAATCCCGGAGAAGACATGGATGTTTGTAAATGTATAGTGCCTTTGCAACATGAGAGTACTCTGAATAGCTGTCAAGTCACAAGTCCTTCATGAGGTTGGTGGAAGGGGGAAGAGAGGTGGAAGGCCCCTGACCTAACACAGGGTGTTTTCCCCTCAAAATTAGGATGGAACCGAGCAAAATCTTTCAGTCACCTGTATGGTGCCCAAGGCTACAGATAAAGACAAGCATAAAAATCCAGCCCCTTGTCGCGATGAATTTTGTAGGCCTTGATCTGATGTTACTGTCCATTAGGTACCATAAGTAACAAGATAACAAGTAACTGTAATAAAAGAAGATCAATATTATACTGTTCAACTGACGGGAATGACCGAACGAAATGGCTTTGTCAGTGTACAGAAAAGTTCCCAAAGGCATTCATGATAGTTGTAGGATTTTGTTGAAATGGTAAATTAAAAAAATTCAAGTAAAGCCAAAATTAATTCACTTAACTATCGGCAGAATATTTTAGAACCAATTTTTGAAGAAGAAATTCCAGCCATATATAAAGAGGACATTGATAAAGTTGAGCTTCATATGGACACAGCATTCTAATAACATGTGTATAAGTCAACTGCCACTTATTTAGCAAAGAAAGAATCAGAAACAGGAACAAAGTGTATCCTATTTGATGAAATACCAGTAAAATCACATGCTTCTCCAATGGATTTGTGTGCTTTCGGTTTATTAAAATGAGCCTTAGGAAAACGGCATCCAAGAACACTGAACAGACTTCGGAAAACGGTTGAAGAGGAATGGAGTAAAATTAGCATGACAGTACAAAGAAAAAGCTTACTTTCACAAAAAATTCAAGCTAGATCTATTGCCAAGAATCATGGTTATCAGCAGAAGCAAACCATCCCAAAAAATAAGGCATTTATAGATAAAAATTAATAATCAAAATCTTTTCCATAAAGTGTGAACGGCCTTCTGAGTTTTTATAACCCAAGAAATATAAGCTAACAAATAAAGTACCCATGTAAAAGTATCAATCTCCCAAATTTAAACGGTAATTTTATGTGCATGCGTCTCCCTTTCCTCTAAAATAACCATCATAGTAAAATGACTTGTTTATAGTTAAAATCTGGTTTTCTTTATGTCACTTTAAGTTCTAGTGTAATTTACCAGCAACTGTACTTGTAATTCTCAACAAAGTGATGAAGAACTACAGGTATTTCATAAATTTACATGCAAATGTTAGGATTCTAAAGATTACAGCAGCAACCCTTGTTATGGTAATTTGAATTTTATCAAGATTGAACTTGTAACCAACAACAAAGCACGGCTTATTATCATTTTTTTTAGTTATTTTCTATTCTAGTTCTATTAAACAATATTTATATTAATCTATAAACAACCGTTTTAATAAAAATATTCCAGTCTGATATAGGGTTTTACATTGAAGAAAACTAAAGAAACTTACGACTTTGGGATTCTTTAGAAGCAATTTTCAGTTTCTCAAGACCATTTAAATTGAAAAATTTAGCAGTCCATGATTGATAAATACTTATCAGTGCTAGAAATTCTAATTCAGATAATTTTAAATGCATATTACTGCATTCAAAAGTACATTCTTGTAATGTTAGTTCTTCAGTAGAGCTCCACTTTTCAGGTTGAACTAATGATTTCTTGAAGAATGTCAAACAATTTTGTTGTACAATAGTATTCTCAGGAAATATATTTGAGTTTTCTTCATGCAACAATATTTCTAACCCAAAAACCTATGAAAAAAATAATAAAATACGGCATGAAAAAATTATTTTTTTCAACATATTAAAAATAAACTTTAGAAAGGAATGTTCACATTCAAAAACTCAGTAATTTATATGGGGACTAATAGCAAAACTACAGAAATATTAAAAACCATTTAAACACAAACTAGTTTAACTTTTTGTAATCTAATAAGAGTTGTATTATCTTTGTTTTTTTAACTCTCCTACTGAAATGTTTTAAGATTAGACTACCACCATCTCAAAATAATACCTCAGTCACTATATATATATATATATATATATATATATATATATATATATATATATATATTACATATACAGTGGCCAACAAAAAGGAGGGGTCCTAGGGTCGACCCCTAAGGCCTTGATTTTTCTGATTGGTTATAATTCTAAATATATAATACGTAAAATTTAATTAAATATTTGTTATTAATGACTAATTTTATTAACTAATGCTAATTATTTATTCAATAATTAATTTTTTACTGTGTTTTGTTCCTGAAAATCGACAAAATCAAAAATAGCATGATACAAGAATGATGAACTTTCAACCCTGGACCCCCCCTTGAAAAATTTCTGTGTGCGCTACTGTACATATATATATATATATATAATACACTAGTGCCCAAATTAAGGTTACAAATATAAGAAATACGATACCTACAAAAAAAATCTTTATTGCAAAAGAATTTGGTATACATGTACATGACCATGAGGTTGGCATAGCAACCCCCAAAAGCAGGAGTTAAATGCAGAAAATATGACAATGAGAGTAACATAAGTCAATACAGGATACATCACAACAATAAAATGATCGGACTAGAATCGGGCGTAACCACTTCATACAGCTTTGAATGAAAGATAACAGTTCACAATGAAACCTCCTACAGTTAATTGATCAGAAACTATGCCAGCAAATCTTATTCTTGTATAAGTGATGAATTTACAACCTGACGGAGTGCAATGGCTCTTCCTAGAGCATCTCAAACGTAATCCTCAAGATTGCGGCTTGGAAATCGACAGTTTCAGCTGTCTTAAGGATAAAGTGTTATTGTCCACAAAAACGGATCGTAAATACAGCTGAATGCATTATTGGAATAATATTCTCAAATTGTTTATCAACAATATGTTGATTAAATTATTAAAAATATTAGTAATAAAAAAATACAGTCGCACCTCCATTTTACGAATTTATGTTTTGAAAATTTTTCTATTTTACGAACTTTTTTTGGAACCAAGAACATTTTACTATTTTCTTCGTAAAGTAACCTCAAACAGTGAAGTGCACTTTCTATTCAATAAAATTTTTCTGTTATGATTCGATTTTTTTTTACCTATTTTTTAAATATTTTTGGATATTTCAAATATATTTCTCTCTTTTAACATTTTGTGGAACTCAATGACCCTAAACTGGTTTTAAAAGGTGCCTAACTTACCTAAAGCAACAAAATTCCCATAATTTAAAAAAAAAAAAATAAAAAAAAATCCTCAAATAAAATTAACAGATTTTCACAGTAATTACGAGTAAATGTAAGGACGTATGTTGTAGTGTATGCTTAAAATCAGTGGTTACAAAATAATGTATGTTTAAAATTACTAGTCGCCTTACAATTAGAAAATGTCCTTAAAAATATATTTATCAATTTTAATATAAAATTATTCTTTTAAGGTAGAAAATAAAGTGTATATCTGGGCATAATGCTTCCCCCCCTCGTAGATTTCTTTTTGATGGGTAAGATACATAAAATAAAGAGATACAAAAAGTGTAAATAATTGCCTTTTTTTACATGGGGTTTCAGAAATATATTAAATGATGAATATCTATTTAACAAATTTTCCAAATAACGAACTTTTTTTTCTTCGGAATTTAGCGATTTTGTTAAATAGAGATTCGATCGTATTTTAATACATGTTAAAACTTTTTTAAATTCAAAATGAATACAAAAGTAATTTGCTGGGATATATGAGATACAATCATATATGGGGCATGTAAAAATTAAATAATGCAAATAAGATTATAATTTTTCAATCAAAACAATTCTTCTAATAATTAATTAAAAGAAATTTAGTCTTTTGGTTTCCATCTAAAAAATGAGGATTAAACTTTTCTCAAAACAACTGACCCTACTTATGTGACAATAGATCAAATTATAACCAATTTTAAAAAATACAAGTGTCATTTGAAACTTTCTGAAAAGATATTAGCAGACATAAATTTCTAATAGTAAAAAAAAATCACTTATGAATTGGAATTACTTTATTTTCATTCTATATATTATGCATTATGAGTTTAAAAAAGAATTTACACTTCATGAACCCATTATTTTATCTCATTACTGAAACACAAGATCTTCACAGAAAATATTAAAATTTACATACAAGAAAAGTAATTTTTCAGCTGAGAAGAATGGACTGGCATGCACAAATATTAGCATAAACTTACTTCAAATACACTAACCAGGGTAGATTTTGGATATTGAGTGATCATGCTACAACTCATTTGTAATGATCAACAAAGTAATTTTTGTTTCGTTTTACATTATAATGTCACATTACAATAACACATATAGTCTATAGTATTGAAATATGAACAGATGATGCACAAGACACTTGATATGGTATTTATTCACCAAGCTTCTCACGATATGCTACATGAGGACTTTGAGTCACAATTCAATTCCCCCAAGACTTACTTGTTGGTGAAATGAAGCCTCAAACATTGTGGGCAATCACATCTGCAACATTGACTGCCACGATAGAGCAACTCAGCAACAAATTTTGTACCATGTTTGAACATTTGTCGATTGTAATTCACTATATGAATGATTCAGAAAATTGAAACAATATAAACAAAACAGCGGAGCAAAAGTTTCAAAAACAAGATAATCAACAACAAGTTAACCTCATTAAAGAAGTCCAGCAATGTACTGCTTATGAATGTTGTAGGATTTGCATTTCCCTCGATAGATTGCAGAGAATAAGAAATCATGTGTAAAACAGTAAAATTACTGGGATCCAAAAAGAATTGCATTCAAGGTTTAAACTTATGAGTTTTGCATGAAACATATCAATGTAAAATTATTGATTTATCATCCAGAATTAAAGGGATGATTTCCAGAAAAAGAAAGATAATAAACAAAACTTTATCAAGGAAACCATAACTAGAACTGAATTCGAATCTACATTTATGATCCAGAAATGAAGCTCCACTCATTCCTAAGGAATTTGCAAGTTTCAAGCCCAAAGTGTCACAACAAAAAAAAACCTAAGGTGAATATTTTAAAGTGAATACAAGCATCCTATACCACATATATTATTTTAAAGAATTTTAACTTTACTTGGAAAAAATTGTATACAAATTTTTTACATTAATAATTGGGTATCTTCTAAACAGATCCCCAACATTAAAACTTTTTCTCTCTTAATAATCATTACTTAAAAAACTATGCTTTCTGTACAATGAGTATTGTTAATATAAAGAATTAGATTTAAAAGATTTTTTCTAAATTCAATAACTACTTGAAAACAATGAAACATACTAAAAATTATTAAGATTATGACTTAGAAAAACATTTTTTTAATGGTACAGAATACTTCCTCTCAAAGCAATTTTAATTCCATTAATTTATGAAATCAAGAGAATGAATGCAATTAGTTAAAAATAACTATGTGAAAGATTTCCAATAACAATATAATATCACTTGCAAAATATGTTACACAAAAACATACAAACCTAATTAGAAATTAACATAAAAAATTTAAAAACAAACAAATACTTAAATGATCCAGCGAAAAAAACGATAACTACACTGATCATAATAAATAAAATTATCAGTAAAGAATACCTTCATGGAATTTGAATTGTAGCAGTGATGTAGAAGAAACTGATTTGGATTAGAAAGACATCCAATAACTTTAATAAGCTTGTTGGGATACATAGGAATGCTTGTTTGAAAGTCTAGGCACTCCGCATATATTTCAAGACTAAAAAGTGTTTCAAAAACTTTGGAAGATTTCATAGTTTTTGAAAATTTTGAGCTTCTCTGAAAAAAAATGAAGAAATACAACACTTTAATATCTTTAAAAAAAGTTATAAAACGTAAATAATGTAAGAAGAAAGTTAATAATCCAATAATAATGAAATATAATATGGGGAAGGAATTTAAAGGAGTGTGGGTCTACAGCTGTGGGGTGGTCAACTTGTTTTTGGATTGCACACCACATTGTGAGAGCAAAGGATACTGGAAGGCCGCATCTTTTTGAAATGACAGGATTCATTATAAAAAATAATAAATATTATTAAAAAAATTATAGATACAAATTATATAAAATAGTGGCAGTTTTATTCAATTTTTTTGCTGTGCTTATTTCATATCTATAGCCGCAAAACATATATTTAATTTTAGAATCAGTTTAGTGAGAAAAATGTACCCTATATTATACTTTTCTACATATTTTTTTTTCAAATGAGGAATGAGATTGCTTGTTTAAATTCTTATATGCAATTTTAAGTTAGTTAACTTGCATCTACATTTACTCTTGTTGATCTTCATGCCAGAAAAACTTTACTCACACAAAAATAAGTCGACTAAATTATAAAGAACAATTTCCCTGAAATTTTTCAGCTGATTTGATGATAAAGATTTGTAAAAGTCAGTGTCATAGCATTAAACATTTTCTTCACACTGTGATCTGACTTCAAGTCAATAAGTTCCAAGTTGTAGCTCCTCAGGTGCTGTATCAATATCAACAGTAAAGGGATAACAGAGCAAATTGAGTTCAGTCTCAGTTTTCTTGAAGTCCTAAAATTGTCTCTTGACCTCGTCCTCCAAACTCTGCAGATGATCTTTTAGAAGAAACACTTTGAGGTACTTTGTTTTCCTAACAATGAAAATAAAAGAAGAATCTTTGATCGAGCAAAGGAAGGAGATCTTGGTTCAAAGTGGATTTTTTGACTGTCTTGGCTATAAAAACTCTTTGCGGGCCGCTATTTGCTTACATCTGGTCTAAGGACTATTAAGCTTTAAATTTTAACAAATATTTGGTAAAAAAAGATATGTTCATTAAAAAAATGTTTTGTTCTTCATTTTAATTTGAAAGTTTAGATATCAAGCATTTGACAATACTAAAAAAATCTTCATAAATTACTTAAAACATTATAAAATATGCTTTTAGAATATCAGAGTTTAATTAAGAAAAATGTTACACCCACATATTTTTGATTTCCATTTCATTTTATACCACTTGGTAAGTTTCACTAAACATTTTAATAAGATGCTTGCAACTCACTGTGTCTTCTTTCAGATCTTTGACAATTTCTTTTCATTTTGTTTATTTCTGTACTTTGTTTGAAGATTTTACTTAGAATTCAGCAGTTACTTTATTTTTCAAACATGAAAAATCTATAGTTTTAAACCAAAAAGAGCATTTGGTCAGAAACGAAGCAAAAGGAAAATTTTGTAGTGTGTACTTGTTTATGTGTGTACTTGTGTACACAAGTGTACTTGTTTTAATATAAATAATATATAAAATATATACATAAAAATAGCAATGCATTTCAAATATATTTTATTATAGAAATTCCACCAAAAAATTAAGAAAATAAAGTACTTTTTTCACTTTTTTGGAATCTGATTTGGATCCAAGGTAAGGAAAGTGATCAGCAACAGACAAACGTAAAACTGGCTTGAACAGAGTTAAATGATACTGTCGAACTGGAACAAACTCTTCCATTTGAGTCAGAATATCATCATCAACACTAACAGAATGAACCGATGTTTTTCCTATAATGATAAAAATATATATACACATGACTACAGATATTTATTACTTCATTATTTCACTTCTTAAGATAAACTAAAAGTTTAAATGTTTCGAAAACCCAATCAATTAAGAACGGGGTATTTAAAAATTATAAGGAATTATTAAAATGAATATATTTCTATTCACATTCTAATAAAAATAAAAGCTAAACAAGAAAAAATGTAATATCACAATATTTTCTAATAAAAATAAATTATTAGCATAATATATTAAAAGTTATAAAGATAACACACATTAAAAAGTTTGAATGTTTAAGAAATAAAATATTTTCACAAACAGCATATATATCTTTTTAAATTAAATTTTGAGCTTCTGCAGTGACACTGCAGTTTTTTAGTTACATGTCACTAGATTGTTTCAAAATAAAATGTATAATTTATTGTATATAAAATAAGTAATACAATACATATGAAATTAATAGGAAAATTTTTAACATAATGTAAAAGTTTTGTTAAGCTGAATCTCTTTCTGGTTACCTATGAAAAAATCGGCTAAATTAAAAAATTTTAGAGATAAAAAAACATTGCCTTGCAACAGGCACCAAGCAAATGAGTTGTTTTCATTATTAATAATAATATGACTTACTAGATAGTGAATAATACGGATAATCATAATCTTGAGCTGAAACCATTAGCTTCTGCAGTCTGTGGATTAAACTACTAGTTACATCAACACATAAAGGACCAAAGACCAGGCGACATGTTGCAGATTCATGCCAATTACTATCTTCCAAAAATGATGAGGTAATACTTGAAATTTTGTCTGAAATGATAGTAAACAATATGACACATTATATATATATTTTTTATTTTACATATTTTTGTATATGGAAAATGAAGTGTTTGAAAAACTTTCTATAAGAACAAATATACATTCCTTTTCCTAAGGTATAAAAAATCTTAGGTGTTTTAGAAAATGTAGATAGAATGCTTTCCAAATATTCTAAGCCAACGAAACTCAATCTGCGGCCCATCGAGCCTTTTTAAGTGGCCCAGTCATGACCCATTGCTCTGAAAAATTCTTTTATGAAAGACAATGTATTCAAAAATTTGGTGGGAAATTCTTTTAGAAGAAATCAAATATATCAATTTTACTTTTTTTGCTGTTGATTTCGTACGGCTGCGAATTGATATTTTTTTTCTATTTGTAACGGCTATGGTTAGTGATAACAGACAACTGTGGATTAGCGACAATTTTATGGGTGGAACAGATTTTGAACAATCTTTCATACTTTGCAAGCGAAAAATATTCAAATGATTTGGAAGTTTATTGTTTTGTAGTGAAAAACAAACATGTATCAGTACTTGTTTGTTTTTCCACGAAAGTGTTGTATTTAAAATATACCAATAAACAGGAATTATTTAATGACATTTTTCTTCTTTCAAGAGGTGATAAATAAGCTTTATTGAATATACTTTGTAACAGCAACAAAGTGTTTCGTCAGTGGTAATGTCACAGTAGTAACAAAGACATCCCAAGAAGTTTGTTTTATTATTGGTAATCATATGAAAATTACTATGCAAAATTGGGAAGGGTGTTTCTAAATTTTTTTTTAATTTAATTTGGGGCAAAAAAAAAATATATAAAAAAAAAATTTAAAAAAAAAAAACTGGTTAAAATTTTTTTGATCAATTTTCAATATTTTTTCCCCCAATGTTATCTTGGTCTTAAGATTTCTATCCCCCGGGGGGGTACCCCAGGGTTAAGGTATCGGATAAGGCATGCGAGTTCGAGCCCTGTACCACTAAAGACCTCCGGGGGGCACATGAGTAAATCTGTCGAGACGAAACGCCCCCCCCCGTTGGTGTGGTGTGGGTAGTTGGGAGAGGGGGTGCCAGCTCGGTGTCGTCCACGTCCGACCAGGTTCAAAATTAGGGTCCGCCCCAAAAAGCCCCTGTAGCTGAACAGTGCGCGAATATTCCTCCTCACCCCCTTTCATCTCATTTGTGCCCCGGGGAAAAAGTGAATATGCATGCACCCCAGCAGAAAAAAAGGTTATACCCCTGTTCAAAAGGACTTAACAAAAAAAATAAGCAATTGGAATATTCATAAAAATATGCATACCAATCCAATCCTCTGGGACTTCCAATTCATAAAGATAGTCAAAAGCAAAGGCAGGAAACCTTTGAACCAAAACTTCTTCTGTAAGAGTAGATAGATGTTCAGCCGAATTAAAACAGTATTTTCGTTCTTGATTGCAATTTTCAGGTGCTAATGGATCAAACAACGAGGATGACAGGAAGCTATAAGCATGACCACTACCAGGTGGAACGCCTGACTTCAGGAATATGTTACGCTATAAAAAAGTTATAAATATGAATACTTATGAAAAATATTTCTTTTACATAAAAAGGAAATAAAAATATAATTTATTACCTTTTCGTTTGAGCTAGTTGAAAAATCTTGATAACCACAAACACAGTCTTCCAGTCCAGTTACAGTAACACCACAAACACCACTTTGAACATTAATAAAATCCTTTCCTTTTAATGTGAATTCCATGGAACAACCATACATTTTAATTATCATCAGAGGAGAAAATGCATATTTAGGCGAGCTGCAGCAAGATGAATCCTGAGATATCATAGTATGCTGCAAAGTGTTTCAAAGATTTGAAAAACAAAATCAGTAAATAAACATCTTTCACATCAAATGAAAAAGACAAGTGTAAAATAACGATTTTTACTTTTTGGTTAGTTACGGCAGAAAAAAATTATAAAGATTTCACTACATACTATTTGCTACAAACTATATCATTCAAAAAACACCATTAAATGACGTTCAAAAAACACCATTTAATTTGCATGCTTGTCTGCAGAGAAAAATTTGTCGAATAGATATATTTCTTACAGCTTAATTAAAGAGTAAAAAAGATATTCAAATTATCATCTCTGTTACATCTGTATACAGTAGCCCATTGCAATCTTAACCCTCTCGCTGTACACCCCGCGATTTCCACGGGCAAAGTACACGTAGCAGACGTAACACTATGCAGCGAGAGGGTTAATAGACAATGATTAAAATAAGCCACACATGTTTAAGTCCTGCCTCCACCAAAGACATCTAGAATAATAATGATTATTACAGGTTCAACTGAATCTTTAAGTCCTTCATTGGTAAAATTGGGAAGTTAGGAGTAGGTACCCTCTCAGATGCTCTTGTCAACTGACTATTGTTTAAAATTAGGCATGTTTCCCTCATCAATTGACCTTGCATAGTTTTAGTACAATGCTAGTACAAACCAATAAAACATTTTAATTTATACCCTTGACAATTGAAATTGGAAGAAAATATTTATTCTCCAAAGAAATGCTAGGTTAAAATATGAAATTCTGATTTAAAATTGTATATATCCATTTCAATGTAATATAACATGCATATAAATTTATAAGTCTATGATTAATTTTTGAGCATGAAATTCAAAAACAGAATTCAACAAGACATTTTGTACTATAAATAATTTTATTTTTTGTGTAAGTAGTTCCAGAAAACTAAATATTTTTATGTTAGAGATGATTAATTTAAATGCTCAAAACTTAAAATTTTGCCAATATCAAACAATATATATTATGCTAACTGAACTAACTCAGTGGTGCAACAGCCCATGAGGACCAAGGCCTACTATGCCTATATCAGTTTACGTGACCTTAGGCGCTGGAGTGCATATGCAGATGTTTTGGTTAAATGGTCAGTCTCACGCAAAACCCCCAGCATTCAGTTCCCAAGCAAGCTTGGTACTTATTTATCGACCCACTGAAAAGAAGGCTGAGTCTACCTTGTCCAGCCCGGGATTTGAACCCCAGACCTGTGGCATGGAAGCGCAATACACTATCACTCGGCCACTGGGCTTCATATAATATGCTAATAACAATTTTAAAAAAGTATTTTAATTTATATGAACTATTATTTCACCCTTTTCTAACAAAAAAATTACGACTTAAAATTTCCAAGTTAAAAAAATGTAATATCAGTATAAATATATTCACTACTAAAAGAAAAATTTAAAAATAAATGCTGCATTTTTAAACACTTATTAGTTTAAAGAGAAAATGAGATAAAACTAAAGTCACAAGAGACCAGGCATAAATGAGTTTTACAATTTTTTTTTCATTTATTTCAAAAAATAATTTTAGGGGCTTATTAAATTTATTGGAATTATTAAAGTTTGTGACAATCAACATAGCAATCATTATCACTTATTGATATCACCCTGTGGAATATTTGTGGAACTATTTCTACATATAAAATACATAAATAATTGCATACTTTGCTTTTTTGGCCAATCTGTCAGATACTTAATGTTTGGTATTTAGGACGCATGTTAATTATAAAGAGGCTCTGTTCTAATATTTAGCCTCAATTATGTTCAATGAATTTATTTAATAAAACTTACTGGTTTTTCTTGTGTTAATTCAGATGTAACATGATCACTATGACAAGTACTAAAGGCTCAATCACACAATTTGTTGATAGGCACTTCAGAAGTGGTAATTATTTATAAGTAATGAAACTTTCATACATGCATATATTTCTGGATTGAAAATGAAAAGGTAAATTACTGTTAATCTTTTGCTATTTCAATTTTTTTTTCGCTAAGAAAATATCTTTTTCATGAGGAATTTCGCTAACATTAATATGTTAGCAAAATAATAATTAATACATTACTGTAATTTAAAAATATCAAAAACATCCAAGATAATTAAATAAAAAAGTACTTGAATATATTAAGTTATTTAAGCTAAAATAAGTTAATTTTCACACATACAATTTCTCTAATCATATCAATTACAGAAAGAATTGGAATTTTTCAAACAATACTTTAATAAGAATCCTTATCACTTCTAGAAAAAGTGAGATTTGTTTCACATTGAGTGTAAATGTAAAAAATTAAAAAAACTATAAAAAACAGGGAAATTTTTAATAAATCACCTTTGTTCAACAGATACTTTAAGGAGATCTAAAAATTTCACTAGTGAAATTTTAAATTATTTTTTATTTACATTTTCAAAAGTATTTACTGTAGCTTCTTTTGCAGAAAATGACTTGATCTTGCTTAAAATAATTTAAGAGAATATGGTGCAAAAATCCATTTTTGCCAATGAATAATAGGTATTTTTTTATTATACTGTCGACCAATTTCACTAAGCCGAAATACATTGTCAACTGCTGATGTTATTTCCACACACATACATGAAAATAAAGTCCAGAGTGTGCTCCTTCTGTAATACTGCAGTAAATGTAAAGGAAGCGGTTGCTTGGTTAACTGAGGCACAAGACAAGAGCATTTACAGTGTGGTACCATATTCAACAGATAGTGCCAAACTAACTGTGTGCTCTGAAACATTTTTATTTCGACCTACATGCTTTTGGTGGTCTGATCAACTGCAGGATGACCCTTAAAATAAGACTGCTCCCAACATTCTTTTTTGTTAACGGTGATGTCCCACAACCTGATGTCTACCTTTAGTATCATTGTTATTCATTTTTCAATACCTCCAAGCAACAGTTTAATACTATCCTTACCAGACCATGTGTCCTCGATCTCAGGTAGGCTAATTCCTCAAAAAGTGTAAATGTGGGCATGATTTGCAGCTCTTTTATGTAATATGCACTCAAAAAGTGAATAAAATCAATTCATATTTCTGCAACACAGATAGTTTCAAAATATTCTGTTAGCCTTAAAGAAAAATTAAGTACTAAGCTACAGTTTCATTGCTACGTTTGAAATGGGCGTTCAGAGGATACTATTTCTTCATGATATTTTTTCTTTATTTCTCAAATTTGTGATTTTTTAAAAAATAATTTTTGTTTTATCAAGAACATAAGTATAACAGCATAGAAGATTTTACTCTAATGGATTAATATTCAAATGAAGAACTAATATTATATTGCACAGAATAAAATAAAAATGAACTAAAATTCTTAACTGAAACTTACTATCTACTACAATTTGAAAGTAAAATGTGATCTACTAAAAGTCTATGTAAAAGCGAAATAAAGATTTACACACATTAGCATCAAATATATCTTGATTTAAAAATATAATTTTTGAAAAAAGCTGCAAAACATTTGAAAGAAAAAAAAATCTAATAGTAATTTAATACAAAATAAAAGAAATATTTATACCACTTGTAAAAAATTCACACATTTTGAAATCAGTCACAGATCTATTTTTACCAAAAATTAATTCAATTTCATTTTAAAAACTAAATTAAGTCATTAGTTCTGAATTAAGCATCTTAAAAAGCAAATGAATAATTTAAAGGGCGTGAGCATGCACTTCAATAGAAAAATTATACATACAAAAGTCATTCAAAAAAATCTTTATATCTTTAACAATTTAGCATAGAAAAATCAGATCTTAAGTTTTAATAAAAGGCATGGGCTTCTTAAAAGCACTTTTTAAAACAAGATTAAAAATTTGAATTTCCTATAATTAAAAAAAATTATCTTTTCGCCACTGATACGAAAAAAACTAAAATCTTTAAATGCTGTTTGGAAAATATTTATTCTTTCACATTTGTATACTCACTTTTGATTAGTAGTAGCATAAATATATTTAAATTAAAAGAATTTTTTTACATAACTTATTCATAAGATTATTTCAGTAAACTTTCAATATAGTTTTCAAGTCAAAAAATTACACATACAATTTTTAAATATAGTTGGAAATACCTCTGTGTATGCCACTTTAATACCCTTTCACTTGTATTGTTTCCTGTGAGCAATTTGCATTTTTATGAGAAATGGAAATTTCATTGCATTGCAATTCATTAGATGTGAAACAATATTCAAATTTTAAGATTATTTAGTTGAGGTTAAAATTTTTGAGTTGTAGTCAGGTGTATTGGATTTATATTACCTAATTTTCTCCTTTAATTTTTGTAACAAAATATCCTGACCTTTTACAAAAGAAATATGGATATTTTACATTGCTTCATTTACACCAAAAAATTCAGATATTAAGAGAAAAAAAAATTCAAGACTATGAAATAAACTATTCAAACTAAGAAAAAAGAATAATTCTATGGTGAGTTTGAAATTAATATGAATTACAAAAGCATACTTTAGACATACAGTGAACCACAAAAGTGTTCGTACACTTGCAATTTCCTATAAAATTTAATGTTTTTGATTAATAAAAATTAATATACTGGAATTGTAACTTTTTTTTATAATATTTGCAACTTGTTCTTAATGAAATAATAAAACCAAAAAAAATAAATAAATTTTTTAAAACATAGTATAACTAACATTTTGAAAAATTAATTAAAAAACTTTTAAAAATTATGCCACAAAAGTCTTTGTACACTTCAAAAAAAATCTCAACATAACTTTAAATGTTGTATTTATTTCTTAATTTAGTACTTAAGTTATCTTTTAGCGTCCACAACAGCTTTTAAACGTCTTGGTATAGGTTTAATCAGTTTTTTGCACACACAATTTCTTCAAGGATGTTAATCCATTCTTCTGTGATTATTGTTTTTACTTCACATTTGTCTTTAATGAGTCATGTTTTTTTTAAAAAAAATCAAAATCTCACCAAATATGTTCTACTGGGCTAAATAAAATGATTGAGGAGGTGTCTCCATAATTTGGGGACCGTTATAGAGACACCAGTAGCGTACATTGAGAACAGTGCGCTTGGCGTCATTATCTCATTACAAAATGAAGTCACCTCCAATATCCAAATTTTAGACGGATAATTTAAAATTGTTCTTTGAAATATTTCATTAGAGCTCATGGTTCACAATAGCATGAAAAAATACCAACTTACCTAATCCTGAAGCCAATTTACACCCCCATGCAAGAACATCTCCACCTCCATGCTAAGCATGGAAGAGATGTTCTTCTTTCACATGAATTCTTGGGATTAAGTTTTCCTCGTTTTTCCTTCAACAGAATATTATACGCCCTTCGGAACCAAAAATGCTGAACTTTCTGTCATTGCAAACAATTTGCTGTCAATATGTTGAATTATCTGAAACTTAATACCATTAATCTAGTTGGAACAGTAAAGCATGGTGTTCTTGCGTGGGGGTGTAAATCGGCTTCCAGATTAGGTAAGTTGGTATTTTTTATGGTGTTGTGAATCATGAACTCTATTGAAATATTTAAAAGAACAATTTTAAAATATCCGTCCAAAATTTGGATATTGGAGGTGACTTCATTTTGTAACGAGATAACGACGCCAAACGCTCTGCCGCTGGTGTCTATAAATGTCCCCAAATTCTGAAAACACCTCCTCACTTGATTTAAGCCTAGTACAACATATTTGATAAGAATTTGATTTAAAAAGAAAACATGACATATTAAAGACAAAATGTAAAGTAAAAACAATCACAGAAGAATGGAGGAACATTAATACAGAAATTACAAAAAAAAACTGATTAAATACATACCAAGATGTTTAAAAGTAGTTGTGGAAGCTAAAAGATATCTTAATAAGTACTAAATTAAGAAATAAATACAGCATTTAAAGCTATGTAGAGATTTTTTGAAGTGTACAAGACTTTTGAGGTGTAATTTTTTAGTAGTTTTTTTAAAAAATAATAGTGTTTCTATGTTTTAAAATTGATTATGTTATTCTATTAAAAATAAGATGCCGAAATCATAAAAAAAATTACAATTCCGCAATATTAATTTTTTTTAGTCGAATACTTTTGTGGTTCACTGTAAATTATTTAATACTAACAAATGCAGTGTATACCATTTGAAATCTTGGTTTTGTTTATAAATCTTAAAATGAAATTCTTACTTTCTGTTCAGAAACATTGTATCTATTGATATTTATTTTTACATCAGGTATTAAGATATTTTAACTTCAGAAGTATTAAATGCTATTCTTCATCATTAGCAGTCTATATTATTCATTTAAACTGAATAGATTTGAACTATAATGCTATGTCAGTGGAAAGGCATATGCATTAGAATTTTACACCAGTCAATAATTAATATCATAGTTTACAAATTAAAAAAAAAAACAATAGCATTTCGATTGAATTTACTGAATCACATCACATTTCCTTTTATTCTCATAGTTATTTATACTGCTAACAGAAATCATTATTAATTTTGGAATATCTCTTTACATTTTAATTTGTTATTACAAAGTTTTTTTATAAAGATCTTATTACAATATAAAAATCGAAATATTTTACAGTTAGATTTTCTATCATAATTTATTTCATTTTTTCAAATTAATTTGTAAAACATTTTAATATAACTAAACAACTCTACATACTGCTGAAAATCATGTACAAAACTTTCTGGAAATGTAAGCAACATGTATTTTTATTAGTAATAATAGTGACAAATTTTTAGTGAAATTTAGGGAATTATTTTTTAAAATGCCATATTATTTGCATCCCACTATGCCAAATATATCAAGATGGTTGTATAAAAGTTAGCAAAACTTTAATGCTTCTTTCCAAAATTTTCTTTATATTGTGTGTTAGAATAGCTTATAAGTACGATTTTCAGTCCTGTAAAACAAATTTTAACATCATACATATTACTTATAAATGGGAGAGTGGACAATTTTACAAAATGGTTTTGTTACACGATGTGCTAGAATAAAATACAAAATTTGTGTTAAGCTAAAAAATAGAAAGAATTTGATTTTGAAAGCATTTCTATATTAATATACAGTGAAAATTGTTTAACATGAAACTGAGGGGCTGAAATACTTTTTCGTGTTAAAGGATATTGCAAAAAAAAAAAAATTCAACAAAATTAAGTTTTATTAGAGTACATTTTATTTGCATACATGTGTATATATGCATGCATTTAATAAAAATCATTGAAACAAAAACATTCACAAGAATTTAATGAAATTTAATACAAAATTGTCGTTTTTTTAAAAACAAAACATTTATTCAATTTTTGGAAAATATCAGATACTTTTCCTTGCATCATTCTTTTTAGCATCAAATTTTCAACAAACTGTTCCATGTTGTCCATTTTTTATTGATTTCACCATTGAAATGTGCATCTAAATAACTGCACACTTTTCATGATGTTCCTCATTTCAGATGAAGTGGGAACAGGAGCTATATTATTCATTTCATCTTCAGTGTCGGAATTTGCATCAATGATATATTTTTTTGCTTTGAACTAACTCCAAAATGATTTTGTCTGCCTAATTGGGACTGTACACACATTATCAACATCTACTGCAATGAATTCTTCCAATGATAAAATATAAGACAGTCGAATAATACAGAAACTTTCTCAAACATTTCATTAAATGTCAAATGTCCGGTGTTTCCACATTTTTTTTCTTTTTCTTCAATCTCAGAGAGGAAATCTCTTTCGAGTTAAGCGATTTTCGTTTCATGTTAAGAGAAAAGAAATGCATGAAAATACATAGTAGTTTGTCAGGACTGTTGTATCATTTCGTGTTATGCGATATTTCATCTTAAGCGTTTTCGCATTAAACGCATTTCACTATATTTTAATCTTTCTCAATAGATAACCTTTAGAATTGCATAAACAATAACCAGATGAGGAAGTAAAAAGTTTAAATTTACATAGCACACATTCATATTGAATATTAAGAATAATCAAAATAACAAACTAAACATTAAAAATTTTATCTGCCTGTCACAAAAATTGATGGAAAAAAGTGTTAGTACACTGATCAATTATTATTTACACAGAAGAATAAGATTTAATTAATGTATAAATGGACCCATTATATCACCTGAAGTGATATCAATCTACACTATTAAAATTCGAAGGTAAACAAACGTATATTACGACTAAGTGCACCTTCTCACGAACCGCACGACACAGAAACTCGCCGAAGGTACCAAAAGCTCGGGAATGATCCGAGGAATCCATTTAGACTATTTATATTCCGATATTCCAATTAGTTAAAAAGATATTAATTAAAAACTTTAAAACGCATAATTAGGGACATTTTTCCCCGCCAAAGGCGAAGTTCAAAATCTCCGAACTTTTTTTTTCAGACGTTTTTAAAACGCGATCTAATTTTTTTTGTGAGACTCAGACAAAAAATAATAACAGGATCGGAAAGATCATTTACATATCCACGATACGGTATAATTTTTTTTACAAAATAAAGATATTTTCTATCTTTTACGATTTTTTCTAAAATGAGTCAAAATTGATACGTTTTTATGAAAATGATTTCTAAATCGTTCCATTTGAATTTTCTTTGGCGTTAATGAAATGATATTTTACACTAAAAAAGTTCATGCCTTTTTCTTTTAGAATGAGTCATTTAAAAAATTAAATGTGAAAAATTTTTTTCGATTTTTCAAAAAATACTCAAAATTTTATTTAAATACTTAATAACTTCTTTATTTATAAAAAAATCTCACGAAACTTTTTTTCCGTGTGTAGTGATATTATCCCTAATCTGTACAACGTTTGATAAAATATCTTAAAAATTACTGGTTTTTTAAATGTGTTTTTCGTTTTTTTCCTTTTTTGCGAGAAATATTTAAGCATTATTTTTGTTACCTTTTTTGTTTAAAAATTACCGTTGTTTGCAATCGATATATGAAGATTGAAGGCATTGACTTAAAAATGAAGCCCGAAAAAAAAGTTTAAACTTTGACAAATAACGCAATGCGAAATTGAATATCTTCCTTTTATTTTAAAGGTCTTTTCCCCGAAGAAATCGCGGCGGGATCGGTTAACGCGCTTCTTTTGTAAACGGTAGTACCCGGGTTCGGAACTGCATCATCGCTTAAATTTTATGATTTTTTAAAAATACTCCAAATTTTATCCGCGCATTTAAAAACTTCGCCAGCAAGTTTGTAATTGGAAAGATAATTTATTTCGTCACGATACAGTATGTTTTTGTTTTTTTTTACAAAACAAGGATACTTTACATAATTTATGATTTTTTCTAAAATGAATCAATATCGATGCGTTTATATGAAAAGGATTTTTAAAAAACTCATACTTTGATCTTTTAGAGTTACTGATTTAAAAAATAAATTGCCAAAAACTTCTTTTTTTTTGACGATTTTTCAAAAAATACTCAAAATTTTATTTAAATACTTAATAACTTCTTTATTTATATAAATAATCTCACGAAACTTTTTTTCCGTGTGTAGAACGATATTATCCGTAATCTGTACAAAGATTTAAAACAATTGCTTGAAAATTAGTCTTTTTAAAAAAAAATGATGTTTTTCGTTTCCCTTTTTGCGAGAAATATTTTAGCATTATTTTTGTTTCATTTTTTATTTATAAAAATAATTGTATGAAACTGTTTCCGCGAATCGAACATTTCAAAAAATGCTCACAATTTTAATTCGACATTTAATATAGTTGTGAAATTTTGTAATTATAAAAATTTCTATTTTTTCAATATACAACTATTTTTATAAAGGAAGATTTTCGTTTCCGGGACCTAAAAAGTTTCAAAGTGAGTGAGTTGATATTAAAGTCCCACTGTTCACTTACTAGAAAGCTCTGATAGCGAGAGGGGAAGAGGAATTTTCATGACAATATGTTATGCATTTAAAAATGTTCGTGCAACGCCGGGGCGAAATAAACCTGTCTGACAAAGGAAAGCGAAAAAATTTCGAAACAGGGAATTTTAAGTTATACACTCGGTAAAAGCCCGAGTAACGCCGGGCTAAGCGGAGA
Organism: Trichonephila inaurata madagascariensis; assembly: GCA_019973955.1. Classification (NCBI taxonomy): domain Eukaryota; kingdom Metazoa; phylum Arthropoda; class Arachnida; order Araneae; family Nephilidae; genus Trichonephila; species Trichonephila inaurata. The sequence goes on from BMAV01004786.1 coordinate 402,423, forward strand.
GGGGAGTTATTTTGAAAAGGAGTATTAGAAGTGCTGATTTTGTGAACGAAAGGAAAATTTATAAAAGTAGAGAAAGCCCGTGCAACGCCGGGCCATGCAGCTAGTTCACATTTAATTCTTCCCAAACTAACATTAATGAAAACTCAAGAGACTTAAGTGTAATTAGAACCATTTACCGACGAAATATATAGAATTTCGTATAAAAACCCCAGTTTTTCTAAAGTATTAAAAAATATTTTACTATAAATGTATTTAATCCTAGTCTTTACTCATCCTAAGTATAATAAAATAACAGCAAACGTATAGATACACAGTACATATATGTATCTTACTTAAAAATATTTATATTCTTTGAATATATACACTTGCCTCCAAAAGTCTACGTACAGGCAATCACCTTTCATATTCATGCAAAGATCGCTAATTAAATGAAGTCTTTCTGTGTCAACACTATTTTTTATTGATTCCTCTGACGTTAATTCAAAAATAGTATAAGCAACAATAACCCGAATATTACATAAAATAATACAAATATTTATAACTTGAGAATGACACAAATCGTATGCATCAAATGTCTGCGTACACTGGAAAAAACCTTTACAATAATGGATTGTAACTAAAAGTTAATACTTTTAAAGCTATTCCGTTCTTTCTATAACTCTCTCAACATATTTGGCAAGGATTTAACTAACTTAGTTGTTTCCTCTGTGGATATTTTATTCCTTTCTTCTACTCTGACAGATTTGAGCATTTCCTTGGATGTTATTACATTCTCCTTGATTATTCACTCGAGTAAATCCCACAAATACTGTCTTGTGCTTAGGTCTGGGGACTAGGTTGACTTTCTGAATTGGTTCGGGACATGCCAGAACAGCCATGACTTCACAATGACTTCCCAATGTGAACCATTTGCTTGGTACTTTTTGTGCCGCTGAAAGTAAAAATCATTACTCACCGCAAAAATCTCGGCATATGCCCTGATATTTTATTTCAATAAGTTCAAGTAACCAATTTTGTACATATTTGATTCAATTAATTCCAGATTACCAGCCAAAAGGCTTCCAATACACCCTCAAACATTATGCCTCCTCCACCATGTTTGATAGTCGAAAAAGGCTATTCTTTCTTAAGATCTGTCCAGGAATTTTTGAAGGCATATATCTGTGCTTTATGGTGCTAAATTACAAAACTTACTTTCAATTGAATATATTATATTTTTCTAAGAAATATGTGTCCTATTTAGGTGTTTTTTGGCAAAGGTCATTCTCTTAGCTCTGTTCATTCGAAAGATGAATAGCTTCTTGAGTGCAACTCAGGCATGATAGTCATCCTTTTTCAGTATTCTTCGAATTGTAATTAAAGTCACATTTTTTGAAATATCTCAGCAACACTTTTAGCTATATGTGAAGCTTATAATCTTGGATTTCTTTTATATAGAGCGTATTACAAAGCAAGATTCTCAAGGTGACACTACAGACAGGAGGCCGGATCTTGGCTTGGACATTAAAATTTTAGTTGGTTTGTACTTTATGATCACTTTTTGAAAAAATAACTGTTTCCTATTAACAGTTTCAACAATTGCTTTAAAAACTTTATTTTTCTGAAGATCTATGATGACTTTTCTTTCAATAATATATCGATCTCTATTCTGCTGCCTGCCATGGAACCACAAAAGCTTTCAAATCTCAAATCCTAAATAAATCGTAAAAGAAGCTTATAATTACTTAAAAACACGATTTAGTGCAATTATTTTACAATAAAAGGTCTTTAAAAGTTCTACTTTGTAAGTGTACACAGACTTTTAGCACGGATAGTTGGTGATTATTTGGTGGTCATTTTTGTTTTTTCTCATTAAGGTGAATTTTGTTGCTGCTGTATGAATAAGGAAATTTCGAAGAACTGCTGACAAGTATTTTGATTTTCTAAAGCGATAATTTTAATAGTAATTATAGCATAAACACATAAGATGATTGCCTGTACGCAGACTTTCGGAGGCAAGTGTATACAAAATTTTTTAGTTCAATCATACCTTCAAGACACATGAGCTCTTCCCAATATATATTCCAAATTGAAATATTTTCTTAGATTTCAACATATTAGATTCTTCTAATTCTTCTTCAGTACTTGAAGAGTTCCATAAGACACCAACATCAGGAACAAAAGACCAAGCCCATGATCCCCAACTAGCATCCTGTGATAGCACTTCAGAGTCATCTTCAAAAAAAAAGAATAAAGTTTTAAAAAATGAACAATAAAATAATAAAATCATCTAGAGAAAACATATTCATACACATAAATTGACAGTTCATTCTATTAAAATAGGGTAAGAATATATTAATAAAAGTTAACCATTTTTAAGAAAATGTAACATCTTTCACATAAGGACATAAAAAGTCTAAATTCATCTACAGAATTAGTTACCAAAACTAGACAGCTAGAATTCTCTTGATAAAAAAAATTATATATTTTTTGTTCTAAAAAAGTCTTGATTTATTAAATTGTAGATTCTAAAAAGAAAGGGTTAAATTTCCTTTAAATTTATTGGTTGAAACAATATCATATAGTGAAAATTTTTAAATGTCTTTAAATAATCATTCACCCTTTTATAACAATAGTACTGAAGTAAGACATGTACTTTGCTCATATAAATTAATTACGTCAAAGCTCAATGGTGATTTATAAGATATACTTTTACATGCCTCACATATTCATTTCCTTTTATGTATTTGTAGTTTGGGGAACAATGAACAGACCTGAAATATGTGAACTTCATATATCAGACAACAGTAACAAAGTTCTTTATATGAGTAATAATAATAGAATCATTTCTCACAGTTAAAATTTAATTATGAGGTTTAACTGAAAATTCCTTAATGCAATTTAAATATCTAGTCATTTAGAAAAACATACATTTTTATTTCATGCAATAAATTTCATCTTTGTTTATGAATCAAAAAAATCTATGTCAAAATCAAAATACAAAGCACGCAACTGTGAACACATGTCATGGAAACTTTTATTAATACAGTAAAAAAAATTTGCAAAAAAACAAACAAACGCAAGTGAATTAGTATTATGAATGAAAATAACACGCTTATAATACAATATACTTACTATACTTATATATATATATATATATACATTCTTGAAATTCAAAGTCAAAATAAAAAACAAATCTAAGATGCTTTTTCACTTTAATATTTTTTTAACAAAAGGAAGAATTTCCAGAACGAAGCTAGAGTACATTTTTAATAATTTTAGAAACGAAAATTTAAAAATAAAAAAGAATGCTTGGATTTGTACAGTCAATAAATCTCACACTGAAAAGAAAATCTCAAATAATGTACTCCTGTTGCAATGTGAGTCTTCTGAAGAACATATATAACATTAGACATTAAAAGTAAATACCCCACAATATATCAGCAAATTTTTGTGACAACTTTTTGTCATTATAAATAATATTTTAGATAATAAAACAGTACAACAATAAATTTTCTTTAAATCTATAAATCATGTGTTAAAATACCATTATCACAGCTCAACAATAATATTTGTGTTTCTATGATGCAAAATGAACGTTTATTTATCTATTTTTTTCCCAATGGGGCTGCTTGGTATTTTTACCTTTGCAGACCTAGTACATCCCCTAGGAGATGGTATAACTTTTTAGTGCTGCACCATATAGGCGATACTAATTGCCACAGATGATTTTGATGCCCAGTTTCCTCCCCAGAGGAAAGGCTCTGCCGATATGCAAACTTGTTCTATGAATTTAATTTTTCCAAAAGCACCCAAGCCAAACAGGCACTCAAGGAATCTTTTACATGCCGCATAATTATACACGACATGGACGCTGTCTATTTTCTGCATCATGAAAATCTACTTGGACCGGGGTTGAACCTGCAACCTTGGGTGCAGAAGGCCAGCGACAAAGCAACCACGATTAAACACAAGTATTTTTAAAGTGAAAGCAACTTATACAGAAATATAGAATAAATTTTGAAACTTATGAAAATCATTACATTTTGTTACCCATACAAATATACTATGTCTTAATAGCAAAGCAGCAATATTGACTCATAATATTGTGTCTTTCTTCCTCGTAATACTGGTTGGCCTATATTATTTCTTGTTTTAAATTTTTCTTTTAGTCTAGAATGGCAATATTCATATTTTTCTTAGTTTTATGGTAGTACAGAACAATTTTAGCAACAATTATGACATAAAACTGAAACACACACATTTTAGTTAATTGAAATATTAATACTGGACAATAAGTAAATAATTTTAGTTTGAAAATTAGTACACTAATTATGTAATTTAATATTGATTGTTTTCCAAATTAATGTGTCAACCTAAAATCATAGAACAAGGAATTGGTAACAACTCCTAATTTTAAATCATGTATGGAGATACGAGTTTATTCCAGTGTTTGAGTTGGTACATCTCTCACACTCATTAGCTCCATATTACAACTAATAAAAGCTAAGAATAAGTTATTATTACACAAGACTGAATCAGAATTCAAGAATATGGCCTTTATAACTCTTAATTATTTTTGAAACTAAAGAGTTTACAGAAGCCTATATTATTTAATGCATGCAAACATAAAGTTAAAAATAAGATGAACAGCTAGATAGACAAAAGTGATGTTATTTTTTCTACGTAAATAATTGTAAGTAATAATCATAACATTTTGTGTTCAATTCACAATGAGAAATAAAAAACATACCTAACTCCAAGAATGAGTTAGCTATCAATCCTTTTTAAAATATAAATGCTTAAATCATATTTACAAACAATTTAATGGAAAAAAAAATCCCATTATATTAACTAAAAAAAGGACGAAGATTTTAAGAGTATTAAAAATTTTCTTCTGAAACGAATATACGACCACTTCTATGAATTATGAGTTTTTACAACAGCATTTATTACATGTAAAATAAGGAAAGAAATAGCGATAGTATTATTAAACTAATTACCTTGAAATACAACCTGTGCCAATAAAGTTCGGTGAATGAAGTCAGAACGACCGATCTGGCAACACTGGCGAAACAAAACGCTGCACATGCGTAGGGGTAGGTGTTGACTTTCTGCCCCCTCCGTTGTTCAGTTGAGCATCGTTTGAGTTTCGTGTAAGACTTGTTTTACAAAGTGCTTGTTTAGGTGTGTTGGTTCTTAACTCAGAACATTGAAATGTACGAACAAAAGATCAATTTAAATTTTGTTTTAAGCTTGGCAAGACACCAACAGAAACTTATTCGATGCTGGTGTGTGTTTATGAAGTGCGTGTACGAGTGGTTCGCCCGTTTTTGAGAAGGCTGGGAAAGTCTTTCTGACAATCCCCATAGTGAAAGAACGGCGACCTCTGTCAGTTACGAAAACTTTGAGAAAGTGAGTTAATTAATCACGAAAGTTAGTCAATTAGCTGTGCGCATGATAGCTAGACAATGAATTCTTCAATGTACATTGAAATTTTGACCCGTTTCATGAAACATCTACGCAGGGTACGACCCCAGAACGTACAACAAGGTTCATGGTTTTTTGTTCACGGCAATGCTCGCCCTCACACAACACAAATATCGTCAAACAGTTCCTGGCAAAAAAAAAAGGGTGCAAATTGAACATCCACCATTCTCGCCAGATCTTAATCCTACACACTTCTTCCTATTCTCACAACGCAAACTCGCTTTGAAAGGAAAGAGATTTGACAATATTTCTGACATCCAACGAAACGTGAAAAGGCTTTTGAACTCCATCCCAAATAAAGACTTCTTGCAAAGTTTCCAGGATATGTATAGCAGATCTGAGCGGAGCATGATTATGGGAGGTGACTACTTCGAAGGACAGTAAGGTAACTTTCGTTAATATTTCATTTACGTTAATGTTATAGGACTATGAAAGAACTTTATTGTCAGAGGTTGTGTGTGTGTATATATATATATATATATTACAGTAATAATTTATACATCTCTTAGAAATGTATAATTATTTTCTTTAGATAACTAAGACCATCCTGAATTTTTATTTAATTCTGATGGAAAGAAACTGAACTGGAATGAATATATAATTTATAAAATTAAAAATTTAATACACAAATACACACACAGATTCTTTTATCCTCTTTACAGTCCTGAGACTACAAAAATTTATGACCTTCAGAGAAAGATATTTTATATAAACATATACTTCTAAAGATATTCTACAAAAACATATATATATATATACAGAAACATATATCTCTCTGACATGCTCCAAAAATGAATCAAGATCTTAGTATTCATAATGTTTTCAATGCTGGAATTTTGCAAATTTTTAAAAAATAAAAGAATGTTATAATATTTACCACTTTAGCATAAATAATACAGTTTTTAATATTCTAAAAACAAACATTAAGCTTCAGTTTGTTATCGATGTGTTTTAACGTAATAGTGGGGAAAAAATCACGATCAAATATAATATTTTCTCTTAAATACACTCTCGAAAGAACAGTTGGTATAATTAATTGAAATATTATGTGTTGATCTTATTTTTGTTGTATTGAAATTCATCATTATTTGCTGATAATAGAAAACATGCATAATTTTTATTGTATTTTATGAAAATAGAAGGATACACACAACACAAAACCAAATCTGGTCATTAATATCATACGTAACAGTTAGTATAAACATAGTTTAGATGCAAGAAAAGCAACACACAACACTAGTAGCTAGACATTTTCTAAAGAAACTACCTAGTAAAAATATTAAGGAAATAGCTCCTTTTGTGACACTTGGTAAAAAGAAATAAATACATAATTTATAATTAGTAATGTATATTCTCAGTTAGTATTGCATTTACTTTCTTTTAGAAATCACATAATTTTTTGAAATCAAATAGTTTTTTCTAAATTTATTTAAAAATTGATAGTACTATAAAACTGAAAATTACAATTACTAAAATATAGTAGATCTTTAATGAGTACACATGTGCATCGTCATTGAAATGCTTCATTAAACCTATTTTTAAAACAGTATCATATTAAAGGTATTTTGGACCAACAAAACAACTTAAACAGAAATATATACAAATATAAGTATTCTATTTCTCTGTATTTAATAGCAGCCAAATTAATTGAAAACTAAAAAAATATATTTTTTTATGGAAATAGGTAATAAGAACTTAAAATGTAAAAATACCAGACACAAGAATTTTAAATCAAAAACAAAACTTCCAATATACAGGGGGAGGAAGCAATGATTTTTTGAAGAATTTCTTCACTCTAAGCTTGTTGGATAATGTTAAAAAGTAAACTTTTGTTAAAACTGTACTTTTTAAAAATGTTAAGTGTTCTTTTATAACTTGTGTTAAAAGACACACAAATTTATAGAATTATATCTTTTTATGTATTAAAATAGTGAGTTTGTTAACATAAAAAACATTGCCATATAATTAATACACAGCTATACATGAAAATAACAAGTAAATCAAATTATAAATAAGAGAACAAACCTAATTCATCATCAGATGAAAGAATTCTTGTTTCAGAGCAGTCTTCCTGATTCTTTTTATTTTCTTGACTTGTAAAGTTACTCCCATTGTGGAGTGCTATGCAAAGATTCAGTAATCTTAAAAACATAGGCAGTTGCTGATCTGTCAAAGAAAAGTCTAAATTTTCACAAAACATGTGAATTCTTGTCAATGAGGGATACTTGGAATGAGGTGATTTATAGACACTGTACATGCGCCATGTGGATGAACATCTATATAAAAGTGGATCTTGGTAAGTTTCTATTTTTCCAGATGCATCTCTCTGAAATGATAATATATGGTGCATCAATTAAAGAGTATATTTCAATAAAATTTACTATGCTAAGGTTTTAGAATATGGATTTCAACAGATACATAACATGCAAAAAACGCAATAGCAATTAGCATAAGGAAAGCTATTAAAAACAAAACTGATAATTAACATTATTGGTGAATAATAATGGGACTTGTTTTTATAAGTAGAAAAACATTTAAGATTTAAAAAACTTATGAACAAATAAAGTTTTCACTTCCACTACAAAACAGGAGAAATATTTAACAGAAAAATAATTTTATTATAACATGGATAGATGGTTAACTGCAAATAATTTAAAGTTACTGTTTAGAAACTGATTATTGAATGAGATACAATCACAAAAAGTAAACTTTGAATGTACTTCATTAAAAAATGAAATGCTAGTTAAAAAATTTAAATGGTATGGATAGTTTAAATCCTCAATGAAACTTTATGATACAAACAACTATTGGATTTTAATAGACTGTCAAGAGAAATTCTAATGGTTTACAGTATCTTTTTTTAATTCCACATCATCTGATACTCCTAACATTCAGTTAATACTTTATCTTACAGAGAAAAATGAATCTTAGTCTCTGCCCAATTGTTTTACAACTCCAGAAGATGCTTTACATCTTCCACAATACTTCAATTAAATTTATTTTACAAATACTCTTTATACCTGTTTTGTCAGACATATTAAGTTTCAGATACATAGATCAAATAATGTCATCTTTCAGGGTAAAACCGCACACTTAAAAGGGAAACCTGAAGCTTGAAGTGTCAATGATACAAAAGAGATATTTATGTGAGTTCTATTAATGAAAACTCTTTAAACTGCAACTGATAAAAAAAATGAAAATCAGTATACCTGTAGTAAATATTAGAAATAATTTTTTATCAAAATTCATTGTCATTTAATAATAAAACATAACAGGTACTTCAGTTTCAAATGCTTTACAAATAAAATGCTTTATTTTATAAGCAGTATTCCAAAACAAAGAAAAAATGTACTCAATAAAAGTTAATACTAAACCAATTTATCAAAAATAAAAAAAATAATTTCTTACTTTGTCCAAGCATACAGTCAAATCTTGCATATATATCACTTTCCGAGATACTGTTTCAGCAAGATTTGTGTCTAAAAAAACTTTCTCCCATTTTTCATTGGCACTAAAAAGTTCCACAGATTTTATATTCAAAGAAAGGACAATATCATCCTCAACATATTTTAAAACCACATTATTGCATATAATGCAAATGTTGCTAATCACACGATTTATCAAACTTTGAACATATCCTGGAGGAGCTTCACTAATATCTGGTTTTTTTAATCCCCTACTGGCTGCAAATTTCTTTTTTTTCTTTCGATCACTATCTGCATCTTCATTTTCAGTACTTAGTTTCAAAATGCATTCTATAGTATTGATTGTGATAATAACAGGTTCAGAACCTAACTTAGTCCATGGAATATGTATGCGAAGTTCATGAATATGTCCATTTACAAATGTAAATGGTAATTGCAATTCTTGTTCCAAAACATCCAACCTTAGATCTAAATTACAAAATACAGCATCACCACCCCACAATGAAAACTGAAAAAAAGGAGAAAAATAAGAGCTTTTCGTTTAATAAAGCATTATGAACAAGAAAAAAAGAAATTGACAATTACAATATTACAAAAGTATAAAATCACATAACAATTTGAAAATTATTTAATATATCCTTACAAATAAAACATTACTATTTAAAAAATTTCACAAACAAAATTATTACACAGAGAAACATTTCTAAAACAAAGTTTACAATAAACACACTTAATAATTCAACAAACTTTTCAATAACAAGTATAAATCTTACCAAGCAAAAAAGTTTGCATATTATTCCAATAATTTAATGTTCCATAGAAATATTTATAAAAAGTAAAAAGTATACATACAAGATGAAAAAGGTAATGGTAAGCATTTGACCAGCAATAAGTATTAGAAGAATTTCATTTGAAATGTCAAATACATTTATAGTGAGGAAACTTTATATAGTAACATAAAATGAGTTTGTTAACACAGTTAGGTAATACTCATTTGGTAAAATAGGCATTAACTTGGGGCTCAGAATTCAAATTTATGTAGGGTCTTGGTATAAAATCTTTAGCCATATGAGATGAATATCTAGTAAAAAGAAACTTGAACAAATAATTTTTTCACAGGGAAAAATGTTTTAAGAAATTTAGAACAAAAGCCAGCACATAAATACAGCAAACTGCATAAACCTTTAAAGCACAAACATCTACACTATTAAAATTCGAAGGTAAACAAATGTATCTATGTTAGTGTGCTTGCTTAATGCGTCTTTCTTCTCACGAACCGCCCACGCAGAAACTCGCCGAAAGTACCAAAAGTTAGGGAATGATCCGAGGAATTTTTTTTACCATTTATATTCAGATATTGCAATTAGTTGAAATATTAATTAAAAACCTTACAACGAGTAATTGTTTTACTCCTGCATGTTGTTTCTTCCTCTAATACACCGCAACCGGAATGAAGAACCAGATTTTTTTTTACCCTCAACGTTTTTAAAACACGATCTTATTTTCTCTATGAGACTCAGACAAAAAATAATTACAGAATCGGAAAGATCATTTATTTCGCCACGATACGGTATAATATATATTTTTTTTTTTTTGCAAAATAATGATATTTTCTATTTTTTACCATTTTTTCTAAAATGAGTCAAAATTGATACGTTTTTATGAAATTGATTTCTAAATCGTTCCGTTTGAATTTTCTTTCGCGTTAATGAAATGATATTCAACACCAAAAAAGTTCATACTTTTCTCTTTTAGAATCGGTCAATTAAAAAATAAAAATGTCAAAAACTTTTTTTACGAATTTTTAAAAAATACTCAAAATTTTAATTAAATATTTAATAAATTCGTTATTTATAATAATAATCTCATGAGAAACTTTTCTTTTTCCGTGTGTAGAACAATATTATCCGAAATCTGTACAAAGATTGAAAAAATTGCTTAAAAATTACGGTTTTTTTACCCTCTTCGCGACAGTTAATTACACACACACAATGTAATATTTTTTTTCCATTTTTTTGTTTAAAAATTACCGTAGTTTGCAATCGATATGTGAAATTTGAAGGCATTAACTTAAAATGAAGCCCTAAAAAATTAAAACTTTAACAAAAAACGCAATTTCCCAATAGCCAAGGGTTTGGCGGCGAACACCCGTTTGGCGCCAAATGACTATCTTTTCCCCTGTGCACTCTACGTTTGCTGAAAGATTACACTAGAAAAGAAGATACCTATAAATAATGAAAATCACCAGATTTGGCGAAATTGAATATCTCTTCCTTTTACTTTAAAGGTCTTTTCACTCCTATTTCCGCGAGGTTCGTGGCGCGTTCGGCAGAGCGCTTGATTACTACCGATTTTACCCGGGTTCAAAACAACTTCAACGCTTAACTTTTATGATTTTTTTAAAAAATACTCAAAATTTTATTCACGCATTTAATAACTTCGCCAGCAATTTTGTAATTGGAAAGATAATTTATTTCGCCACGATACGGTATGTTATTTTTTGTTTCTTTTTTACAAAACAATGATACTTTACATATTTTATGATTTTTTCTAAAATGAATCAATATCGATGCGTTTAAATGAAAATGATTTTTAAAAACCCATACTTTGATCTTTTACAGATAGTGATATAAAAAATAAAATACCGAAAACTTCTTTTTACGAATTTTTTAAAAAAAGTACTCAAATTTTAAATATTTAATAACTTTCTATCAAATTCAAATTTTTAATAACTTCTTCATTTATAAAAATAATTGCATGAAACTTTTTCCCGTGTATCGAACATTTAAAAAAAAAATCCTCTCAATTTTAATTGAACATCTAATATAGTAGTGAAATTTTGTAATTATAAAAATTTCTACTTTTTTGTCTTTTTTCAACATACAACTATTTTTAAAGAGGTACATTTTCGTTTCCGGGGGCTAAGAAAGTTGCAAAGTGAGGGAGTGCATATTAAAGACGCACTGTTCACCTACTCGAGAGCTTTTGGCGACAGACTTCGAAATTTTGAACTATGGTCAAGTGACGAGGATGAGAATTGGAAATGACAGGAATTACTGAACAAAATGGCTTAGTCAGTGTACAGAAAAATTCCCAAAGGCATTCATGATAGTTGCAAGATTTTGTTTCAACAACAAATTAAAAATCAATAAAGTCCCAAGTAAAGCCAAAATTAATTCACTCTACTATCAGCAGAATACTTTAGAACCAATTTTTGAAGAAGAAATTCCAACTTTATATGGAAAGGACATTGATAAAGTTAAGTTTCATATGGACAAAGCCTCTAGTCACAGGTCTAAGTCAACTGCTGCTTATTTAGCAAAGAAAGAATCAAAAATAGGAATAAAAAATGTATCCCATTTCATGAAATATCTTAAAATCACCCAATGCTTCTGCAATTGACTTTTGTGCTTTTGGTTTATTAAAACAAGCATTAGGAAAATGGCATCTGAACAGAGTTTGGAAAATGGTTCCAGAGGAATGGAGTAAAATTTGCATCACAGTACTAAGAAAAAGTTTACTTTCATGAAAAATTCGAGCTAAAGCTATTGTCAAGAATCATGGTTGTCAGATAGAAACAATATAGTATCAGAAAAAATATACTATTTATAGATAAAAATTACTGTCAAAATCGGGGCTCTCATTAAGTGCAAACAACCTTCTGTAGCATAGCAAATAGATAGTAACTAACAAGGTATTCATAAAAAAGTGTACTTTGACTTTAAACTTAAAAGTTTGACATGACATATAGCTGGAAAGCATGGTTAGATTAGAACTTTGAAATGATAAGGAAATGAGATACATTTAGTACTGTTATTTTAAAAAAATGTAAAAAGGAAAACTAATCTACAAACAACACAAACTCAAATGGCAGAAATCCTTTGTAAAGTATAAGCCATTTTCAAAATTAAGATTATTTTTTCTCACTATAAAAAAAATAGTGTTCAGTTATCAAATTATTAACATTATGTACACATTTGTCTTTCCTTCCCCAAAAGGGGTTACTTTAAGTAATTTTTGTAATTACCATTACAGCATTACAAAATTGGCATCAATGTTAACTGCTCAAAGAACTAAAATATGGTGTTAATGGAATAACTTATATTTTAATAATTTACATAATATAATTTTTCCATACTGGAATATAATTTTCTTCATGTATATGATTTTTCATCTTAAAAAATTAGCCCAAATTTCATTTTTCATTAAATTTTGTTGGAAATTTTCAGAGTTATGGTAGAGTTTTAGAAAATAAGTCATGATGCAAAATGAGTATCTCAAAAATTTAACAATAAAAATTTTTGGCATTTGTATTTTATACTGTGGACCAATTACATCAAACTGAATAACATCACCAATTGCCCCAAAATGTTTCCAATTTAAGAAAACTGTTTCCACATTTCCTTAAATATAATAACCATTTTTTTATCAGCTGTATCATTTTCACACAGGCCCTATCTAGTTAGGCATTAACACAATAATCTTAATTAGGCATGCTCAAAAATAGTATTGTTTATAGTATTTAATACTTTTTATTTACAGTAAAAAATTAGTGTGGAGCCTATTTTGTCAGGAAGAGAAAGCAGTGAAGTATTTCCAAAAGTACAGTCTAATATGCAAGTACCCAAAACACTGGATTTCAGCAAAATGGCGAAATAAGAAACGCGAGTCTGTAAGACAGCATTCAGATGGACTCATTGAAATTGTGTACTCATTGAATTATGTAGTATAAAGACTCTTGTGTTGCAATTTTAAACGCAGTTATGGCATTTTGACTACCCGAATAATCTTGTTATGTCTTTTATTTCAAATATATGTGTTTTATTTAAATACAGAATTTTTCATTCTTCAACAATTTATTTGTCGATGGTTTAATAAGGAAATAGTATGTGTGTGAATTTGTTTTTCTTCTTATGCGGAAATGATAGCAGCATTTGGTAGCATTTTTTTTTTACTTGACAACGTCTTTTGATTTGGCAAAAATGTTGGACAATACAATATACATGTATTAAATTTTCTACCCAAAACTTTTTATACCAAACAATAAATAACACAGGTCTATAAATAATACTTTTTAAGAAACTGTTTGTTTTGATAATTGATTTTTATATTTTAAGTGGTGATTCAAAAAATGAAATCTCAATTTTTTTATTTTCTTCTCACACAAGGGCTTTTTGCAAAATGATTTCATATTTTGGTAGAACATCTCGAATTGAAATATATTTTCTATTTTATTAACTTATAAATACATAGTTTATATTGATATTCCTCTTCTGCATGCTTTAAATGATAAATCAGCTTATGAAAAAGGTTACAAATCCTTATGGTAGCTTTTTTCTTTTCTCCAAAACTCTTCCTCAGTTTATTTTCTCCAAATAGTTTGCCAATATTTCACTTCCTTTGTTCTCATCTTTTCATTTCTTTGAAGCATTCTTGGTGAAATCTTTCAACTTGCTCTGCAATAACTGCAATACTCCAGGTGCAAATAAAATTGAAATTTTCAGCTCATATTGCACCCTAATATCTTGGAAATTTTCTAACATCTCTTCTACAATTGATTTTCAGTTTAGGTCTATTTAGCTACTAAGAAAGCTAGTTACAATAATTTTAAAAAATGTACAGTCTTTTCTCTCGATAGCTTTCATTTTGAGCTCAAATTTTTAATTCACCTGTTTTCTGATGTTATGTGCAATAAATATCCCTTCCTTCTGCTTTACTTAGGTTGACTGATAGTTTATTAACCCTCTAAGTGGTCTGCACTTAAAGTCTTGCCATTCTGGAGATGCTTCAAAAATGCACCGCAAATATTTTTTTTGCTTATAGGTGGGCTTTTGAGAATCTTGCTTGAAGGCAGAAAAAGCATCTCTGAAATGGCGGAATTTTACGTGCAGACCGCTTGGAGGGTTAATGTTGTACTTTGAAGCTACTCTAGGACTATTGCTATTAGACCTCATAATTTTGAACTTTGGTCAGGAAACAAAAATGAAACCCAAGCTGGCACCGACTTCCCAAGCTACCATGACTGCTTTGCTTTGGATAAGCCAGAGAACTTTTAACAAAGGTATTTGAAACATTCTCCTTCTTTTGGTAATGACTTAAATTGTTTTATAAAGCCTAATCATCAAGAGATCAAAGATGAAAATGATTTTATGAATTAAAACTTCCCTTTGAATATTTTAAAATTTAAAAAATTCAATTAAATCCATAACACAAAATTAAAATGTTTTTAAAAATTATATTCATTCTAAAATAAAGTTTTTACTCACTTGTGAATCTTCTGGTTTAAGGTTTTTGATATACTTGTCCACATAATTAAGAAGTAAAGGAGTTATGTATGATTCAAGCTTGAACATTTTGAATTAACCTGCATCATAATAAGAAAATATAATTAATTTAAAAAAATTATTTTTATAATAATGCATTTATTTTTTATTTAAACTGATATATACCATAATTTAAATACGTTAATATTTAAATTGCATTTTCATACAATTAAAAGGTTATACAAAATATAATGAAAAATAAATTCTGATATTGTTATATAAGAGTATAGAATTACCGTACAAAAATTTCGATCAAAGTATGGTTTTTCTGACAAGTAGTTAAAACATAACAAATCTAAAATTAAAATACAGAATAAAAAAGTTTATTTTTCAAAAACTGATATTTTTAACGGATGATAATATTTTATACTTAATTTACAACTAAAAATGCACTACTGTATGAAAAGAGGTCTTAGTTAAAAAAGAAAAAATATATAATTAAACTTATTTGGGAGGTATATTTTGTCAAATTTTATTATCATTATTAACATGCACACAAAAAAAAATAATATAGATTTAGCAAGCTTAAATGTTTAAATTTGTAGGAAATCATTTGGAAAAAACTAGAAAGAGAAATCCTTTTTCAAACAAAAATGTTTATTTTAACACTATATTGAATTTTAACATTAACAACTTAACTGCAAGTTAAGAACTGTGGCACACACAAGGGGTTGGTTTTTTTCCCAATTGGTTATAATTCTAAGTATATAATACGTAAAATTTAATTACATATTTGTTATTAATGATTAATTTTATTAATTAATGCTAATTATTTATTCAGTAATTAGTTTTTTTACTGTGTTTTGTTCCTGAAAATCGACAAAATCAAAAATAGCATGATACAAGAATGGTGAACTTTTACCCCTCTGAAAAATTCCTGTGCGCTACTGGTTAAGACTATATACAAATATTTCAAAAATAAGCTTCCAAGGGCAAAAAGAAATTATTTGAAAATTTAATCAAAAGAAACAATTTTTAAATTTTCGATTACTGCAACTGAAATAAAATATTAATATGAGCAAATGAAAGCTATGTTTTCGGCAGAAGTGACCTAACAGAAATGTAAATTAGCTTAATGATAGTTACAAATTATAAAACCAAATATTTGTTTCAGAACAAATTTGTCAATATTCAGTAATATCTATAATTTCAAGACATTAACTAACATAGAAACACCATCTATTTTTTCTATAAATTAAAACAAATTAAGATCTTGAATAATGAAAAGCAAACAACTATAGATGTAAGTGAATATATATAATTTAAATGCTTTTATTTTGAAAGTATTAAAATCACATTAATTAGCAGTACTTATTAAAATATCTTCATATAGAACTAAAGTATTTTTCTTACAAGTTCTTAACATAGTTATAACACCATAATCATAACATAATTGTAAATAAGTTTAGAACTTATGAAAATTAAGAGAATTTCAAATATTTAATTTGCATTTATAAAAAGGAAACAATTTAATTTTTAAAAAATTACAAGGAATTTTCCTTATTTATAATATTTAGACATTAAAACTTTTCAGTTTATACATATTTTTTCAGCTGAAAATTGACAACTGTGTTTCCTTAGTGATGGAATGCTAAAATTTAATAATTGTTAGGCTTATAATCTTTATATTTTAGCTATTTCAAAATGTAACTTTAGAATCATTTATTCAATTTATTTCATCAAACTTAAATTATCATCAATACTAAAAATGAGTTTTAATCTTAATGTGAATAACACATATTTCTAGAACCTTCCCTACCTAGCAATTATTAAACTCTAATTTCAGTAACCATACAATAGTTATGTATATAAAACTTCTTTAAAAATAACATTTAAATATTAAGATCATATTCTTATTTAAGATGTTATTCACAAAGTAAAAAATTTCACATTTCAGATATCAGACCTTAGTCTCGAACTTTAAAAAATTCGAGATAATCAGGGTTCTTATTAAGTTAAAAATATAGATTGGAAACAAAACTAGAAAAAAACAGTCAAATATATCACATTGTAAGTAAATTATTGTTTCTTAACTCAAACATAGAATACTATTTCTTTACAAATTTTGGCAACTATCTAACTAGTAATAAAACTTCTATGTAACTAGCCTCCTTTTACACTAGTAACTTTAATTTATTTTACATGAACTAGAAGTTTTAATACAAGGGATTAATTTAAACATAAACCATAAGCCGAAAGAACACAATCTATAGACAGATGACTAAATATAAGGTAAATGAAATGGAAATAAAATCCTTATAGTCTATCTGAGAATACAGCAAAAACAAAAAGCATCCAATAGATAAATAATCACAAATTTTTGAATAAATTATTATGCACTCAGCTATTTGAGTTTGGAATAATATTCCACACAAAATTATCCTTTAACATAAATATTATTTTAAAAATTGTTAAATTTCTTCATTTGTGAAGATTTTTAAAAAATTACTAGTTTATAAAAATTAAAAATAATTACTTAAAAGAGGAAAATAAGCTGCATAATTTATTTAACATAATTATAAAATGAAACCATTTTATTTGAGAATTTATGAAATTCAACAGTTCCTACTAAAACACTTAACCAAAACCATTTGTCAGTACTGTACGGAATATTGTTATGGTGCAAAAGCGCATGCGCACTCGAGACCGAAGGAACTATGCGATATGCACCTGACAGAACAATATTTATAGATAAACACATTCGATATATCATGAGTTAATCGTAAATAGGTTTAATGACAGGTAAAATCGTTTCTATTTCCTCTAATGAAGAGAAAAGATAAGAAAACTTTTGAAAAATTTCTTATAAAGCTTAATATGATGCTGTATCCGTTTTGTTTTAGTTAATGCACTGGTCCTACCCTACAGGATTAATGGGTAATCAGAAAAATCTCAGAAGGAGAGACCAAGATAAAAAGATAAAGATCGTTTTGGAAAAAATTTAAAGTTTACCAATTCCTGTTTACGTAATACAAATAAAAACTGACTTGTTGATGGTGAAATGAGGCTACGGTAGATGATAATCATAATGGTCATAACCAGTGGTGTAACGGAGAACATTTGGGAACCCCTGCAAAGTCAGGTTTTGGGCAGCCTTGAACGCTGCCCCCCCTGTGATGCGGGGGTGTATGTTATGCCACTGGTCATAACATGGCCTGGCCATAACCGTCAATAGGTGCAAGGTTGTGCAGCGCACAACGTCGCAGAGCAGTGTTGTATACAAGGATGGGATTTGGAGGTTCAAACCTTTCCCATAGACCAGCAGTTTTTTAAAATCTTTAGTGTTAATATTGCGTCTTGTTTCTTTCTTCTACATTTTTTTTAAATGCAATTCCTCCCGTGAAGTTAGATGGTGTCCACCACCACCTGGCACCGAGCTCTACTCTTTTAAAAAAATTTAAGCGAAAGAAAAATATTTCCCTTAAAAAAATGAATTTAACTATCCCTTATGTTTACTGTGATGACGAAATCTCAATATTCATTAAAATAAGCAGTAAAATATTTGTCTCATTCGAAGTGCGATTCGATACTAATGTGTATATGTCAGGTTAACAAATTGCTTATTCCTTATTTTTTATCTACTCTCAGCTGTAGAAGTCGTAACAATCTCCTTTGTGATAATTTTTTTGTATTTGACAGTTTGCAGCTAATGTTATTTTGCATAAAAAGTCAAGTAAATACATTTATATATTATGCTACAGTTCGGTTAACTTTTTAGTTGAGAAAAGTAACAATTTGAGCATAATAGCGTGAAAAAAAATATATTTTTCTTTATAATTAACTAATTGTTTATTAAAGTAAAAATGAACTTCAGTGAATGTATTTAAGATATAATATTAACATAACACAATTTTGCATGTAATCAATATTTTTAAATCGGTTTTGGTTTGGCTGGCAAGGATCTCACTTTTATATTTGAAGAGGAATATCCTGTATATTTTGCATTTCATATTAAAAACATGACTAGCATTCCGTTGACATATTATAACAGACATAAATAATTAATTATTATTACTGAATGTAAAATGGTATGAACTTTGATGTGTTAAAAATATTTTGCTTCCCAGAAAAGATTAAAATAAATACACTTGTGGCCACACAAAATGCAACACCCTGAAGGAAACATGCAAACCATGTGAAAATTCCATCATGAGCTGGCGGCGATTAAATATGCAAATCATTAGCATTGTAGCGCAGACGCACATCACGGGGGACCGTAGCTCTGCCGCAAGTGCTATATAAGGGGATGGCAGATTGGTGATTTGAAGTACGTCAATTGTTTTTTCATGCATTTTTTTCAAGTAAGCTGTTAACCTGTGCCTCGTGGAAGACATCGAGCGCCTTTTAACCTAGTTTCTGAATTCTGCCAAAGAAGAATAGTTGCCTATAGGGACTGCGGATTATCCTTCAGAGAAATCAGTCAACGTGTTAGACGAAACAAAACAGCTGTGATGCAGATCTGTCATCACTGGATACAGTAAGAAATGATGAGTGAGTGAGTGAGTGAGTGTAGGGTTTTATGGCGCAAGAGCCAATTTTGGCTATACTGCGCCACACGTTTGTTAAAATCTTTAATTATTAAAAAACATATATAAATTTATTTGTATATTTTTTTAATATGTGAAATTTTGCATGCACATATATAAAATAAGTTAAAAAAAAAAATAATTTTTTTAAAAATTAAATAAAAAAAACCCAATTTTTTTTATAAAAAGCAAATGGGTTTTTTGGGGGGGTTTTTCCCCCACCAAGTCAAAAAAAAGGTTAAAGGGGAAAATAAATTTAAAAAAAAGATAACGATAATTATTAAAACGGGACAATCTATTAAAATATTTTTCCTTTAAGAGACCATCCCCAGAAGGACATGGGAAGGGACTTCCCCAACAAAAAAATGTTTTGTGCGTAAAGCGGGTATGACCAATGCAAAGACGGGTCAATTTGACATCAGTTCTTCGCATTGGTATCACAGGCCTCCCCTATGGGGGGTTTTCACAGGTGCAGTTTTTTGGGGCAACTGCTGACTCCATGATTCCTCCCAGATCGTATATAAATGATGCAGGATGACGCGGCAATATCCGATAGCGGAACCTGGCGGCAGAGGGAAGTCGCCCGCCGACCGTGCCGCGCTGCCCGCTTGCTCGTTACCAATAATTCCCACGTGGCTCGGTAGCCAGAAAAATAATATATCAAAACCCTTGCTGTACAGTCGACTCGTAATGTCGGTACATTACAAACCACTGGATGACAATGATCGTTATAATTTTAAAAAGGGGCTTCTAATACACTCATGTGCTGTCGGTATAGATGCAGTACTTGCAGGGGTATATTGGAGTTGTTTAAATTAAATTCCACGGAAAAGGCGACAGCTTCTGCAAAAAGCGTCTGGTCGATAACCGGCATTTACCCTTAATCACTACTCCCCCCCAACGAAACCCCCGCACTTTTCCCGAACCATCTGTGTAGAGGGCCCAAAACCTCCATCGACTGCGGTGGTAGGGCGAAAAACGCGTTAAAAAGACGACAGGTGTTCCCCGGTTGGTTTACTGAAATTTGGGAAAAGGATTGATATAAGGGGGCCGTGGGTACTTTCCCAAGGTTGGAAGGGAAAAAAGGGTTTTTTTGCGGGAAATATCCATTGGGAAAGGTCGAGTTCGGTTAAAAGTTGTTTCACCCTATAAAACGGCCGTATGTTAGATGGCCGGGCATCATGGTCTCTTCATGGTGGTGGGTGGGGTCTCATACATTTCAGAGGATGAAAAAGGGAACGGACAAGTTTTTTAAAAAAAATAATAGGAAAAGAGACATTTTCCCTCCGTCGAAGATCGAGAGGAAGTTTTGGTAAAAATCAAAAAGACTCTGCACTGGCGATGTGCGAAATGCCCAGAACTTCTCAGTGCCATATGGTGGACGGGGCCCAAGTTTTTTAAACCAGAGTTGCACGCAGATCCATAAATGGCACAACCGTAATCCATGCGGGACGGTACGATAGATTAAATAACACCCCCGGCAATGATTTTCGATCCCCCCCCGGGGGGTGTTGAAAAACCCCTTTCCCAAGAGGTTTAAAGACTTTTCCACTTCTTTCCGAATTTTGAAAATATGCGGAAGGAAATAAAGTCGACGGTCGAAATTACCCCGGGGGAATCTTCGTCGGGCTGGAAAAACATCACGAATGCGTATTTCGGTTCAGGATAAAGGACCCGTTTGCGGCAAAAGTCCCGCAGAAACCCACTGGCAGAAATACTATAAACCGTTGGTGTCACCCCCAATTTCTTATTGTTGACGGCAGTTTGCAACTGCCGTTCAACCCTCAGCTGACCCTTTCCCAAAAGATCTGCAGATCGTACGTATAATGAAGCCTGTATAGAAGGCGAAAATACATTTAAAATCGAAATATGACATAAAAAAAGGGTGACACTAAAATCCCCCCTGGGGAACTCCCTCAGCTTGGGTAAAGGGGCAGAAAATTTACACCCAGTCTCACTCTAAAAGTACAAGATTTAAAATTTTTTAAAAAAAGTGGGAAAATTACTTAAATAAAATCAAAAAAAGTGCGAAGTATCCCATAGCCCCAAAAGTACGATCATATGCCTTTTCGATATCGAAAAGATAGAAACTAGATGATTCCTCGGACAAAAGTGTTTCTGATTTTGCCCTCAGCATGATGATTTGTCAAGTGGATTTTCCCCTTTGCGGAAGCCACTCGGGAAACAGGGGAATGCATCGATTCTTTCAAGTTCAAAAACCGAAACGGGATTGACCATACGTTCTAGTGTTTTTTAAAGGCAGCTCGTGAGTGTTTATCGGTCGATAGCAAACTTTGGATCTTTTCGGGTTTTGGATGGGGATCACTATGGCTTCTTCCCCATTGGGGTAGGATACCCCTGCTCCCTCCATATTCGGTTGAATAGGTAAGGGGGTTTAAGTGAATCCTCATTAAAAATATTCCATCAGGACCTGGACTAGTATTATGGGCTGATGATAAGGCCCTCTTCAATTCCCACATGTCAAAGTCACTGTTGTAGGGTAAAGGTTGTCGGCACTTGAATTTTTATGGGTGTGTCCCCCGGGGGTTTCTTGTCACCTGAAATTTTGGGGGGCCTTTTTGAATCGGAGCTGGACACACTAGAAAAAGTTCCAATCAAGTTGGCTACATCGATGGGGTGACGAATATAAAGCAGTCGATGTTTCCAATATCGGAATGGAAAAGTCCCGATAAACTCCTTTCCCTTTTGCTTTGCCCTTTTTCTCCAAAATTTTTGTTGGCGGTAGTTGACGATTGATTGAAGATACATACTTGACCCCAAACTCTCTGGCATTGACGACGTATTCTCAGCTAACGTTTTTTTCCCACGTTTGAACGCTATGAGATTTTCAGTGGTGGGGTATCTCCTGAAAATCCCCATGCTCTCCTTTTTTCCCTTTTTGGTTTTGTTGGCGGGAAGAGTTCCACCCATGGTCTGCACAGTTTCCCGGTGGGAATTGGATGTTTTGGAATTCCCGCATCGGCAGCATTCGAAAAAGCTTCAGTGACTTTTAAAAAACGGTATCATCAACTGCCCTGTTCGGGAACCATTTTGTCTGTGATAACTGTTTAACCGTGTAAATTTTATCCCAGTCGCGCGATGAAAATGAAAAATTGGGGGACGAAATCGTGTCCCCGCACCATTAACAGGGAAAAGACTAGGAAGGAAATGATCACTGTTGTTTCAGATCTTTATCAACCTCCCAAAATTTAACATCGGTAGCAGGGAAATGGCGAACAGATGGCTAGATCGAGGGGGTGAAATGTCGCTTGTAGGTGCATAGGTAAGTTTTCTCGTCGTTGTTGAGGAGACGGGGCGGGGATCGAGATCAACTGTTCGTTTTGTTTGTCCACGAGTTTGGATCATCATGCCCCACAGAGGGGGTGTGTCCGTTAAAGTCACCGAGCAAAATAAAAGGGCTGGCAATTGACTGGAAATAATTGATTCAAATCCGGGAAAAACATCGTTGGGTGGTAAAAAAAAACACAGCAACTGTGACTAAAAAATGGATATGAATCCGTACGCCACAGCCTGTAATGATGTTGGAGTATGACGACATAACTGGGATAAAAAATGGGAACCCTAAAAGGCAAAACCCCGGGTTAAAATGCAGGGTATCTACATCCCGTCGTACACACTTATAACCCACTCGCATTGACATGGTACTCTTCAGAAATGTCTCTTGAAGAGCAACGCATGCGGAGGGTGGTACTGGGGAAAAGATGGTTGAAATCATCAAGTCGAGTTCTTGGGGCCACGGCAGTTCCAGGAAATAAAAGGGGGGCATCAAGTTTTTTGGTTTGCTCCTTGTAAGGGGTAAAAAGACGACGGTTTTGATGACTGGTCTTCCATGAGGCATTCATCGCTTTCGGATGCATGCATTTCCATTTCGTCGTCTTTTTATATCGTGGGTTTTTGAAAAGGGTTTTATCTCTTTTTTTTGTTTGTCTGTACCCCAGATTCTTTGATTCGAGGTTTTTCCGGGTTTTTTTTTTATGGGTGTAGTGGAATTTCAGTCTTATTTGTATCCCCTGCAATAATTTAAATTTTTTGGGTTACTTCTGGGTTTTAGGTGAGCTGGGTTCAGTTATTGTAATTGGATTAGTTTGGCTACCAGTTGTCTTCGAGTTTTTTTTGATAGCGGCTTATGACTTTTCCCAAAAAAGGCGTGCCGGGAAAAAATTCGCCAGGCCCGGATATGAGATTTTTTTTTTAATTTTTTAAAACGGTAATCCCCTTTTCAGTTGACCACGTTGGGGAAGATCCCAGAATATGATGGGTGGTCCTTTAAAATTAACATTTTCTCTCGAGCTTTACAGTCCCGTGCTTTCGCGAAACCTCAGCGCGGGGGAAACGCATGTTGGTTGGCCCGGGGTGTTTTAGAATCCCAAAAACGCTGAAAAGGAAAGCAACCAACGGATTCCCGGGAAAATATGGTCTTCGGGGCAATTGAGGGGATGCTACCTTAACGGACTGGGGAAGATCCCGGCGTAGCAGGTCGGGGTGAGGTGCTTTGTGTTGAGCAGTTATCCCGCCTTATTTTTATTCCCGACTGCGCCCTACTTTTTTGGGCTGCCATATTTCTCTAAAATTTCTTCGTCAGTCACATTGTACAAATCCCCTGCGGAGATTACTCCTCGAGAGAAATTCAGGGTTGTATGAGGTTTTTTGGGAAAATCGAAGTGTGCCAATTTCTTTAGGCTATAAAGAGCTAAAAACCTGTTTCGATGACGACACTTCGATAAAGAATCACCAGAACATCTTTCGGATAGTTTTACTTCACCTACATTAGCCGTTATTTGGGAAAGAATTAAGAAAGGTATTTCATTAGAAAAAATTTTCCCGTCTTTGATATTATAAAATATCTCAATTACTAATTTGTTGCTCCTCGATGGGCGAGGGTTTTTAAAAGGGAAAAAGGCCCCCGGTGTCGAGGAATCGGCACGGTCGGGAAGGGAAAAATTTTTGGGGTGGAGGCCAAAAAACCTTTCAGGTCCAAATCGCTATTTCTCTTTGGTTGTCTTCATATTTTTTTGGGTGTACGGATTCCTTCCAGTTCCATCCGGGGGCCCCCCAAGGGCCCCAAAATTTCCCCCTTTTCTAACGTGCCAAAAAAGTAACCGCCGGAAGGTTCTTCAAAGCTGGGGGCGAGGGGGAAAACCCCAAAAACGGTGCTGCCCGGGCCCGGGCCCAAAGGGCCAAAATCAAGGAGGGGTTTCCCCGAAAGAAGGAGTCCCCGCCCCTGATCCGCAACCAAAATTCCTCGTCCCTGGGACCGCTTTTTGGGAAGGGGCGTTCCAGAGGGCAAAACATTGACGCGCCCCCCGCCGCATACCCTTCCCCCCAAGGATCCTTTCCACTGAAATGGGAAAATTTGCGGGGAGGCTATAATGGTTAACCCCGAGACCCCCAGGTAAAAAAGGGTTTGGTATCGGGAGATCGGCATTGATACCCTTTGACCTGTTATTATGTTAATGAAAAAAAAATATGATTTTTTTTTTTTTATTTTTTTAAAAAAAGTATCTTATGATTTTTTTTGGGTTTTTTATTTTTTAAGAAACAATGCTACAGCAATAAAAAGGGAAAAAAATAATTGGTGGTTATTTAAAAAAACGGTATCTTATCAAAAAACCCAAAAAGAAATTATCCCCAAAAAAATACAAATGTCCAAAAAAAAAAAAAAGGGGGGGAGAGGAGGGAAAAAAAAATCCCCTAAAAGGGCACCTCGGGGCGTGAAACCCGTTTCTCATCTAAAGAAAAGGGGGCCCCCGAGGGGGTAAAAAAATGATGAGCCGACGGGGCTGATCACACTCAACTCATTTCAACACTGCCCTTGATGACAGGCGAATCATGCGCATGGCAGTGATGGATCAAGCAGCCACATCACGAACCATAGC
This sequence comes from Trichonephila inaurata madagascariensis, assembly GCA_019973955.1. Classification (NCBI taxonomy): domain Eukaryota; kingdom Metazoa; phylum Arthropoda; class Arachnida; order Araneae; family Nephilidae; genus Trichonephila; species Trichonephila inaurata. The sequence continues at coordinate 428,063 of BMAV01004786.1, forward strand.
ATAACAAATTCAGTCTGTTATGCATTATTCGGTGTCCTCTCATACAATTTGACGCCGTTTGCAGCAGAATGGAAGGTCCGCAAGGCGTCCATTGCTTCGTTTACTCTTGATTGGAGGCCACAGGCGTTTGCGCCTCCAATGGTTCGAGGAACGGCGGACACAGACAGCGAAATGGAACGACATTGTACACTGCTGGCCACCGTAATTGCAACACCTAGAAAGACAAGAGATAGCACAACAAAATTTATTTTGTAGATAACATGTTGACCAAATATCAAATGATTAAATTTATAGACTTCTGTGAAGTGTGGTTCCTGCCAGAATCAGTAGCCAGAGTAGCCGCTATTGTTGGAGATCACCACTGCCACTCGCCTCGGTATTGATTCAAAGAGACTTTGGATGTGTTCTTGGGGTACAGCAGACCAAGCAGCTTCCTCACGTTACCAAAGTTGATCTGGTGTGGCAGCAGGGGGTGTAATCTGAGTCACTCATTGAGCAACCATGAACCACATGTTTTATATCGGCGAAGGATCCGGAGAGCGAGCCAGCCAGGGAAGCAATTCAATCTGGTGATTGACGAAGAACATTTGAACAATGCGTGTCACGTGTGGTCGTGCATTATCCTGTTGAAATATGGCTGTAGCCAAGCCCTGAAGTAAGGAAGGACAACTGGCTCCAACACCTCGGAGATGTAGCGCTGGCTGTTTAAAGTCCCGGCAATGCGTACTAGAGGAGTGCGAAAGTAATATCCAATACTGCCCCATACCATAATACCCGGTGCAGGACCAGTGTGGCGGTGCATAACGCAGCTGTTCAGCATCCTCTCTCCACGGTGTCTCCAGACTCGAATCCGACCATCGTGGTGTTGCAGACAGATGCGTAACTCGTCAGTAAAGATAACTTCATTCCATTCTGCCGCCCACATCCTTCTTTCTTCTCTCCATTGGCGGCGTAGACGTCTGTGGTTCTGCGTCAAGGGTAGACCAAGCAACGGACGTCTTGCTGACAGACCACTCTGCTGTAAACGGCGTCGAATGGTACGCGCAGACACTGAATGATGCGTTACAGACTCGCTGTGCTATGGTTCGTGATGTGACTGAGCGATCCATCACTGGCATGCGCACAATTTGCCTATCCTCAAGTGAAGTGGTGCACTGAGGTGCCTATCCTCCTGCATCCAACGGTAACACATCCGCATTACAGTTGTTTGGTTTCGTCCAACACGTCTACCGATTTTCCTGAAAGATAATGCACAATCTCAGTAGGCCACTATCCTTCCTCTGTCGAACTCGGATACTTGTTCAAAAGCTGATCGCTGTTTTCTACGAGATATAACTGATCGTTTTTTGAAAAAACCTCAAGAAAAACACAATTGCCAAACTTGAAATCGTCGAAATCTGCAAGCCTTAAATAGCGCTTTGAGGTGGCGCCACAGGCGCGCGTGATGTGTGTCTGCGCTGAAATTCTAATCATTTACCTATCTCACCTCTGCTAATGCATGTTGTATTCATGTTATTTGCATGCTTCCTTCAGGGTGTTGCATTTACGGTGGCCAGCAGTGTATTTACTTACAAATTCCGCCTCTGCCTGAAACATCACGATGGTTGGATTCGAGTTTGTAGACACAGCGGTGAGAGGCTGCTGAACTGTTGCGTTATTTATCGCCACACTGGTCTTGCACCCGGTATCATGGTTTGGGGTGTTATTGGATTTCTCTGCCGCACCCTTCAAGTACGCATTGCCAGTACACTGAATAACCAGATCTGTATCTCTGAGGTGTTGGAGCCCATGGTTCTCAAATTCATTCATTGCTTGCCATCAGCCATATTCCAACAGGATAATGCGCGACCTCACGTGGCACTTAAAGTTTAAGAGTTCTTCTTTACCCATCAGATTGAATTGCTTCCTTGGCCTGCTTGTTCCCCCGATCTACCGCCAATCGAAAACATGTGATCCATGCTTGCACAACGACTGGACCGGGATACACACCCGTTGCTACACCAGATCAACTTTGGCAATATGTGGAAGCCGTATGAGCTGCTGTGTACCCCAAGAATACATCCAAAGTTTCTTTGATTCTATGCCAAGGCGTGTGTAAGTGGTTATTGCCAACAATGGCGGCTACACTAATAACTGATTTTGTCATCATCTGCACGTCACAAGATGCTGTAATTTTAATCGTTTGATCTTATTACAACATGTTATCTGCCAAATAAATTTCGTTAGGATATCTCTGGATCTTTTTTTGGTGTTGCATTTTGTGTGGCCAGCAGTGTATTACAGAGTACTAAACTGAACTCACACAAAATATTTTTGGATTTGAAATGAAGTAGAAACATACGAGGTGTTCTAAAATTAAAATTTGCTATTTTCCGATATTGGTCTATGCGTAAAACCAAATAAAATTTTGTCAGTAGTTCAATATGTCTCTGAAGTAACATCCTCCAAATTTTGTTTATTTATTTTAATAAACAAAAATAAAGAATATTAGAAACTCTTTGAACTATTTGGTTTAGGTCTAATAGTTCATATTTTTCACAGTAACGGTTCACAGTATACTAAGCGTTTCGGAAGCAATGACTTTCTGAATAATTGCGTAAAGTACTACTAAAGAAAAAGCACACATTTTACTCAATAGCTCTTACAATAGTTATTTTCTACTTTTTTTATTTTTATTTTCCCTTTTTTTCTGTTTTCATTTTTTCTTAGAACGGAAAAAAAAAAATTGCCTGGGTATCAATATTTGATGAAGAAAATAAAGCTGGAGATAAGGACTTAATATATAAATCGTACATTAAAATTTATGATTTATTAAGTTATAAATATAAAATTATTTAGTTTTTCTAAAACCAGAAAATACCCAAGCTAACGCTGCCAGTACTGGTTGTCCATCAATGCCTCAGTTACCATTGGAATTACCAAACAAACATAGCAATCAGAAACAGTTAGAAATTACTTTGATCTCTGGGAATTACCTTCAACTTCAAATGAGCCGATCGAAACATTCAAAGAAATAATCGTAAAATCTATAATTGCTGCAATAGGTGCGTATTTGACCTCGATTTTTGGCTATTATTTTCATCCTAAGTACAAGCTATAATAGAAAATGGTCCAGGATATTATCAACACACCTGATTTCCAATTTCAATTACCTAAAGACAGAAATGTGGGCGTAATTTTTCTGATATACACTTTTGTCAGATTTTGACAAACAATGGAAAACTTAAAAGGGATTGGTTACAGTATCCTGTTGAAAAAATTCTGTTCATTATTTTTGTTGCAAAATTTTCAAGAATTTTAACAACGTAAAATTTAGTAGTGCTTAATTTAATTGACTGGAATTACTTGAGTACTTAAAACTTCACGAAAAAGCCAAATGAATTTCCGGAATCTCCATTTTCTGTCTGATTTCTTAGAACGATTACAAAAAAAATATATATAAAAACAGCTTACTCCAAAATTCAAAACTTATTAAGAAGAGAAACTAAACTTTAGTCTATGTTATTGAAAGAATCAGTTTTGTTATTCAGTTTTTATATGAACAAAACTTAGCTTTTCGTGGTTTCGGTAGCAAATTATTCGAAAGAAATAATGGCAATTCTTTGAAGCAGTGGTTCCCAACCCGGTAATTTTTTATACTTTTATTTTTAAAATTCTTGTTACTTCAATAAGATTTCATTTCAAGTTCATTTATTCATTTTGAACTTCGAGAGGTGATATTAGGGTAAAACCCTTAATATCGCCACTGCACAAAAGCGTTCATTACGCATTTGCATGACGGCGCTGAAAAATCTTGGCCCGAGCCTGGATGTGGCTGACAATGTTTCAATCGAAAGTCCAAGTTGGTAGAAACCATCCCTCCCCACTCATTTTAAGTGCCAGTATATTGTCATTTGGAAAAATTCTGGCAAGGTTCACAAAGGTAGATGTACAGTTCAATATCATGACGTGTAACGTTTTTGTATTTGGTTGAAAGTTCTTTTAGAATTCTATCACGTCCTCCGTGTCCAATAGCCAAATGAGTTTCATGAAGTACTTGAAATAACTCGGAATCTGTGACGTACTACTGTATAGTCCTGACGATTTCTTTAACAGTATAAATGAATTTACTTTTGTTTTCCACAATCACACACACATCACATCATAGCGATTCAGCAATCAGTAGTCATTGAGTTCCTTCTTAGCAGTCATTTTGGGGCTTTTTATATATACATCATTTATTAATTCTGGTAAGTAGTTTCAGTTAAGAAAGAATTGGTTTTTTTACAACAATAACTCGAAGTTTGGGCAGTTTGTCGTTGAGAATAGCTGTTTCATGTTTATAGACCATGACTCCTTCTAAAACACTACAGCTTGTTCTTCTATTTTCATGTAGCACAATAAAAAACTAATTTTTTTTTAACAAATATAAGTCAAATTGCGTATTTTGACACTCCCGAACAAACCGCAAAGGGCAACTGACAAATTTCGAGCCTGAGGCACGCCTTTAAAGTCACCTACTTTGCCACGCTGTATTCGAAACAAATCGGAAATGTATTTCATACTTTGCCGGTTTCTCATTTGGCATTCTATAGAATGCCTAGGCAATGTGTGAAATATAAATCATTTCATACATTGCTGGTTAGTTTTAGGCATTCTATACAATGCTTAGACATTCCATAGAATGCCAGATTTCAAACTTTGCCGGTAACATCTATGTTAGAGTGCCACCTCAGATGTCAGGCCTCGTCATTTGACAGTGGTTCAGAATTACGGAACATATCGGTCGTAATCAGTAGATCTTGGGTCAGGCAGAAATAAACCGCCTGAAAAAACATATAATAAGCAAGAGAAAGAGAGAAATAATTCATGAAAAGATTGCTGAAGTGCATGACTTTTATCAAATTACAGAGAGTTACACATAATCACTTAAAGTTAAGGAACATTAAAAAACTATTGTAATTTTTTACTTCCTCCAGCAAGAATTCAAATATTTCATTTCTGAAGAAACACATCACGAAATTTTACGTATCCTGTGCACTAAATTATATTTAATTATATTTAGAAAAAAAAAAGCTTAGGTATTATTGCAGATGACTTTATATCAAACGTAAGAAAAGTACTGAGGATATGTTATTCCCTTTTGAGTAAGGATATTTCAGAGCTTCCAAAAACCAATGAGTATTTAGTATGACCTTTTATAACACTAGCTTTTAATAATTACCAGATACTTAAGCATAATTTGTGCTCCAGTACTGGATAAGTGTGAATTAATATCTATAAGAAAAGATTGATTAAGGAACGGCATGACATGTAAAAATAAAAAGTTTTGTTTTTTAAACAATATGATAAAAACTGCAAAGCAGGTGTCATTCAATTTTCATGCAAAATATAAGAGACATGTCCGGAAACTAAGTACCGTTTCATTGCAGTTCGACGTTTGATTTTCGTTTCTTCGATTGATCTTTAGTCCAGTGTTGTTTTTATACGTGTTAGTGAGCGTTCAAAATGTTTAAGAAGATTGCCGATCCCGTAGATTGTGAAGTGAATTCTGTAATCCGTTTTTTGAACTTAAGGAATATTAATCCAGTTGAAATTCATTGTCAGCTTATAGAGATTTATAGTGAAAATGTAATGAGTGATGGTATGGGGTGAAAGTGGTTTCAACAGTTCAATGATGGGCGCACCAATGTTCATGACGAAGCACGGAGTGGGCGGGCTTCTGTTGTTATTTGGTTTAAAAAGTGAATGGGAAAATTCGTCGAAACAGGTGGTTCACAATAAGATTGCTTTGTGATGAGTTTCCACAAACCGCTGTTCAGCTGTGGTTCTCTTCACTAGGGGCACCGATATGACAAACGTCTGAACATGGTGGTAACTAAGTAGAAAAATAGTTTCCGACATGTTCTTTCATGTAAAAATAAATTTTGCTTTGAAAAAATATTTTTTATACGAGTTTTTCCAAAAAGGTATTTCGGAAATCATCCTTAACAAATTAACAATATAGAAAAGACACTCTGCAAGCTTTTGATATATATTCCTTTTATCGACCTCTTCAAAAAGACTATAGTAAATAGAAAGAAAAGTAATATAGAATTGTAGACATAACTATATTGAAGACTTATGCATTGAGGTTAATAGGAATATGATTATTTATGTTTACTAAAAGATTTTTATGTATGTACATGTAAAATAGCGATGAATATGGAACCAATTTATTTGTATTATCATTCCACTATTGTGCACAATATATTAAATAGTTCAAGAATACAAGGACTTTAAAATTCTTATTTAGGCTTTATTCATATCTTGCATATTGTGAATTATATCCTACTTTTTTTTTATTCTCGTTTTCCTTCAATAATAAACTTATAAAGATGTCATATTATACTAATTAGTCAATTATAAAAAAATTTAAAACATTTTTTATTCACATTGATATAGTTTAAAAGCTATTCTCAGAGTTATTTGACGGTCATTAGGAATTATTCTAAAGTGAAGAATCACTTACTTTTTAGGGGTCAACGATTGAATTTTTAATTTATAGTTTTTTTAGTGGAAGAAAGCAGTGGCGTAACAGCGAACATTTGCCCCCTCTACAAAGTCAAGCCTTGGGCCCCCCCAAAAGGATTTTACAATGGGTAGGTACATGGTGGCAGTCGGTTTTTGGGGCCCCCAAAACTCCCCCGGGTGGGGGGGGAGGGTTACCCACGGGAAGAAGTTCACTGTACATGCTAATTTGAAGCATTTACCGCCAGTTTTATAATTGATAGGGCATATAGAAATTAGTATAGTTTGTTGTATAAATATATAGATATATGTATAGTTTGTATATATATACTTTATATATATATAGAGTTTGTTTGTAATTAGTATAATTGTTTCTCAGCATAAAAAATACTGATGTTCTACGTTTTAAAACACTAAATTTATTTAGAAATAAATACGCTTTTCTTTCTTTTTCTTTTTTTCCTTCTCTTTTTAACTTCATATTTTAAACTTAAACAACTGAACAGTTAGCCATCTTTGAGCAAAAAATTCTTAGATATATCTTTGATGCTGTGAATGAGAATAAATTGTGGAGACAATGACATAATTTTGAATTATATAAGCTATTTAAGAAAGCAGATGTCATTAAATCCATCAAGATTGATCGTTTGAGGTTTTTAGACCACATCTGCCTTATGGACCTCTCATCCTTGATGTTCAGAATTTTCAGTTACAAACCTATTTGAACTAGAATCATGGGTAGGCCCAAATTGAGATGGGCTGATTATGTGGAGAAGAGTTTTAAAGTTTTAAGAGTGAATAATATATAGGGGGCTGTTGCAGGGAATCGGAATGGAAGGGGTTTTGGGCCCTTCCCCCCTCCCGGGCTGTTGTGTCAATAGGAGAAAAAAGAAAATACATTGTTGATCCGGAGCTATGTCTTGTGGGATCCACGTAAGCTAGAGGGGTGGGAATTAAAAATAATTTTTAATTCTTAACACAACTTTTATTAAGAATGATTTAAATTACTTAATTAAAAACAACTTTCTTTAAATGAAATAAGCCACAAATTAAACTGAATATTTAAACAGATCGCAAATAGATCACTTATCTTTTTTAATTTAAAATCTGCCTAATCTAACTTCCATACAAAAAATTACCTTTTATTAAGAACCCTCCTACCGGTTGAAGATTTCTACTAAAATGTAGATAAGAATACCAGGCCCTATTAATTTTTTTTAATTAATATTTTTAATGAAGATGGGGGATCCTTCTTCTGGTTTGTAGGTCGTCTAACACTTGTTCCGAAATTTCTTAAGTTATCTCTAAGATTGCCGTCCCATCCACTAAACCCCCTATCCTTTTTAAAATATATCTTACATTTTTTCCTGTTTCTCTTCTTTGGGATTGGGTTGGGGAAAAATTTTTTGCCAAAACTGGGTCAAAAAATTAGGAGAGTTTTAGAAGAAGAACGCGAGAGACGTCACAACATAAATTGATATTATGATAAAACAATTTAAGAACTTGTAATTCTTCAAATAAAAGAATATTTAAGCATCGCAGGATATATTAATTACATGATGAGTATAAAGTGATGTTTAAACTAATAATTTAGTACAAAAAATGAATAAACATTGTTTTTCTAACTCTGGTAAGCGTAACTCTAGGAATTCCAGAAGACTTTTCCAGCAGTTGATGAATAGTTTTGAAAAGTTAGAGTCCTAAAACAAATTCAAAATTCCTTTCCTTATTCATTTAGCAATGAAAACTTTTGCTGTAGAAAATTAAGATGATCTGAACTTATAACGATTTTTGTTATAAAAGGACTAGCCGCGTTACCCGCTCTTTCTCTGGATTTCATGATGTTTTATGACTATATACCGTTTATGAGTTATTGATATCCAAGTCCTAACATTAAGAATTCGATTGCATTGAAAAACATTCTTACAGCCCTCGTCTCTTGATTTAAAAGGGATAGAGCTCGAATTTTTGAAGGAAAGTGTAATTATTTTTTACACTCTCGGTTCCTCTCTCACAGAGTTGATTTCCACAAAACACATTTTTAGCGGATATGCAATCAACAACAACAACAACAACAAAAAAATGTTGCCAAGTTTTTTTCAAGTTTGTCGATCTAATAAATTAAAAAATGGGAAATTCTATGTATGAAGTCCTCATAATACCCTCTGACAGTCGATATTCGCAAATCTCTTGTTTTTAGTGGCTTTCTACTCCATAAAAGTAACATGCTTATCTAATTCCAAGCCTGTAGGTCTAATAGTTACGAGGATCTCGCTATGAGTGAGGAAGGAAATCTATTTTCTGCTATATACCGGTTACCTATTTCAAACAATTTCAATAGAAATTTGCTTTATGTGAACAATTATGATCCCCAAGAATATCTGATACTCCTCTTGAAAATGATTTACTGTCTTATGCAGATAGTGGGTGAATATTAACATAGCAATGTTCAGCTACATGAGGGCTTTTGGCGACAGACCACAAATTTTTTTCCATGGTCAAGGACGTGGATGACACCCCCAGCTGGCACCTTCCCTCCTAACTACCACACCACACCAACGGGAGGACGTTTCAGCTCTCGACAGATTTAACGTGCATCGCTGCCCTACACGGCGGGTCTTTAGTGGTACTGGGCTCGAACTCATGACATGCCTGCCATGATCCGATTCCTTGACCACTGGTTTACCACAGCCCCTCCTGGTAGTGGGAGAATCGTGTCCAAGTATTTGTCTTTTTTCCGTCAACGATCGAAAGCAAACATTTAGCCATCTGATTTCTGTTTTGTTGTTTTAAACATAAGATTTTTAAACATAACTCTTATTTATATCTTGACATATTCGTTGAGACAAAAACAGATTAATCAATTGTTTTAACTCGGTAATGATTGCTTACGAAATGTTGGAAACCAATTTTCATGCTTCTCATATTTAAACTATCAAATTAAATTTTTTTAGATGTAATTTATTGCATTTTTAAATATTTTAGAAATTTTTAATATGTAATTTATTGCATTTTTAAATATTTTAGAAATTTTTAATATTAATTATTGTATACTAAAAGGTTCAAAAATTGATATAGATGATTAATCTACTGATGGGAGAAGTGTTAAGTGTCCCTTGACCCGCATCACAAAACTTATCATAGTGACTCGTAGACTAGACATTACTTATATTTATGTTTGTTTGAAAAATTTACTGTTTCCCATTATCTTTTCTTGCCTTATGCATTCTACGTTGCTTATTTTTGTATTATTTAAGGAAAAATCTAACAGTGTGCTCTGTTCGTAATTTTTTTTTATAATTCGTAATTGCTCGTAATTAATCTACAATACATTCAAAATTCAAATTCATTATTTTGTATTCACACACACACACACACACACACACACACACACAAATAAAATATTAGAACACACAAACCTCTTAGTAAAATTTACAAAAAACTAAGTTACGAAATTAAAGTTGTTAAGACATTTGCATTTATAAACTTGAAAAAAAAAGCTGAAGATCAATTTCCTAATAATGATCTTCAGAGTTACCTAACGGTCATGTTGAATGAATGAGTGAATATTAACGTCACACACACTGTTCAGCTACACGAGGGCTTTTAGCGACGGACCACGTAATTTTGAACCATGGTCAAGTGACGTAGATGACACCTGAGCTGGCACCACCCTTTCCTAACTACCACACCACACCAACGGGAGGGCTTTTCAGCTCTCGACAGGTTTAGCGTGCATCGCTGCCTTACACGGCGGGTCTTTAAAGGTAATGGGCTCGAACTCGAGACAAAGACAGCCACGATCCGATACCTATATCACTCAGCTACCGCGGCCACATGGTCATGTTGAAAAGCTTCCCTAAGCATTTCGTATAAAAAATATTCAATATGAAATCAACATGTTTACAGTAAAGTTTCTGTGATTCTCAAGAAATCTGTTCCTTAAGTTTATATTCAATTATTAAACCAAATTTTCATGAATGCTTCGGAAGTTGAAAGTAATTTGTATTCATACAGAGTTAGGTCAAGTGTATGCCTCATAATAACGAAGATAGTTTAAGGTGACTGGTAATTAGCATAATTTGAAACAATATTGAAATAATTAATGAATTCATTCATGAAGACTGTTCACGGACTTACCAATAACTCAATGACAAGGTTTCTAGCAGTTCATGAACAACTACTAATTGGTGTTGTACATGTAGATAACTCGTCTTTTTCTAGTCTAACTAGTCAACACAGCATTAATTAAGAATTTCACAGTGACGAGACAATTTAAAATGAAGATTTCCCATTTAATTTTTTGTGTTGTTTATTAATATAATTTATTTGGCATTTTTGTTTTGTTTAAGGTATCCGCCTACGTTCGGAACCGGGATTTTAAAAAAGCGCATAAATGGATAATTTTCATGATATTTAGTGTCACTTATATTAGAACACATGTATAAAATTGCTTGACATTTTGGCAAAAAAGTTTATTTAAATACAATATTTCGGTAAAAAATTAACTTAGAATAGCCTTTTTTTTCAAAATGTTCTCCTTTTGTGAAAAATGCTTCTATTATAATAATATTTTGCCTGTACATAGCTCAGACCTCTGTACAGAGGCTCAACTATGATTTTTAAAAAATTCACATTATTTTCAGTGAGTGAGTGAGTGAATATTAACGTCGCACTGTTCAGCTACACGAGGGCTTTTGGCGACGGACCACGTAATTTTGAACCATGGTCAAGTGACGTGGACGACACCTGAGCTGACACCCCCTCTCCTAACTACCACACCAACGGGAGGACGTTTCAGCTCTCGACAGATTTAGCGTGCATCACTGCCCTACACGGCGGGTCTTTAGTGGTACTGGGCTCGAACTCGTGACAAAGCCACATTATTTTCAGAGTTACAACTAATTGAAATAATTATCGGCGTTTTTTTTTCTCAAAATTTCTCCCCTCTTCTGTCGTAAAACATGGATAAACCCACTTCTAAGTTATATGTTTCAAAAATTCTAGTTGAGCCTCTGTACAGAGGTCTGAGCTATATATAGGCAAAGTATTATTATAATAGAAGCCTTTTTCACAAAAAGGGAACATTTTGAAAATTGGTCATTCTATGTTCAATTTTTGTCAAAATATTGTATTTAAATAATTTTTTATTGTAATACTATTCTTAAAACAATTTTATATACTTTTTCTAATCTATGTGACACAAAATATCATAAATATTATCGATTTATACGCTTTTTCAAAATTACAGTTCCGAACGTAGTCGGATACCTTAAGTAAAGTATTTAAAAACGTTACTGATAGATGTAATTAAATGTCCAATGAAGTGATGAAATTATAAGAGGATGTTCTACAAAATTTGTTAAAAATTGAATAGTTAAAAAAATTTCAAATTGGACACATACTGTACTTATTAAAAAGAAACACAGAATTAAGTTCACCATGTTGATTTTAAAAAAAGAAACTGAAAGGTATGTTTCGCATTTAAAAGAATAGAAAAAAAAAATTTTTTTTTAAAAAATGGAGGAATTTTTTTTAAGGAAAAGTTGATACCGCAGATACAAGAATACAAATCAAGAATGAAAGGTAATTTAAATAAAATTAAAATGATTAGAAGAGCAAAAAGGAAGAACTATGAGGAGCATTTATGCACTTTTAACGATTTCTCAAAGAAAAAGGCCTTTTTAGGTTAATAAACTAATATTTTGTCTTTTTCTCTTATGTTTAATTATAATTAAAAGATGTAATAGTTTTAGAGTAATAGAAAAACTATCTTTAATTTAGCTATCTTTAAATATTTTACCAATACATAATATTACCTAATTTTTTTAATATAAAGATACGAATTTGGATTTATTCGGTGCGGCATATAAAATATTTTTAAAAAAATAGATTTAAAAAAAAAAGAAATGGTAATTTTTAATGGAATATATCTAAAGCAAAAAGAAAATTTCTGTACTACTCCCTTTTGTTTTATCTTAAAATCCTAAAACATCTAATAGGATTTATCATTGTCTAAAATTTGTTTGATTATATTTGTTTTTAATCATATAACCTGTTTTTAAGACCAATATAAAACAAAATGTATGCAATTTCGAGTTATTTTTAATAGGTAATAATTTCTTTGAAACTATTGTGGCTTTTCATCAAATTTTCTATAATTTGTTAGGTTTAGTCCACCAAATAGTTTTATGAATATTTTATTCCATTCTAATAATCTCTGTATTATAAATAGAATCTTATACTGCATTCAGTTGCATTAAAAAAATGTTATCTTGAAAACTGTTTCACTTTTTTATTAAATTTAAGAACTTATATAATATAAATTATATCGTAACTTACTACAAATTTTTATAATTTGATATAATTTATATTTCTTTCAATGTGCTATTTAATAACATTTGAATATGGATGAAGAATTTTGTGTTGAATCACAAATGAAAAAAAGTATAGAATTTCAAATATTCTTTAATAAAAGGGTTTTTGTAAAAACTGGGGATTGTTGTTTTTCTTTTTTTATACTATATTTTCTTCTCCATTTTATATTTATTTGAAGTTACACGAAAAGTTCCAAAAAAATCCAGATTTTTATCACAAAGTGAAATAGAAAAATGCAAGTTAGGATAAAATCAAAAATTAAAATTTTGAGTCAGTTTATTTACTTGGAAATAAGCTTAGGGTTTTTCGAGGGATGTCGTAATTTTGAATCATGGCCAAGTGACGAGGAGGACACCTGAGTTTTAACTCCCTACCCCCTAACCCCCACCACACCAACACAAAATCCTCAATCATTTGAAAAAGATGTAGGAACATGAAATTTTTTTGTAATTATAAGAGAAATTCTTTTAAGGTATGAAACATTCTTTAAAACTGTGTACTTATAAAAAGAAAGCATTTAGGGGTCTTGTGTTCCACAATTATAAAATAAAAATGGTGAAAATTTTAAAATTGGGAAAATTTAAAAATAAGATTTTTCCCCTTTTCTATTCTTTAAGATTATGATTATTTTAAAATTAAAAATATGCTTTTTTTGGGAAAATTTGGGGGAAAAAAATTGACCCTTAAGGAGTCTTACGCAAAATACATATATTTTTGTTTTACGCAGCTCTTGGGAGAGAATAAGTATTGTTGTGTTTTTAATCCCACCACGCGGTGTAAAACGGCCCACGGAATCCATAGCGACAAAGAGCAGGGCCCGGGTTAGCCGACTTTGGACATACAGCAGACAGAATGATTTCGCTTGGTTCTACTCCAATTTTTAGGGAGAACACTTTGGTGGCGGTCAAGGGCTTCCCACCTCTCTTCTCCTCCCACCAACCTCACGAGAGGATTTGTGGCTCGATGGCTATTTAGAGTGCACCAAGAGAAAAGATAACGTCTTTAAAATATGCGTTTCATAAAAAAAGGGAAAACTTTCGATTTTAAGGGTAACTATATTTTTAATAGCAAAAAATTTAATATTAGAGGAAATTTTTGAGAGGTATTTTGGGAAAAGGGATATACGTTTTTATTACAAAAAATAGTAAGCTGCCTTAAATGATAAAATAATATAATCCGAAAATTTGCCACACACACATGAACTTCATTAAAAGGTGGAATTTCCCCAAAAAAATTTCTTAAAAAATAGTTACTAAGGAATTAAAATTTCACAATAGAGGTTATTTAAAAAAAAATCCAGCTTATTGGCAATAATTCAGATTATACAGACATGTACCGAATAGTGCATAAAACACACCAAACGCTTCACGTTAAAAAAAAGTTGGTAGTAACAGTGTAATGGGTCTATTCATGAACCTCCTACTAATTCTTTAGCGAAATTTACTTCTTTTAAATATTGTTCTATTGAACACTTTCTCCCGAAGAAGAAGATGTGATTTATGTAAATCAAGGTTTATATTTAAGCATTAACTTTTAGGTTCGATAAGAGAGAGAGAGGTTAGGAGCTAGATGATAGAAGTTTATGGTTAACTTTAAAGTAGTAGAAAGCTAGTCGGGAGTGACTCGCTGATTAATTGCTTCATATTTGAAATTGATAATTGAAGATTTGGTCAATTAGGCATTTGAATTGGAGCGGTATCGAATAGAGGTCGAATAGCTTAGAACGGAATTTTGATTATTTGGAACGTGAATTGCCAAGAGGTTTCAAGAGCAAGTGATTCAATTCATAATTAAATATTAATTATCTTGTTTATCTCGCTCTCTTTGGCTCCAATACTTATTTATAGGTGCATTTCCTAACCTGGGTTATTGAGATTTGTTAGGTTGTTGAGACTTGTTAATAAATTATGTTTGTTATGAGTATGGCTAATCTTCATTCTAACTCTCGAACATTGATGGATATGAGAGGACATCCATCACAACAGTAGTGTTGACAATCAATTCTCTGACTCTTTTCTTCTTTCTCCTCTCTCTGTTTTATAAACTAAACTTTTTGATGGAAAAAATTGAAAAGAAATTAAAAAAAGAAAAGACTTTGTACAGCTTTAACATTTCAAGGTAGTCCTTTCAAACTTTAGATTCAATCCCTTGTGTAGGAAGAAAATAAATTTTCAAAATATCTTGTGACATCTCTCGCGTTCTTCTTCTAACATAACTCCTACGTTCTTTGACGGCCACGATTAATGGCAAAACTTTTCCAACCCAAATCCAAGAAGTAAAAACGAAGCAAAAATGCAAATAAGATAACCTTTAAAAGGATTGAAAGTTTAGTGAGCAAAGATGGCAATTTAGAGAAAGCTTAGTTCGGAAAAAGTGGAAGTGTAATTAGAAGGCCTACCAAGAAATCACGGAGATCCCGCCAGTTGTACAAGGTGCATACTATTGCACTCGAGCCTAACCTGAATATCTGAAGTTGATTGGACCTTTGAGTATTCCTCCAAGGTAGGAAGATTGTATTCTGAACGCTAGTATATTATTGAATCGAGATTAGGTGGATCTAATTAGTTATATTGATAAGTGATCTAATTGCACGATCTGACTTAGTTAAACGGCCGTACTTTGGTTTATTCTCACTTAATATAAGTTTGTTCGTTATCTAAGTAATTTAAGTTAGATTCTTAATAAAAGTCATATTAAGAATTATAGAATGTCTCATCCTTCCGATAATCCCACACCTCTTACTTACGCGGAAACCCCAAGACATAGCTATCGACAGATGGCCATGTCGCAATCTTGCAATGCAAATGATTTTTGAAAAATTCAAATTCAAATTAAATATTTAGATTTATTATTCTCAATTTTAAAATACGAGTATACGAGTTAGATGTATATCAGCTATAGGGACTTTAGTTTAGCTGAAAACTCACTCTACGAAAAGTTGAGGAAAACTGTGAAGAGAGAGAGAGAGAGAGAAATGTTTATCGACTGATTAATATATTTAAATCAACGCAAATTTTTATTCATTTTTATAAATGCTTACGATGTTGCTATCTTTTTATGTATAGAATCAAGACCTAAAAGAAATTGAAAAAAGTTTTCCTTAAAAGCAAAGAAATAAATAGCTCTTTTTTAAAACTCGTGTCGCATATTTTTTCGTAAATTTCGTAGTTTCATAACTTCGAAGATAAATCTAAAATTTACAGCTTGGTAGAATTGTAGAAAATTTTGAGAAATTGATTACATTTGAAGCCGTTTGACATAATATATTTTTTCCATATACAATGCTTTTAGAATAATATAAATCACACACACACACAGACAAAGCTAGTTTTTAAATTTATCTTACAAGTATTTTACTGCTCCGTTTTGAGACAAAAACTATGAATTTCCATCAGGAATTTCTTAAATATTTACTGTTGATTAAGTTGTATAGTTTTTGATGATAGCGTTTTCCCGTAATTTTTGTTAAATACTGATTCTATATTTAAATTTATATCAAATGAAATATTCCGACAATTACTAGACATTATAATCTAAGACGTTTCTTAAATGGATAGAGACAGTATAAAAATAACTTAAAAATAACTTCAAAAAATAACTTAAATTATGTTCATTATGGACCAGTGGTCTCCAACCCCCGGTCCGTGGATCAAATACTACTGGTCCGCTCAAGAAATCTTAAATTATTTCCATTTTATTTACCGCGGTATATTTTTCTTGGATTTGGGCTACTTTTTATGAAAATCACTTTATATTCCTTGTTAAATCCCTTTATATTCATTTTTGGTATGTTCATTTTCATTATTCCGAAGTTTAAATACAAAAAATTAAAATAAAATTATTAAATCAAAACAATCTAAAATATAAACAATCAACATCCTCCCCCTCAGCGGGCCTCGATAAAATTATCAAAGTTGACCGGTCCGCAGCGATGGAAAAGTTGGGGAGCACTGTTGATAGATCATTGAAAAAAAAATTCGCTGGATTAAAATTTTCCATTATATTAGAGCAACTGTTCATTTTTGTACACACATACCCCATTGCTCATCTCACTTAAAAGTAAACTTCACTGACAGAAGAGATGTGATGTTGAAAAAAATTTTATCAAAAGCTCATGAGTGTTTTACGTTGTTCGGTGCAATAATTTACGATGACTAACGTCATGTTTTAATGACAACGTAGATGAGGAATATGCAGGTGGCTAAAGAAATACTCGTAAGTTTAATAGGTAAGATCTCTGAATGAGAGTTTAATGAAATAAACGAATTTAGCAATAAATAAAAAAATACAATATCTTAAACATCTTAAAGTGTTTAAAGCTGCGATCAGGAGTTTAAAACAATGGAAAATCCTTTATCGAAACAAATAATGTATCAAATGACTTTATTTACAGCGTTTGACATTTTTTGTTTTAACTTTAATGTTTAACACAACAAAATGTACATTTTTACACAATTATTTTTTCATCTGCTTCAGTATGATGCAGGTGTTTGCTTGCTTCGTGATTTTAAATTTCTATCTATGTATTCACAGTTCAGAATTTGCACCTTTTTATCAAAAATTCAAAAAAGTTATAAAAGTAATTTAAAAAGTAATAAATATGTACAACTCTGCAGACGTTAAATAGAAGTATCTAATCTCTTCAGCATGAGATATAAGAGAAGAGCGACATGAAAAAGAACGATACAGTTACAAGAGTTTAACATTTTATTGAAATGGAGTTGTTACTCTTGTGAATTTTAACGCTCTGCTTTTGAAAACACGAGAAACAAATGTTTATATAATTTTAGCATGGAACATTTTATAATTTTTAAATGTAACTTGAGAAGTTAAATTAATTTATGCGTTTTTAATTTCGTGTTTGAGTAGTTTTTCAATAAAAAGAGAGTTCTGAAACTTTTTTTAATCGAATTTTTTAAATATACCTTTTTTTATTGTAAAGGAGAATTACACTATTGCTTATATAATTAATTATAATTATTAATAATTTATATTTTTACATTAAAAGTTTAAAAAATTCCGATTCTTGCTTTTCTGTTATGGTACTATATATATATATGGTATATATATATGTATACATACATTAAGAAAGGAGGACTGATATTTTACTTTCTATGCTGATAACTTCAATTCAAAAGGCTAAGGCCACAGTTAAAAGATTATGCTCACAATTGCTAAAAAAGAATGTTATTCGTAACCATTATTGACCTAGTTCTAAAATGCACAAGCAAGGTTGTTATTAAAGATGATAAATTTAATTTGTGTACCCGAGATAAATTTCTTGTTAGCAAAGGCAAAATAACATTTCAAATAAATGTTTTTAGATAAGAATCGTTGCGACGAAAGATAAAGTGCAAAATGTAAATAGTGAAATAAAATGGCCTGAAATATTTGTTAAAAGCGAAAATATATGAGATTTTATACACGTGTACACATTAGGCTCGTGATTATTCTTAATAGTAAAATTTTTAAAAACGGAAGAAAACTGTACCTTTGGATCCACACGTACTAATGAAATCGAAGTTACGCATATTTTATCCAAGAACAAGATTCCAACAATTCTCATTTGAACTAAAAACAACTTAAAAGCATTCGGTCTTCTCTCTTACAGAGTTTTAGAAAATTACTTTCCAAATTCCTTACGTATAATGATGTTGTAATTTTAATATCACATCGTATATCTATGACTAGACATAAAATCAGACAGAGCTGAAAGAAACGCATCTACACCGACTGAATTACAAAGAAAAAATTAAAGAATATAATAAAATGTTATTGAAGGTGGTAAAATGCTTTTTTCGCAGTTCAATTATTGCAAAGAATTAACTTACAGTCGGATCTCTAATTAATTTATTTTTAATTAATTTGATTAAGAATGAACTAAATTAATTTTTTCTACAAATTTATATACTTTCATCGTATTTTTTAATTTCCAATGATTGTTTTATTCTTAAAGTTTTAGATGTGTTAAACATTTTTATTTTCATAAACATATACATACTTCTCAAGTTCTTAGTAAAACTTCATAAAAAATATATTGATTATTAAAATATTGACCAATAAAACATGTGTTGATTTTATTTTTAATGATAAGTTAAAAATAATTGTGCAAAAAAAACATAAGTCAAAACAAAGAGACTCAGTTATCAATTGCTAAAAACGCTCGGTATTTTGCACATTGGCGAAAAGTACCCGCATCACTTTCTAGTGTTTGTAAAAAGTCTAGTGCAAAAACTTTTCTAGTGTTAGTAAATAAGCTTGATTCTGCAGTAAGTGTATTTGTATGCATGAAGGAAAACTTTATCCCCTTGTAATGATAACATGTACTACTTACTTGTTTTTGTTATATAAAGTGTTTCTGATTCAAATCCTGAGTTAGCTATTTTCATAATTATACTTTTTTAATGATAATGTATAATAGTCAAAGCTATAATACCTATAGTAATTAGTTAAAGTTTTTAAAAAATGTATCAAGTAGAATTTTAATTTGCTCGTGAAGCACAATAAGCATTGTTAAATTAAGAAATTAATAATGAAAAAATTATAAAATTTATTCGTAATACATATCTTTATAACTAAGAAAATTTTCCTTTTTAGTTTTTTTATTAGAAATATTTTAAATAATAAAATTTTTTAGTTACGAGTTGCATATTTCTTACAAATATGTGTAAAAATAAATGGATTATAAGAAAATTTCAATTCATAAATTGATTGAAATAAATCACAAAAAACATTTTATGGAAATGAAATATTTATTTAAAAGCATGTTTTTCAATTTCATGTTAAATTCAGTATTTTAAATGCATTATCACAGTCATAGTTTAATAGCATAAAGAAAAAGGCTATTTTTAATTTCTCTCGAATTTAAATACAAGATATCATTTTAAAAATACGAATTTTGAACAATGACTTGGTAAAAATGGTACATCTATTCATATATCAAGAAGTATAAGATGCACAAAGAAAAAAATATATAAAACAGTCTCTATTCAATAATGAAACCCGTAAATTGATTTATCTCCGGGGAAAAGAAATGATATGAAGCATATATGACAGTTCCAAAATGATCAAGTATTTCTTCAGACGTAAAATATTGTAGGTGTAAAAAAGAGCATTTCTGTTCATATTACTTAGAAAACATCTTTTTAGAAACTGTATGAGTTTCAGGAAAAAAATGTCTTTTGTTTCAAGTATAAAGTAAGATTGATTGACTTTGTTTTATCAGCACTCTTAATACAAATGTAATTTTTTTTCCATAATTAAATGAGAATACAAATTTCAAAGTTAAATTTTGAATAGAACTAAATCATCGACGTAGAAAATTTCATTTCATTCTAATACATCATTTGGTAATGATTTAAAAAAATTTAAGAAAAAAAATCCTTTTGATTATAAAAACAAAAATATTTAGCCAATTTTATCTATTTTCAGTCAAATAATTCCTTAATAGAATACAAATAACATGCTTAAAAAGGATGAGATTTTTTCTCATGGACACTGCCTGTCAAAATATATTTTATATAATATTGGTTTTTATTTAACAGAAAGAAGCTGATTTGTTCTGACTTTTTTTAGGATTGAACCTTTGCTTTCTTTACCTAATTTCAAATGAGGGTGACGAGTTTAGGATACTTGAAGCAAATAGAAAATATGGCGATTATTTCTCTTTGCTGTTCTACTTAGCTGATTGCCACAAGCACTATAAAGTTCCACTAAAATGACTGTACAGTAAATTTAAAGTTTTATTCTTCAGGGACCGCGGCATTGTTTCTTCGGCTTCCCCTAGAGGGCCTTCTGCCACCTCCAAACCTCTTTTTTGGAGCAGCTTCAGTCGATGTTTCTGATTCTTCATTATTAGCTTGAGGTGCTTTTTCCGAACTTGGCGCTGCTTTTTCGGAAGATTGTGAATTATTTCTACGACGGTAATTTCTTGAAGGTTTAGGTGTCGTGGTGGTAGATGAAGAAGAAGCATCACCCTGATTCTCATCAGTTTTCTTCAAGTCGTGACGATCGGGTTTTGGCATTCTGGCGGGTTTTCTGGAAAATGAGGGTAGAGTAGGCCTAGGTCGGGCTTCTCCGTTATTTCGTACATGCATAGGACGAGGCTTTCTTGTACCTCGAGGTACAATGAAAGGTGGCCCTCCTGCATTGCCATTACCATTTTCCTTTGGTAGAGATGGAGCACTTGTTTCAGCTTCCAGAGGTTGGATTTTTTCAGGTTTAGCTACATCTTCTGGTTCTGCGTCTAGCTTTTGAGGATTAGTTTCATTTTCAGGTTCTTCTGGAGGAGGACTTTCTGTGGTTGGTTTCCTTCTTCCCGATCTGCGTCTACTATCTCTTTGTGCATCGACACTTAGAGCACTCAGAAGACAGAGAAGACAAAGAATGTATATGGTCTTGGGACCCTTAAAAGAGAAAAAGTTGAAACTGTATTAAAATTGTAGGATATATGTAATAAGTTATTGCATTTTAATTACACATTATACATATTTTTTTCATTCCCTGAAATTTCTTTTAACACAAGATAATTTATTAATTTGTAATTATAAGAAAAAAGGAGTTTTTATTTATCTGATTAAAAATAATACTTTAATTGTAATACAACAAATACAAATCTAGTAACCTATACACACAATTCTAACAGTACATTCATTTGCTCAACAATGAAATATGAAAAAAAAAAATCCTTTACCATTATTTCACTGATATACACTATTATTTATCCTCACAAAAATAATAAAAATTTGGAAGGTACAATTCTATCCAAAAACTAAGAAATGAAATGATTTTTTATGTGAGACATACTAACTATTATATTGAAAAACCAAACAGAAATCATATTGAAAGTTTTTTGCGAATCAGTTTTTAGAGATGATATTGTAAAACGCTAACGTGTCAATTAAATCACTAAATAAGAAACTAAACACATGTTAAATTTATATTACATAGTTCTGAAAAAGGTCTATAAGTATAACAGATCTGTCAGATACCGAAATAGATTTAGCAAAATGTCTGATTGAGCTACATAGAATTTCCGGATTATTTTTAGAAAGAGTAATTTTTGGGCGAACTATTACGTTTATTTAAAATAAAACCTGATTCTCCTGATGAAACATTTATAGCACCAGAATATTTAAGAGATGCTTATTTTTTTACTTCTTTAAAATCCATCATTTATAGTAATATTGTAACAAATGGTCATTTTTAAAAATTCCATATAACCTTGAAATACTTTTTTAATGGAGGTTTTTAATTAAAAATGCATGAAACACAACGAGAAAAAATAAACAGAAAGGACTTTTAAGCTGCACACACGAACGCGCGTGCACACACACACATACATATATAGCTTAAAAATTTACATCATATAAAAACATTTATACAAAAAATATATATATGAAATGCCTTTCACGAGAAGTTTTTTTCTTGATTATTAAATATTATGTTTATGTTGTTGTAGAATACTAGGAGGCTTGGTACTTTTGAATTCACATTTATTGATGTAGAAGGACATTTCAACGTAAGTATACGTATACAAACACACACAAAACAATTAACACAAATGATTATTTTTCAAAGATTATGGACACACAATTATAGTAACATTATAAAGCAAATATCGACCGGCCAATTTTCCTTGAGAACTCGATCTTTTATATGAAGTGGCAACCGGAAGTTACAAAATCCACATGATTTCCATGGACGGTACTTGTGATTGTTGGAAAGATATCCGATGAGTCTCATATATGTAAGCTTATTTTAAAAACGAAGAGCTGTTAATTTTTAAGACATAAAGACGATTTATACGATTCATTTTGACGTTGTTTTGCACGAAGAGGATTAATGAATTTTTTAAAAACTTTAAAATGAACAGATTAAGCATATTTATTGCTAATTCTTACACAATTATCGTTCCTTTTTTTGATTTTTAAAATTAAATATCCAAGCATTTTTTTTTTTAGAAAAATTAGGTGATGTACATATTTTTAAGATGTTTTAATAAGGCGATATACAAATTTATTTTTTCTATGATTAATAAAGAAGAGGCTCATTTTAAAGAATTGGTGATGAAATAAAGAACTTATAGAAAGAAATAATATTTTCATAAGAAATTATTCATACTTATTGTCATATGATTTTGAGAAATTATATATTTATGTATTGGACTCTTTATTTTCTGATAAACCCATATAATCTACACTTACAGACTCTTATTTAAAATCTATATGCATATTTTTTCGTTTATTTTTTATTCTAAGATATTTGTTTTTCAATTGATTGAACTCTTTGAAATGGGATGGTTTATAAATAAGAAATTAATAAAATATCAAAAATATTGAAACATATATATGCTTAAATCTTTAACAGAGCAACGAGACAATATAGAGAAAATCCATATTCGGTCATTCACTGTGTTTTTATACGTTTTAATCTTACGAGTTATAATTGAACGGAGTCTTTTATGGCAAAATTTTAGTAATGGGCTCCATATAGGGAAAAAAACTCCAAAAGTTGCAATATTTTAATAAGTTTTATTACTCTTTCGTTATTATCAATATATTTTTAGAGATTTATTATATTATAAGAATTTCACGTTCCATATTATAAAAACTTTAGCTCTTTTCGAAAATAATTTTCATTTGTGAATATTTCATTTTTAAAAAGTTACATATCATATTCTGTAGAACTGAAAACTAAATTTCAGTCATAAATTTATTTCAAAAACTTTTCTTTTAAAGGAATTTCTGAGATTTAATAGATATAAAGAATTTATTTTTATAATATTAGTAATTTTTTTTTATTTAGTTAAGAGTTTATTCATAATTTATTTTGGTAATCTAAAATACAAAAATATAAATATAATTGGGCTTCAAACTAATAAAATTCAAAATGCTAAAATTTAAAAAGTTCTTCCTGTAATTCATATATGAACTCACCCTACCAACTTTTTAAGTTTAAAAACTTTTGCTGAATTGCAGCAGTTAAAGCAGGGACAACATTATGCTATTAAAGTTCGGCAAATATATTGACAGATACTTAAAAAGTAATAAAAATTAAGGATTATAGTATTATTTTCCGGTTAATACATTTGATATTATCCGAACATATAATTTATTTGAGGAATTAAAACTACATAAGTAATAAGGATTCAGGTAAGAATTTTAACCGGATATAGTTAAATGAATAAAATTATGAAATGTGCATGAATTTATCAAACGTAAAAGAAATTTCAAATCTCAATTTAAAGAAATTACTACACACTACCAAAAGGAATTTAAGGAATGAAAAAAATCAGTATCTAGGAATACTTCTTAAAATGTAAATTTATTTTAAAATAGGTAAAAAATAAATGAAAATATTTTAAAAAGTTCTTGAAGAATATAATAGAGAATTTAGAAACAATTTCTATACATGGAGCCTTCATGTTATTTATTCGAAATACGAATCAAAATATCAAAGAAATATTAATGTTTTAAAAAGTAAAATTAATGTACATCATGAATTTTGAATTCTTATCATATGTTTAAATTATTTTATATATAGAATAAATAGTTTTTATTGCAAAAATCTGTTCAAATAATAGACTTCTAAAAGGTTATCACTGAACTAGTACTATGCAAAGATTAAAATTCATTTAAATTTCATTTTAGTCATCTTTGGAATGAGTAATGTCCAAATATATTTTGCAAGTAATCAATATTTCAAGATATGGATATTTGAAAAGTGGAATAATTTAAGCCAATATTTCCAAGGAATTTTGTTGAAGCATAATCATGAAAATGATGTGTTCATTCTGAAAAAGACAGATTTTAAATTTTTTATTTTGTCGTAATATTCTAAAATAATCGTACAATTCCCAAGAATTCAACTTCTATTTATGAACTTTTGCTTCCCTTAGAAAAATTTCTGCTTCGTCTTTATAAATATTATTCTTCACACTGCTTTATTCAGTTGAATCAACATGGCTTCATAAAACGCAGTGAAACCGTAAACTTGTTTTATGAGGATAAAATCAACTTGAAAAATAAATAATAGGTAAATTAAGATATTAAAAATGTCATTTTGAAACTACAGAATAAGGAATAAGTAATTATTTCAAAAAGGTTTGTTCGAAAAAGTAAATCCACATGTTCGATAAATATTACAGATCAAATTTATTAAATAAAATGAATGCACTAAAAAATTATACTCCCAAAAATATAGTAAAATTATGAAGACAGAGATTAACATCTATGAGAAATTAATCCAACAAGACTATTCTGGAAATTTCTATTACCGATTAATGCCCTGGCAGTAATACTTTTTTGTTTCTCACTGTTCGTAAGAAAACATTTGAATTCTAAGTAGAGTGAAATACGTTTAACGCGAAAACGCTTAAGGCGAAATATTGGTTAACACGAAATAATACGACAGTCCCGACAAACTACTACGTGTTTCCATGCATTTTTACTTTCTCTTAACACAAAATGAAAAGATTTCCCTTTTGGGAATGAACAAAATACGAAAAAGACCAGTTGGATTGGATTGTTTTATTGTATTATCGGAAAAATTTACTCAGTAGAGGATGATAATGTGTGTACAGCTCCAATTATGGTGGACAAAGACATTTTAGAGTTTGTTTAAAGCCCCCAAAATATCATTGATGCAGATTCCGACGATAAAATAAAATGGACAATGCAGCTCCAGTTCTCACATAATTCAAAATGGGAACATCATGAAAAGCATGCGCATTTGGCGAAATGAATTACAAAATGAACGATATCAAACAATTGTTGACAATTTGATGCTAAAAGAAACAATGTAAAGAAAAATATCAGATTATTTTCTAAAAACCCGATAAATGCTTTGTTTTCGAAAAAAATTTGATAATTTTGTATTAAATTTTTTAAGTTCTTGTGAATGCTATTGTTTTATTGATTTTTATTAAATACATGCATATATACATATCTATGTAAATAAAATAAACTCAAATAAACTTAATTTTGTTCATATATGTTTTATTTATTTTTTTTGCGATATCCTTTAACACGAAATTCTTTTAATACTAAAAATACTTCACTTTCGTATTAATCGTTTTTCATTGTATTTATTTCGTATTTTTTCGTAATGTAGATTATGTGATCTAATACTGTCATTCTTAAATACTTTCTTAATTCCTTAGAAATATGCAGACACCCTGAAAGAATTTTAAGAATAAATAAATAAATGAAATGGTTTCGATAGACAAGAGAAATCTACAAAAAAAATGTGAATAGATTGATCAAATAAATAAACTATTAATGGAGTGTGAAAAGTTGGGCAAGAGCACTTTCAATCACGCGGAAGCAAGAAAATAAACTGTCTGAAAAGTGAGAGTGTGGTAAGAGTGGTTAATCCTCAAAAAACAAATTAATTCTTGGGTAAGTAAAAAAAGATCGAGATTATGTGACTTACAAGTCAAGAGAATTCAGGTTTATTTACGAAAATAGGGTTGGTAGGTCAGTAAGGATTGTTGAATTTTAAATTTTTCGAATGCCCTTGTTCAAAAAATTATCTGTTTTATTTTCATTGTACCAAGAACTCTCCCACATTTGTCTATTGGTGCATTTGTATACAATGTCAATAAAAAAAATTACTTTTTTCGACTATTAAAGCTATTGAAAACCATACGCTTTTATTTTATTGGCAATGTCGCTATCATTTTGCTATCATCGAATTAACAAGTTAAACAAGCAGAGAATATAAAAGTGAAATAAATATAAATTGATATAAATACATTTAAAGTTGATTTTATCATATCTTAAAAACCATTATTTTTTTCATTTACTTAATTGAAGTTATAAAGTTAATCACACATAATGATTTCAATCTTATCTGGCATAGTTTTAGTATAACTTTCTATAAAAATATTTCAAAGATACAATTTCACAATTGAAAGAAGTAATTGAGATACGTAATTAGTTATTGATGGCAGCAAGAAGATCAATTTTTTGAATAAGAAAGGAAAATATTAATCACAAAATTATAAATTGTGCATGCGAGTATTTATAGTTTATTTAAGGTTTTACAATAAAAAAATTATATGTATTCCTCTTTGAAGGATTTTAACACTCATAATCTATCTCTATTAATTCTAATATGTTTAAGATTGTGAATATTAAAATGAATCAATCACAAGAATAGCAAAAGAATTTAAATTAATATTTCCACTTCATACGCGATACTGCATGGATTAATTTTCAACAATTTAGCACATTTTTGGATTCGATTTATTCGGAATTTTTAAGTCCACATTAAAGGTCTTATAAACATTAGAGAATAGCTGTATTTAGAATTAGAAAAATATATAAGCGAAAAAGTATAAATTGAAGTTATCTTAATATTAAAGACAAGGACGTAAAACACTTGGCATATTTTTTTCAGATCAGAAAATTTTCTAACGGTAATATTACAAATAGAGAGAGAGAGAGCAGCATATTTTATTATACTTCTATTTTCTATTCACTTCTTGTCTTCTTAGATGTTACGTTTCATCTCCTACACTATAATGCCTAATTGATAATTTACTTTCCCTACTAAAGTGAAATAGCTTATTTATAAAGTAATTCAAAACTTTATATAATAGATGTATATACTTATGAGAAACAGCACTAACTTATTTTATTAATGGAATACTTTTTCTATTTGAAAATGTATTTCTTTCAAGTTTAGGTCTTGGTCAATAATACTAATGAAAACAACCTTAATACACTGAATTACATCTAATAGAAGTCATGGTATGTTTTGAAAGCTGCGGTGAGCATAACAATGCTATATAAATGTTTATAATATCGTAGATCCTTATCAGCATCCACTGATCTTGAACTGAATTTTTATACTATCTCGAGATTTTATTTTAGATTAAGTTGTAGATGTTTATATTTATCCATTGACCGTTTAGTATTGAGCTAAAAATTAAAACAGGAAGTAGAAGAGCGATCAATATACAATTTAACTGTTGAGAGAAAGGAAAACTAAAAAAGTATAAACAGTACTCAATTTAAGAATAAAGGGGTTGAATTTCTCTTCAAGAGATTAAGGAAACTTAAAATATATAAATCTTTTAAGAAATACTGTATAATTTTTTTAATTATTTGCATCCTGAGATGTAGGAGAAAATATATCAGTATAATTCTCGCATATACATTCAAGTAATCCAAGGAAAAGGAGGAAGTAAACGCACAGTTTAACAAAGAATTTTATTTCCTATCTATACCATAATTAGACTTTTTGGATTAAGTTGAGTTAAATAAAATTATAATGACAGAAATTCATTTTATAGAGTATTATTTAAAGTGAATGTATTTCGCCTGAATCGTAACTACAAACTCGCGAATTATCAAAATGGATTAATAATAAAATAATATCTTTATAATTCATTTCCTATGATTAAACTATGCAAAGCATAGTCTTTACTTGAAAAAGAAAAAATAGTTTAAAAAATAAGAGATTCCTTTCAATTTTGGTTTCATGAAAATAAAAAAATGCTAACAGTTTCCGCATATTTATTAACGCAGGAATAAGAAAAATTGAATATCCTACATTGCACAAACTAATATATTTACAACAAAATCTAAATAAATTTACTAGAATAAACTGCCTTTTTCAAATATTTATGTAAAATAAGTTGAAAATATATTTAAAAATAGAAGGGGGAATAAATTTCGTCTTACCGTTGATGATATTACCAATTTGGTTTTGGGCCTTCAAATGAAATTTTTTTTTGTTCTATATTATAATAAGTAACTATACCCTCGAAATTATATAGCATATTTCCAAGAAATATATAAAAAGGAAATTTTTCTTACACTTTAGTAGGTGAATAGTAAATTTAATGACTTTACCATATATCAACACATTTTTGGTTAAGAAAATAATTAAATTCTCTAAAATATGTAAAATCGGATCTAAATAATACAATTTGAACTAATAATTCTTGAAAATTTATCCGGCACCATGAAACAACTTGTAGATTGCGGGTATCCATAAAGGGTAAAATCAGCGAAGAGCGAAAGCAATAATGAAGAAATTCGATAGTTTTTAAACGAAATTTTGAAGAAATCATAAAATTTATTTTAAAAAATTTAAATAATACTACTCTTTTTAAAATTTCAAAAATGTATCAACAAAATGAAATCATCGGTCTTAAGGAAAATATAATTAAATTAAAATCCTTAAATAAAAAATTCATTTTTAAGGAATTAATGAAAAAAATAACATCTTCAATTAAGTGCTTTTTAATTGTTGAAGTTCAACTAAACTACTAAAAAAAAATGACCTACACTAAAAGTGATATTAATCGAATACTCATTGAAATTCTATCCCGATGCTCACTTGCAACAAACCAATAAATATGTACATCACATAAAAAAAATAAGGATATACGCGAGCTTAAGCCAAATCACCAACACAAACATTGACACTTGTATGAAAACCATAAGTCAAAATCCATACCATGCTTAGAGATGTTGAGGGCCTAGTTGATTGCTACGGAATGACCGCTTTTACTGAAGTAGACATTTATACGGGCGGACAAGTTGCCCCAGTAACCCCTAGAAACAGATGCTTTCCAAAAGTCGCCAAAACTGTGAGTTTTGAGTTCACTGCCTGTTTTCTCTGGACCGGTTGTCGTAAGCTATGTAGTTGACTACCCTGAGCATTACTTCGGAAGTAAAATAACTTTAAAAAGAAAAGGAATGAAAAAGAAAAAGGAAAGTTGTTTTGTTCTGGATTTCACTCCATCACGTGAATGCCATTTTCTCCAGTATATGAAAGTTAAAAGATGCCAGTGAAAGTTGAAATGCAGAAAATTTCAACTTCTTTACGTTATGTTTAACTGTCCTCATTGCCTTGACGAAGAAATCCGCTAACGATTTTTCTCTGTGTGCAGAATTCGATAATTTTAATTCCTTCTAAAGTTCTAATTCGATATAAATGAAAGCTTTTGTACAACAGTTAACTTTTTCCCTTTAAGTAACCTTAAATGATAATAATAAATATAATTATTAAAAATTCTTGTGTTGTTTATAAACTAAATGTAGAATTTTTTGTCTAAACATTTTCTTATCGGGGTAAAATAGTTCGACTTCAAAATATTTAGTTTTTGAAAAAATATCACTGTTATATTTGATAAATATTTGTCAGTAGTCTAAAATCTGATATAATATAATCTCTAAACTGTATGAGAAAACTATGAGTTCAAAAGGGCTCAAAATTAAGAAATTAAATTGAAAATGTTAGATCTATGGACCGATGAGCTTTTTTCAAAACTATAAAAGGCAACGAAAAATAAAGAATAACGAAATATTTGAAAAAAAAAACCTCATTCCTTCTAAAAACCATATTGACCGAAAAATTCTAAATCACTTCAAATTCTATGAAGCAATTTTAAAGCTGTAGTTAAATAGAAAAATAGTTGAAAGATTTTAAATTTATGTATTCAAACGCAAAAGAATAAGATTGTAATTACTAAAACAGGCAAGACAAACTAATTATGTAGTACGAGTGCGGGTAGTATAGTTTTTAAGTATTAGTAGCATTTGTAACTTCTTTTAATGAAAAAGGAGCTCAAATACGGATTAAGTCTACGACGAAGAATATTCCTCCACTACGTGCTAGTAATTAACTAATTAGTTGCATCATTTGAGAAAAAGATCAAAAACTTTTTTCATTTTTTTCCATTTTCAATAGAAGGTAAGAAAGATTATTCTTCCCTAGGGTTTTTTATGAACAACTAAAGATTTTAAACTGGCCTCCAATTGACGGAATTTTTTGAATTTCAAAATATTGGTTGACAACAACAGCTTTGTGCAGTCAGGCATTGAAAATTATTAAAAAAGGAAATTAACACGACGACATCAAATTCTCTCATTTTTCAACAAAGATCTCCATTTCAATATTTCAGATTATTCAAAGAATAAAATTTAAGAGACTGTGTGAGAATTCAAAAGAAATTTTCTTCTCAAGTCGTGATACTACTTCCTGGCGTAAATGTCATTTTCGGAAATTTTAAGCTGTTGCTTCCTCTCTTTAAGTCACGATTGACTAGAATAATAGTTTGAGACATCCTTGGTTCCTTAAATGAACAAAAGTAAAATTCATTATTGTCTGCTTTCCATGTACTTCCATTTTTATTTAACATATTCAAGCTGTTCAGATTAAACTGATAAGGTAAATACCCACTACAAGTCATCTGGGAAATAGTCCTTAAAGATGAATATTTTTCTCACATTTACAGCAGATAACCATCTTTAATTTTCTGCAAAATAAATCAATAAAAGGCAATGAAGCAATTAGAGTGCTACAGGTTGAGAATCTGTGGTCTTCTTGATCATAAAGTGCAACCTTTTGAATGAATCCACATTTTGAAAATACACCATTTTATTATCCTCTTATTCTCAGTTGCTTATTTTTTAATTTATATCGTGGATTTCCTTTTTTTTCATTCTCACCTGAAAAATAATAACACAGTCGAACCTCCTATAAGAACCCCCTATTTTAGAATTTTTTATTTTTTTTTGAATTTTTTTTCCTTTGAACAAAAAAAAATTTTTTACCTTTTATCCCTTTTAAAAATTTTAACTTTCAAAAACGAAAAGGTTTGTATTTTCCTTTAAAAAAAATTTTTTTACTCGAGTTTTGGTTTTTTTTCTCCCCTATTTTTAAAATATTTCCCTTTTTTTAAAAATTTTTCCTTCAAAACAATTTTATGATAAATCAATGACCTTGAACTGGTTTTACCAGGTACCTATCTTACCTAGAGCAAAGAAATGGCTATAATTTTTCCAACAAAAAACTCAAAAATAACTACAAGATTTTTTAAGTAATTAAATTTATGGACGCATGTGGTTGAGTGTATGATTAAAATTACTGGTTATAAAATAATGTACGTTTGAAATTACTCATAGGCTAAAAATTTAAAAATTTCATTAAAAAGTTTATTAATTTTAATACAAAATATATATTATTTTTTAAAGTTGAAAATACAGTACATTCCTAGACAATGTTTTTCCCCCTTGTTTTCCTCGAAGATTTCTTTTTGATGGTAAGATATATAAAATGAGAATAGATATTAATTTTCAAATAAAAAAAGTGTGCAGAATTACTTTTTTTAAATAATACATAGTGTTTATGAATTTAAAATTTGTTTTATGGGGTTATTAAAAGATGAATCTCTATTTAACAAATTTTTCATACAATGAACTTTTTTTCGGGAATTAACGACTTCGTTAAATAGAAGCCTGACTGTATTTAAAAATCAAAAGTTCAAATAAAACACTTTTGGAAATCGTTTTGTGATGATCAGACATTGTTGAAATGGATGTTACAGTCTCAATATCTAGCAATAAGATATCCTTGATGTACCTACAAATTTATTTTATATAAAATCATTAAATTTCCGTTTGGTTAACATTTGGGCTTTTTTAAAGAGGGTTTAGTAAAAAGAGGAGTGGGGATAAAAAAAATGGTTTGAATTTTTTGGGGAATGTATGGGGAAATTTTAAAAAGGAGGGAAATTTTAAAAAAACTTCAAAATTTTTTTTAAAAAAATGAAATTTAATGAGTCTTATACCATTTAAAATAAAGGTAGATTTTTTAAAAACTATATTATATTTGTATAATATCAGCCTTCTTGGTACAGATGATTCCTCACCGGTGATTTGGACAAAAACATTAAAAAATTTATCAACAGAAGAGAATGTAATAAATGGGTGTGAGAGAGATGGAATTGCTATTCTTGAAATTTTAAATTTATTAATAAATTAAAGCTTTTAGTTTATCGTATCACACAACATACAGTACACTCTTAAAAAGTTAAATTTTTTTTCTATCAATTTTTAGGTAATTTTTAGCGATTTGGGGCCCAAAATATTTTGGAGGGCAAATGTTCAGGAGTTATATTTATAAAATCAGAGTATTTATTCACACTAATATTCTGGACATGATTTACGCTAACAGTTTATAATGGAATAACTGTTAACTATTTA
This sequence comes from Trichonephila inaurata madagascariensis, assembly GCA_019973955.1. NCBI lineage: Eukaryota > Metazoa > Arthropoda > Arachnida > Araneae > Nephilidae > Trichonephila > Trichonephila inaurata. The sequence continues at coordinate 460,936 of BMAV01004786.1, forward strand.
ACGTTACTTTTCATTTATGTAGGGGGGAACTGTTTGTATTGCACATATGCTTTAAACATTTGACACAAAAAATCAATTTAATGAAAAATTATGTAAAATTATGATTTAATTAAAAATATATAATTTTAGATTTAAATTGAACATAAAAAACACAAGAAGCAAGTACGATGTTTAAAAAAAAAGAAAAAATCATAATGATAAATACTGTAATCTTCCAATGATTTGGTTTGTGTATTGAATTACAGCAGATTGTTATAGGTTTCATTAAGTCACTTTTCTTGAAACTAATGAACATAAAAATATAAAGTCTCTCTTATTATCGTACAGCATTTTATTTTGATATAAAGTTTAACTGAGACTATTTGAAGTAAAAAAATATGATATAGTTTCTGTAAATTCATATTACTTACATAACTGGCAGAAATTTAATTTTATTTACCTCAATTCTTAGTCTTGCGAACAGAAAAGAAAAGTATTCAAGATTTCTTTTCCTTTTTCTGAAATGTGAACACACTTTACTCACTTTAACTAGCACATATTTCAAATTCCTTAGAAATATTCAAATCACTAATCAATGTGTTCTTGCAATACATTCTTAAGAGTGGCTATTTGCATGTTGAGAACACTCTAAAAGAGAAAAAAATAAAAAAAAGTTTCAGTTATACTATTAATACCAACAATTGTTTCGGATAGTTCATAATTAGATTAATATAATATTCGAGTTTAATATAAATTTAACTGTCAAATGTTTAAACTACAAATTGTAGATTCTTCAAAATCAATACTAATACTCATAAGTTTTATTGATAAAATCTCAATTTCAGGGTGTTTTGTATTATAGAAATTTATAAAACTCGTATATATACAAAGAATTTTAAATTTTACACACGTATGATAAATTTCAGTAAAATACATAGATGAAACTCTTAGATAAAAAGCTAAATTATGGAGTCAAATCTCAACAATTGGTTGATGTTTCTGAGCAATGAATCCTTAAAATTGAAATAAGTCATGCGTGATTTCAAAAGCTTACGTAAATGCTGCTGAAAAAAGGACTACGAGCTGAAATTGCAATAGATTTAGACATGATAGAATATACGATTCCACTTCAAAATTCATTAAATAAAAGAAGAATATTTTTTTGTTTGCTAAAACTTTAGAAAAGGTATAAAATAAGAGTTTAGACACACATACAAGCAAAACTATTTTTTAACCTCTCTATTCTATTTGGGGGAACTTTTTTTTTATATTTGTTTTAGTTAAATTTTTTATATAAATTAAACTAATATTTCTGAAAAAGAAATTGAAATTTTAGTTAAAAGGGGAAAAACCGGGAGAGCCCCAAAAAGGAAAGGGCAATTTCAGGTAGAAAATTTAAAATATTTCATTGTTAAATTAAATTTTTTAAAAGGGTTTTTTTTTTTCAAAAATTTTTTTTAATAATCATAAGACCGGTCAATATCATCAATTATTCAATACAACTTAAGTATAATTTTACCAAAATTCCATTTTACCAGCTCTTGAAGGTCCTCTAAGAATCATAAACCTTCCTAGCAGATCTCAAAATCATTCATGAAAATGGACAATGTGAAGATATTCTTCATAAAACATTGGATAGAACTTGTAATTCCATATATTTGGAATATTAAATGAAAAGTCGTGAGCGAAGCTAAGTATGGGATACCCCATCTCAAAGATGATAGCTTAAAATTTGATATCAGACATTAAGAAAAATTTTTAAGCTCCCCAAAAACCCGGTCTTATGAAGACATCATGGTTTTTTTTCACCCAAATTTGGGTTGGGGTTGGGGTTGGGGCCCTCAATAATTCTTCATATTCCGAAAATTTAAAACCAGGAAAGAGATAATACCCAAAACTCTTAAAATTGAGATTGAAGAAAATATAAAAACTTGCTGAATGCTACTAAATTGCATAAAAGTACATAGAAGGAAAGACAATGGCCTAGTAATATATTGACAGCCCATTCGATTAAAATCGGATGATCCTCAAATCAAATCAGGTCAAGGCATAGTATATTAATTTCAAAAAGGTTTTTAAAACCCCTTTATTTATGCGTAGTTGAAAGTTTTTTTTTTTTAATGGGGAAAAATATTTTCCCGGCCTGTTTTTGCTAAAATTTTTTTTTTGTTTCTGAAAAACTTATATTTCTTGCGGCTGACTTAATCCAAATCTTTATAAACTTAGTGATAATATTACTGAATGGATCATTAAGTTCTTCAGCTTATTAAATTTGCAGTAGTTTTCGAATAAATTAAAAGCTAAAAAAATTTTATATTCGTAATCTCTCTCTCCCCCATTATTAACTGTTACAAAAATACATTACTTACAAGTTTATTTTATTTTATTTTTGCTATATGTTTAATATATTTAATTTTCGTAAGCGTTTTTTTTCCCTATAATAATAAAAAGAGAAGCAGTATTCATAATCACCAATGTGCTCAGAAATTAATTTAGTATCACTTAGATTAGAATACATGTATAAAATTGTTTTAAAGACACATTTTGACAAAAAATTTTTAAAATAATTTTTTGGAAAAAAATTAACTTAGAATAATTTTTTTTAAAAAATCTCCTTTTAAAAAAAATGTTTCAAAAATAATAATATTTCGCGTGCGCGCTTATGTAAAGTAAAAAAACTTCTTCAGAAAACCCCCAAAACTTTTTTTTTGAAAAATTCCCCATTTTTTTCAGAGTTAAAACCCAAAATTGAAATAATTTATCGGCTTTTTATTTATTTATTTTTTTTTTATAATTTCCCTTCTGTTGTCAAAACATGGATAAAACCCACTTCTAAGTTATGTTTTTAAAAAAATTTAGTTGAGCCTCTGTAGAGCGGCCCTGGGGGTTTATATACAGGAAAAAATATTTTTTTTAATAGAAGCATTTTTCAAAAAAAGGAAAAAATTTTTTGAAAATGGGTCATTCTATTTTCTTTTGTCAAAATGTTTAAATAATTTTTATTATAATAATATTCTTAAAAAAATTTTTATATACATTTTAATCTAAATGACACTAAATATCAAAAAATGTTACCCTTTTTATACGTTTTTTAAAATCAGGGTTTCCCGAACGTAGTGGGATCCCTTTAAATTTCTGTTTTATTTCAGTTTCCCAGGTTGTTGTATATTTGATGTTTTATATGTATGATGCTTTCTTCTTCGTAAGAAAATTAAAAATTAATTGGATTCAAGAGATCTGTGATGCAAATATTTTTTTAATGAGAGGGGGGGGATCATTTTCCATTTCCCTATTAGTTGTCTCTAGTTTTAACTTTTCTTTTTGTACATCAAAAAATTTTTTATTTCTTAAAAAAAAAACTATTTTTGGTGAAAAAAAACAACGAAAAAATTTGTTTTAAATGTAAAATTCTGTTTCAGATTGATAATGTTTGTTTGTAATATCTCAAAATATTCCAAACTGAAATATAACTGATTTTGGTTTCACATTTAAATTGCATATAGATTATACAAAATAAAGTATTTGGAATTTCTCTTGCTTTCACTTCAATTTTGCTATTCCTCTTATTTTGTTCATGAAAATGTAGCTTTATTATTAAGAAATCATAAATTTATTATCAATGAAAATAATTTTACGGAGTCGAAAATTGTAGAAGGTTAAAAAAATCAGGCGTAACTTATTGATATGGACACAAATCGAATAGTACTGTTTGTTTTTCATTTCTTTACTCAATGGGTGTTTTAAGTTTTGAAATATAGAAAAATGCAAAAGGTAATTATTGTCAAATCCTTAAATAACTTTTTAAATTTTAGAAATCTTTTTAAACAAAATTTTCAAATTGCTTTCTACATCTCAGACTATTAAAAATCTGAAACAGTAAAGTAAATAAAGTTGTTTACTATTATTATTATTATGCTTTCTTAAAAAATTAATCCTGAATAGAAATACATTTTCAAAATGAGAAAAAAGAGGCAACTTTTTGTCAAAAAATTAAAAAATGATCCTTTTCTACCAACCATTTGTTAACTAGTGTATAGAAAGTTAATTGGGCAATGCAAACTAATGGCTTGCATTAAAATCTAAGACTCTTTACTTCAAAAAGTGTAATTTTGGGGAAAGAGTAATTATTTTGCGATAAGTATAATTATATTAATGGAAAAGAAATGGATTAGAATATATTTTGTTAATAGGGCAGACTTTGTGAATGTTGCATTCTACATAAATGTGCTATTTTGTAAGAAAAACTGAAAATATTGTCTAGTGAGAAAAATCCAAAAAAAATTTTTTTTCCTTTTTATTTAATGCAATATGATATAAAGCTTCAACACTCAACTTCATTTTTAAAATTCTTGACAGTTTGAAGAAGTTTCAAGGTAATGTAAAAAATTGAAATGTTCTAAAGAATATAAACAAATACAGATGGTTTCATAGACTTAGCTGTAAAAAGGTAAGTGCAAATGTGCTAAAAAATCTTTTAATTCTATAGAAATTTTCAGAGTACATTATCATGATATTTACCAAGTTTCCAAATAACTAACGATTTTATTTTAAATTTTGTCTTAAAATCTAAAGCTTCTATAGCTTTCTTATAGACTAAACCAGTAAACGTTAACTGTAAGTTTTGAAATATTTTTGATTACTTATTTATATGCATGTTTATGATCGTTTGGGTGGCTTGGCCTTGGAAAGGCGGGAGCTGTTTTTTACCAGTTTAAATTTTATTTCAATGTATGGTTTTTACATTGTTATGATAACAGAAGTTATTTTATTTGTCTGAAATTCAGCGTAATTCCGGTATGGTATGGCTTTTCTTGGCTTAAAGAGCCTCCTTTCTCTCTATCCTAAATACCAATACCAAAAAGTAATCATTTACTTTGAAGGGTCCATTCTTTTCAGCCATGTTAAGATACGTTAGAAACCAGAATGCTGTTAAGGTATCCGACTACTTGTGACAACTTTTTTTTTTAAAATGGAGATAAAGGGATTTTTTTTTAGTTTTTAGATTTTTGTAGCATATTTTAAGACATAAAAGTCTAAAATAAAGAAGAGAAAAAGAAATTATTATAAATAAAACGGAAAAAATTAGTAAAAATTTACAATATATTACACAAACAGGGCTCACTCTATACAAAAAGTTTATGAACAAATTTTCAAATTTTGATGCGTTACTTTGCCCTTCACTTTTGAAATGACCTTCAGGATAAGAGATATTTGAATTTTTACAAAAACTAGAGCACTTTATCTTAGTTATTATATGAAATTACTTTAAAAAATAGTGAATATATTTACATAAGTGACTGTAAATTTTGTAATAAAACAGTGTTGATAAACCTGAAGGTTAAAACACTTCTACTATTATACAGAACATACACAAAAAATTTCAGTTAATTATTTTCAAAACTTTTTGAGCAATCGTAGTCCTCGTTTGAGAATTTTCTAAAAAACACATTTCGGTAAAACGCATTTTAAAGTTTGGCATCTTGTTCAAAGTTATAGCATCTGCTTTTATTAAAATACTTTTTGTTTTTGTTCTAGTGAATGGAAAATAAAATACTTGGTATTTTTATAAAGCTAATAAGATATCCTATAAAATAAAAATAAAAAAAATTATCAATTTTTGAAAAAATTCACGATTTCAGGGGAGTTGTGGATACCTTAATTACTTTATTTCTGAACACTAGATAAGACATTAGGATATTAAAACCCTTAAGTTACATAACGTTGATGTCATGGTAAGTTTCAAGTGTAAAATCATCTACAAAACAAGATATTTATTGTTTTTATTATTTATTTCTACCGGCATAAAAGATTACTGAGCGGATTTCAGAGAATTTTCTCCGCAACTACTTTGATCAGTATTGAGTTTTGAAGAACGAGGACGACCACTTATTCCTCTTTTATATTTAAAGAAGCTGTCAGAGCACTTTTGGATTGTGTGGTAAATAAAGCTCTTTGTCAGTTCTTAAGGATTTTTCCAGAAGAATGAAAATCTTTGCTGGTGATTCACTACGTATAAGAAAAGGACAATAACAATATATTTTTCTTAGCGCCCTACTCCATTTTATTCCAAACAGTGGTTATTAGTCTATTGTTCTTTTAAAGCATCAGATTTAGATAAGCAGGAGAAAATACATATAAGGGATACTTACAAAAGGTGGTAGTAATATTGAAGCATATATATATTGCTAATATATGTATAACACCTGTTGGTTGCAAATTTTGTATCATTAAAATTTAAATGTTTTAAATATTTTCCAGAGACGTTTGAAATAGATTTATAAACTTTTAAATTATTTATTTTTATTTGAAAATCCACGTATTTTAAACTTTTTAAGTAAACGTGGATGTGACATAACACTTTTGAGTAAAAAGATATGAGGAAGTAAGATATATATCTAAAAAAAGAAACAATTCATGTAAATAGATAACTATTGAAAACATTATATATTTCTTACTCTAGAATTCATTGAGGAATTTTATTTAAGAAATCTTCCAGTAATAATTTCTGACCTTTATTGTATGCGATGAGTATATTTATCTTAAGTTTTTTTTTCTTCACTAGATGTTTTTAAGAATATACCAAATAAATACTATAACTGTGGGTTTTTTTTCTAACTCAGGCTTCCACACATACTAATTATATTATTATATGCAGCAATATTATATTTTATTATTCAATTCCTACTATTAGCTCGCACTGTCTATATATTTATTTATTTATATATTTGTATAGTTATTTATTTATCTTGGTGGAATTTTCAATCGTTAATAAAATACATTTTAAAGCGTTGAATTGATCTGAAATTTTATATACAGGATCATTTTGGATGACAATACAATAATTTAATTGTAATTAATAAGAATTAATTGGTTAAAACTAATTATTTAAAGAATTACAAATACAGCCAGTTGGCGACTTAGCGATCATTTTGGCGACTTGTGTCAAAACTTGAAAAGGTTTTTTTCTCACGTGTTAAAGCATTCATTTGGACTGAAATTAAAAGGAAAATACGATACTTTAATGATAATTAAAAAAACTAATTACCACTTAATGTTGTGATTCTGTCCTATGTATATACATATTTATATTAATTGTAACTATTTATAAAAAGTAGCTAAAATAAAAATTTTCGTTGTTGATCTAAGTAGGAATTGACTTAAAAACTATTTTTTTATATTACTTGTTATCTTCTGTAGGTTTCCCACATGACAAGATTGTTGTAAGAAGAAAGTACAGCAAAGCCCGAAGTACGATAAATTCGAAGACATCTTGAAAATTCATGTACTGAAATCAATATCATTCTGAAAATAATATATTGCTTAAGTAAATCCAGTTAAGAAACATTGAAAATTGAATTTATGATTATTTTCCCTAGAATTAGTGGCATTAAGTTTCAGTTTTTTAGTTTAGTCCTTCAGAAACAGGAAATGTATATCACGATACATTCTTTAGATTATTAAGTAGATGATGTAATAGTTTAAAAATAGAAGAAAACATGCGTGAGAATTCTTTGTAAACATCATCATAAAAGCATTTAGACTAATAAATTCAACGGAACCGTGACAAATATCTCACACAATTTTTGAAGCCATTTGATTTAAATAAAATTTCACAAACTTTATATTCTATCGAGGGAATTCTTACATTTTCCATCATTCATATTGTATGTGTTCGTTAGTATTTTAACTGTATCTAAACTAATTAAAATTTGAAAAGATTTGAAACAATATTTTTAATTAAAATACATACAGAACTATTGAAGGTATTCAAAATATAAATACGCATTCTTAAATAAAAGTAAAAAATTTACGAGTTTATTATGTTATACGCAAGAAATTTGTATACTCTGAAACATGAATTTTAGAGATTTTTAAGGTAAATATATTTATATCTTACGATTGCATACGATAATTTTCAATTGTAACTATTTAGAAATTTAGGAATCAGACATAAAGAAATGCAGAAATTAAACTAACAGAGAAACATTCGTCGGGTACACAGATGATTAAATTTACTTAGCGGAAGAACGTAATCTAAAAATTAGGTCTTTTAATTGTAAAAAACTAAATATGGGTTAAGCACATAAAGTTATTAACATTCACATAAATAAAAGTTGGTTGTCTGGAATTAAAGTCATTAAAACATCCTTCTTTTTGTAAAATTGTGTGACCCTAGTTTGACGTTGTGTTCTAAATTATTAATATTCAGTTAGTTGAAAAATAAATGTAATCCTAAAATACTTGAATGTTTTAATTAATTGAAAGATTTCAAAAACATTTCAACTGTGTATGTGTATGCATAAAATGAAAGAGAAATATTCTTTTTAAGCAATATTATTAATGCATTATAATTCCCGTGATTAAGTTAGTTCAATACTTTTTAGATGTAAGTCAAGACGAATTTATTTCAATTTTTTATATCCAACACAAGCTTTTTGTGGCGTACAATACCTTTAATCAATCATATATATACTGGGTGTCCCAGGATTATTGGGACAAACTTTAAAGGGAGGTTGGGGACATCGCAAAGATTCAGATTTGAGGAGCAAACCAAGGTCTGAAACCTCATGGTAAAGTAGTATGACATAGGGATGGCGATCTGAGATCGATTAATTGAAGAATCGATTTCACTTGCCAAAACATCGATTTTTCAAATCGATATGTAGCCCTGAATTGATTCAGTGAATTGATATTTCATCATAGAAAATCGAAATTCGATTTTTTTTTGTTTTGGTAAAACCACTAAAATTATTTACAATTAGTTGAATGTATTCTCTTTAAAACCCGTAATGTTACGGTGTTGGCGGTTAAAGGTTTAATTTACTGGCAAGAAAAAAAAACTGTATTTATCATCACATTCCCTCAATATCCATGATGTATATGAGTATCGTTGATCATCCGTTCCTTGTGGGCGCCTTTTTCGATTCCCCAACACCCAAAAGGTGGTGAGGGAAACCCATTTGGGATTCCAGTAGACTTGACCAACTGATGTTTTTTAAAAAAGCTTATTTTCCTTTGGGAACTATAAAGTATATATTACTATTTTCTAAATTTTTTAACGTGACAAAATACATTTAGAAAATAAATGTCTTCTTTTATACCTGATACTTTAATATGGTAATAAAAATAATTGCAATTGTCGAATACCCTGAACTAAAAAAATTCCCTAATTTTACTGATAAGAGATCGTTTATTAAGGTATCTTTTTCTTGTTTTTCATAAAATGGATTTATATTTACATTGTAAATGCAGATTTGAGAAAAAAAAACAGATTTTTCAGAAATTGATCTTTTAGACCTCGATTTTTTTGTGAATCGATTCATGAGGTTACGATTCGAATCAATTTAAAAGTCGATCTTTTTCGGAAGGAATCGCCATTCCTAGTATGATAGGTACAAGAAACGAAGAGGCACAAGACTGAAATCGTTCTGAAATATTTATTGATCAAAGCTGGGTCATGCTGAGAGTTCGAGTCACTCGTGCCCCGCCCTCACTATGCCTATATTATCTCGTAATGATCCATATTCAAACAAATTGTGACATCCGGTGATCCGGCGCATCTTTCTGTGAGTACCTTTCCTGATACAATCTTTCTGATCCTCATGCATTTCCTTTTGCCAATCCATAAATCAGGTACATATCTTCCAGCTTGGTGTTCGTAAAACGTTCCATGCTGCTCTGAAGGCGATAACAGCTCAAATGACTGCGGAAATGCAGATTTGTTTCCCCCAATGGTCTTGTGAATCACCTAGTGCCGATCGAAGACTTTTCAGTGGGTTGCTATGCAAATCTGAATCCTTGTGATGTCCCCTTAAAATTTATCCCAATAATCCTGGGGGACACCCTGTATATTATCATTACAATCTAGTTATAACAATTTATGCATAAATATGTTGCGAAATTAAATATTTACACTTTTATTATATTCGGCCAAAAAAACCCTCGTTTTCGCATCGGTTTCGATGTGTGATTCCATTTTCCTCTTTATTTATTTTGAAGAAAAACTGATCTTCATAAGATTTTTCTCCAGGAGAATTTTTATGTATTGATTTATTTGCCTTACAATAAAATGACAATATTTAATGATGTCATGTTTGTGCTTTTATTACAATATTGCACATTTGCATTGAAGTGAAATCTATGGGGGTGGATTCAGGGAAGTTTATGTATATTTTTTGTAAGAAGCATTTGTGAATGTGATAAACTGTGAATTTTGAATTAATTTACAAAAATATAATTATTTAGTTTAAAATTAATTCTGTAGCTATATTTTATAATAAAATTATATTTCATGAACACCACGCCATCTACTTTAAAATCAGATTAACACATCAGTTTCCGTGTCTTAACAATTAGCATTTAATATTCAGTCTAAGATTTCTTAAAGTAAGATTCTTTGCTTAATTTTGACGAAGGAAATTGAATTAAAAAAGTTTTATAAATTGAGTATATAAAGTTTTTTTAAAATTTAAATTATTATGGTTCTTTTTATAATCACATGAGTACAGTTTCGGATTATCTTAGGATTTCAACCATTTGTAGACTATAAAATTTCAAAAGTAAATTAAGTTTTGGATGATTTTTTTAATAATACTCTTCATGGTTGTTTCTTCACGCGAAATACGCTACTCAGTTAGTGGTAACATCTGTAAATAATGTTTAATCTTTATATAAAGTTCTTAGTGTAACATTTTCTACGCATTAAAAAACTGTAAGCATACATCATCATCTATGGCAAAATAACCCAAGATGTTCAAGGCCTTCTGTACCAAACATTTACAACCATTTGCACTGTACCAAACAATCCTTCTCTACAATACCTATCCATCAAAATCTATGTCCTCTTGTGTTATATGGTCTAACCCAGGGTTCGGTAAACCGTGTCTCTTTGCGTTAATGGTTGTGTATCTTCAGTCTTTTGTCTCTATGTATTATCACAAAAATAATTATATCTGTTTGTGATAGTCTCCCACCTGGGGAAGCCATCTCTTCATCTACTCGACCTAATTCTGTAGAGGCTAAAGATTGATGACTCAAGCTAGCCATAAGAAATCAAATTTACTATTATCAAATATAATAATCGAAGACAATCTTACTATAGAGGGAAAACTTATGTGAATAAGCGTCTGCAATCCTAACCGCTTAACTTTAAGTAAAGTTATCCTATGAATCCTAACTTCTTTAATTTATTTGAATAGCTAAAGCCCCCGTTCTATAATTACGCGTCTAAGTTCAGATTATTACTGTAACCACACTGCGTTCAGCAACTCAGCTTCATTTCCTCCTTCTTCTTCCTCGATTGCTAAACCTCCACTATATATCTACTAACTACTCGGCATATCAAGGTTTCTTCTTGATAGGGATGGCGTGAAATAACTCAATTGGTGGCCCCAAAGGTTCCTCAAGAGAATTAGTAGAAAAACTCCGTAAAGCCCCATCACATGTTAAAAATTATTTTTTCCTTTTCCCTTTATAATTATATATTGAAAAATTTAGGATGATGAGCTTAAGAAAAATGACAGCTTAAGGGTTATTAAAAAGAGCGTATAAACGATTTTTTACATATAAAAACAGCCAAAGTTAGTTATAATTATTCGTGTAAATATGAAATTCTGAAATGAAGTACTTACGGTATTATTTGTATCGAAATTATTTTTAAGGAGTTTCAAAGTTTAATTCTCCTCAATTTTTATGATATTTTAACAATAGTTGTGTGTGTTCTTGAATTGAGCTACCCAAATAAAAATATCACCAATAGTTCTTAATTTTTGAAAGAATGGTGAATATTGTTTTGAGTAAAATTTTATTTAAATATTAAAAAAAAAAATATTAAAATTGGAGCATGAGTTTTCTGATCACGATTGCTATCGGATACTCTCCCCTTCCTTTAGCGCAGGCGTTAGCGCATAAATGGCTATTTGATACCTTAGCTTTCTTGTTTCACATACAACTTAACTTTTCTCTTTAGAAAGTTTGCCGATCCTTGATCTAGCCGAAAATATTTCTTTTAGAGCGTTACTGTCATTCATATAAATAACATGACCAGTTCAATTCGGGCGGTTCATTTTAAAGTAATGACCAACATCTGGCTCTTTTGAGCATTCGGTATAATTCAGTGCTGTGTTTTCTACTCCAGATACCATTTTCCTGAATTCCACCGGAAACATTTCTCGGGACCTTGAGATCAAACTCCGTCATGGTAATAGTTCAGGTCTCTGAAGCGTAAGTCAAGACAAGATGGATTAGGGTCTTACAAAGTAATAGCTTTGTCTTTCTAGATAAAAATCTAGATCTAAGTAATTGCTTCAATTCATGAAAAGTTTTATCAGCAACAACAATTCTTTCTCTATTTCAGGTAGGATATCATTGTTTTTATCGAACATTGATCCCAGATAAATGAATTCTGTAATCGTTTCAAATTTATAATACCCATTTAAAAGATGAGTTGGAGAGTAATTATTCCCAATAGTTGTCATTTATTTAATTTTATCTTGGTTAATAACAAGTTTCATCTGGCGTAACCTCCCTATCAGTAACTTCAAACACTTATAAGCGTACAATAACTAAATTAAAAAACAAAGAGCCATTCAAGTAAAGCGCATTTCACTTAAAATTAAGATTCATGTGTACTGTAATTCAAAAACGATGTGACACACAATCAATTGAAGACCGCAAGGTCTTTTTTCGTTTTTGAACTTCAGAATCCTTTTCAGCAACGTCTCTTTTTTCAGAAGTTATGTTAATCAATGTATCTGAGTTTTTAGTTAAATGAGAGATTTCTTTAAAAAGAGCTTTTAAGTTTTGACTGAAAATATTGAAAGGAAATTCACTACATAAAGAAGAAACGAAAAAAAATAAAAGGGAAGAAGAGTGATGTGTTTAAATAAAGTCTCAATAAAAACATTACCTTAAATAATCCAAATATACTGTGTGTCTATCTTGACCCAGAATATAGCTAGAAACAACAGAATCAGCTTTAGAGAAATATATTCCATTTTTAATATCAAAATTTAGGAAAGTACAGTTAGTGGATAAAACTTTAAAAATGAAATCCATCACCTGTAATAATGTATTAATCATTAATTTAGGTTTGTAAAATAGGAAAAAGAGAGTAGTTGTTTTAATATATCTATGAATGTTTAAAAATATCTGCTTTCAGAAAATGAAAAATGTTTGAAAATTTGACTTTTTTAGCTGACTATGAATTAATTTTTAATTGATTTGGTATGGAAACATTCCTCAAACATGCATTGACTCTTGCAACATGCATAAATAATTATAAATCTAAAGCAAACTCTTAACCTATTCGTTGATGAGATAAATGTAATCACAAAACTACTCAAAGTTAATTGTCACATATGAATAAATAGGCAGAGAGATATGTATTTATTTTTCTTGTTTAAATTTAGATATTAAAAGATATCCGACATGCACACACACAACCCTAAAATCGTGAATTTTGTCAAAAATCGACAAACTTTTTTTAATGTTTTTACTTTGTAATTATCTCATTAGCTTTATTAAAACACCAAGTTTTTATTTTCCATTCACTAGAACAAAAACTACAAGTGTTTTAGTAAAAGCAGATACCATTTCCGATTGATAAAAACTAATCGAAAGTGGCCTTTTGATACAAAAACTGAGCAATTTTCGGTTTCCTTCCACGTTTTATATATATTTTTGTGTGAAGTAAAGTACATTTTAATATTTTATTTAAACGCTACAAAAATGCCTCACTTATTATACTTTTTAAAGTAAGATTTTTATTCCGGCAACTTCAGAATATCTGTTTATTCACACACCATTTTCATCTCACCGTTTATATCACTCGTTGAGAGGTGCCTATCCCGAAATTTGTATATTTTTTCTGTCCTTAGTGTTGCATTTTCAATAACATGTAGTACATATATATATATATTAGAAGACTGCAGTAATTATAGAAATGGTGTTGTTAGAGGTTGTAAGCTGGGTTCATTTTTACCGGAAAATTGATTTTAGAAAAACTTGGCTATTTTTATTTATGACGCTAGCTAAAATTATTATTTTTGAGACTTTTTTTAATATTTTTCTTCCTTTATTTTGGATTCCTTACTTTAACAGTTCGTTGCTTGTGATGAGATGCCAGACAGATTATTTTCTTGACACATATTCTTTTCTTTTCATTTCTTCAGATTTTATCCGAGTTTTGCAATTTGAAATATCGTATCTTCACAATCACTGAAAAAACCCCCATCAAGTGAATAAAATATTTATCCTCGTTTATACTAAGTGGCTTAAAGGTAATTTTAAAAACATTTTTTAATGTACAGTGTAGCAGATTCAATACAAATATTCTTGTCCTGGTTGTATAATCGTACTTTATAGAAATGTAAAAAGAAATGAAAAGGGACGGAAGTTACGTTCTCGATTCTACTGCTAAGCATTATGAAAAGTTGTTGTGTCTACTGCCCAATAAACTAAACTTAATTTCAATTTTTTGATATGGAGATTATTTAAAGAATATTTGAACATCTGAATATTTGAGGAGTGACATGAAGAGTGAAGAGTCAAGTCACTCTTTAAGTCTTCTCACTCTTCAAGTTTCGAGTTTCGCTACCAATAAGCAGTTGGAAAGTCCTAATGTGACATTAATTAAACAAAAAAATCTGCAGAATTCCTTGGAAAATAACATTTTTCATTTTGGTAGATTTTATGAAAACCTAAAGGTTTACGTAAATCTATTTTAAAAGCATTACAGGCATCCGTTACTTTTTACGAAATGCTATAAAATGCGTGTTTACCATAAAAATTATTTCTGTAAATACCATTTCTATGAAAAAAAATCATGATAAAAATTAATGTATAATGTGTATGAGTTAACAATCTTTTATAACCTGTTCTCTCTATGCTTTTAAGAAATTTAATACTTATAAATTGTTAAATGTTTAAAATCTAGAGAGATTAATAATGTCTAGAAAAAAAAGAATATGTATTCTTCAGATACACAGTTCTTATATCATACGCCATGTTTCTTATGTGTGTTCAGAAAAATGCTAAATAAAAGATTTCATGAAACGTTTCGTTCATTTTCATATAGTTTTCCCCTTCTATGCAGAATAAAGTCTGCAAATCCTAAAAACTTAATAAAGTCAACTTCTGAAGAAGCTTTTATATCAGAATTACATATTCAAAAAATGTTGTTTCGTTTTAATATACCAGAATTCCCAGTTTAGACGCTTTAGAGATTTCAACTCTTATACATAAAACTTTGAATTTTGTAAAATTTCATATTAAGTCTTGTCTCAAGAGTTGCGAAATTTTCAATTTCAGTTTTTTCATGGATTACGAAAAGTTTTTTTTAAATGTCTCGCGATTTCGGTAAAAATTAAAATTTTTGTGCCATAAATATTTTTTAAACACATGGTACATGTACAATAACTGTAGTTTTCCGATTTGTAAATATCGAGAATTCAATTTTTGGATTATATGAAGACAATTTTAGTTTTTTATATATTTACATCCAGATTTTAATATATAAAAAAACCAGATGTGCGTACATGAAGAACCGGATTCTTTGAAAGCGGATACAATATATGCTGGGATTCAGCTTTCCAACAAATCGGAAAAGCGTTTTCTTAAAATAGATACCAATTCCAAAAGGAGTATAAAATTTCAAAAAGATCTTCGGTCATACATATCTGGGTATCGTGCACAAGCAACTGACCAACCGACCGTCGTCACAAAAACTTATCAAAGGAAAAAAAAAATCAATTGAAATTTTATGTTCAAGTGACGAAAGTGATTTTGAGCTAAATCATCACAGGAAGATGCGAGCTTTAGATTACGATGAGTAGCAATGAATTATGTAAGAGCATTTTGAAAATGTCTCCATGTATACTGTGATAAACTAGCTGTTGCGTTTATCGGTTTTGGGGGTTAAAAGAAAGATCAGCCATAGCGCCAATACAATTCTAATTTATTGTTCTCTTCCTTAATTTAACAACCCAGGGTATGAAATGAACACTTCTAAGTATAGGAGCAATTATACGGCAGAAAGGATACTTACTATTTAATTAAAATTCAATTAGATTACTCTTGGCACGCTTTGGCTATTTATGGTCTGAATTACCGTAATTCCGTTCTCAGCTAGGCCGCGGTAGCCGAGTGGTATAGGTATCGGACAGTGGCTTGCTTTGTCACGAGTTCGAGCCCAGTACCACTAAAGACCCGCCGTGTAGGGCAGCGATGCACGTTAAATCTGTCGAGAGCTGAAACGTCCTCCCGTTGGTGTGGTGTGGTAGTTGGGAGGGGTGCCCGCCGGTGTTCCACGTTACTTGACCTTGGTTCAAAATTACTTGGTCCGTCACCAAAAGCCCTCTTGTAGCTAAACAGTGCGACGTTAATAATCAATCAATCAATCAATCAATCCGTTCTCAGCTGTTCCCTCTGGTCGTTATTATTCAGTTCTAACTTTATTGACTAAATCGTCAATTAACAATCTTGGATCATTCAGCAATTAATCATCGAGTAACTCTCAGGTACTTTCCACTAACCACTAACTTCGCGTACCTAACAGTTAATGATTAAATGTGTAACTCTTCATTTACATAAACCGTGTCTTCATATTCGGGAGAAAGTTTACAATATATAGAACAACATTTAAAAGCAATTTTAGGGATTAGAGAATGCCCTGGATTTAACGTTACAATACGTAAAATTAAATGTTTTTAAAATGTTTCCATGTGAAATTTAATTATTTATTTTGTTTGGAAGTACTTTCTCATAAATTTCTTAAATAATTGACATATTTTTTTAAGGGGGACTTTTTTTATGCGGTCCCTTTCCTAAAAAAAGTTTTTGTAGTATGGTTATAAAATTGTTTGTTAAATGTAAATATTTATGAAATTTTCGAATATTTTTTTTTGTGCGATTTCTTTTATGCGGTCCCTATCTACCACACAAAAACAGGTTTAACTGTATAAATATTGCAGAGAGAACAGAATATTTTTACATGATGTACCAAACTACATTATAGTAAGCATATTGTAATTCTACATTATGGCATTTTAGAGTCGTGCAACAAAAATTCAAACTTCTTAAGCTGCCAGATTTAAAACTGAAAAAAAAAATTTAATTTTATCTACAAACCTGGCAATTTTTAGCTTAAGTTATTACCATTATTATTTTGTACATAAATGCTTTGTGTTTCAAAGATTTTATGAGAATATTAGGTTAAGATTAAGTTGAATAATCTGTTGTTGTGTCAAATGCAATCAAGCTCATGCAAAAAATATATTTTAAATTAAAAAAAAGTATTTTCAGTTATACTTAATTTAATGTAGAACATAAGTTGAAAAAAAAATATTAAACAATTAGAGCCTTACAAGTATTACTAGATTTTCCTTTTTGACTTTACAAACTCTAAATGTGTTTTTCTCAGACATTAAATTTTAAAGATGTAAATGTATTCTAATCCCTAAGACTTTTTTTCTGTTCTTTTGATTTTTTTTTTGTATATACTCCCAATTAAACGTTCTATTAAAAATTAGTGTGGATTTAGGTCTGAGATCTATAGTTATTTTTTTTTAAAAAAAATGCTTAAGTTAATTTTTAAAAAATTTTTGAGTATTTTCCAGATTTAGCTCTAAAAATAATTATTAAAAATCAACAAGGGAGTAGGTATTCAAATCCAGACTAACTTTTGTTCTCAATAATCTAAGAAACACAAATCATTTAAAATGATTAAAAATTTAAAAAAAAATATTATGCATTTTATAAAAGTTTAAAAAACTTCTAAATTTTTTAATTTTTTAAAATTGCATAATAATGACAGGTCAAACTGACTTTCTACTCTTTCATAATCAACTTAATAATATAATCTGAAAGTAAAACATAAATTACATTTACTATTACTATCTCCAAGCAAATTTTTTTAAAAAGGGTACTGTGTAACCTTAAGATTTAAAACACTTGCTCTAAATCTTAAATTACTATGCATACTTCTCGAAAGAAAAATAAATCCAAATATTTGTAATGCCTACCCATTCCTAAGAATTTTAATACCAACGTGTATATTTTTATTCTTTCTGCTATTTCACCACCTAAGTGAAATTTCGGTATCCACCCTGCCTATAATTACTGACTGTCATTCGAAGACTATTAAATATTTCCCTGGGAAAATGAAATGTGCGGTTGATTACGAGCTGGATGAATAAAGAAAAGGTGGAGTGAGCTGAATGTCAATTTGGAGGAGAAAGAAAGAAGGAAAGAATAAATAAATAAATAAGTGAACAAATTTTAGAAAATACACAAGCAATATTTAAAATCAATATTTTTCATGAACATTTCATCTTTATTTGCGGTTTAAATTCATTAAGAGATTTGGTAAATTAAAAATAACAAGTAATATAAAAAAAATTAAGTCAATTCCTACTTAGGTCAACAAAGAAAAAAATTTATTTTAGTTACATTTTTTTTAAATATTTAAAATTTAAAATAAATATGAATATACATAGAAGAATGCAATATTGTGATAAAATAGAACGATTTTCCCTTCAATTTTTTTTTTTTATGTATAGTGTTGGACTATTTTGGTTTGTTTGTGTTACTATTTATTCATTAATTAAGTTTAATTATTCTAATGATATAGTGTAGTAAAAAGTAAACACATTTCCAGGCCATCCCAGGTGGGATTCGAGCAAACGATCTTTGGATTAGAAGTCCAACGTGTTATCCATTGCGCTACAGGGACACAACGGACAATTTTCCTTTCTATATATGTTGTTGGATTATTATTTTTGTTTGTTACTATTTATATATTTTTATTTTAATTAATGAATTATTATATGAAAAAACTGTACTAACATCAAGTGTCATACACTACAAGTTTAAAAAAATGTATTTGAACTTGAAGGGATGAATAGAAAGTATTTTATTAACGAGTGAAAATTTGAACAAGTTCTATATATATATATATACAGGGGGAGAGTGAACTAATAGTAGGAGTTGAAAAATACGTGTAGTAAGCAAATATATCTTTAAAGATCGTTTGGCTGATTGCCAAATATTAGTTCTTACTTTAAATGTAAATTCTTAGATTGACGATTGATTCTTAGCATCGCATGCACTTCAAAGAAAACACGGGGAAGAAGACTAGCGATGGACTTCTTAATTTTGAACTTCTGTCAAGTAAGGAGGAAAACACCTGAGCTGGCCCTCATTTTCCAAACGCAAATTCCTAGAAAAAAAGTTGAAAAATTTATGCTGTGTGTGTTTTTATACATACATCTTATTAAAGTGTCATTATATTATAACATCTGTTAAGTAATTTATATTAATCAATGCCTTCGTGAATTTATTTAATTGGGTTTACACTAATTAAGAGACCGCTGAAGCTAAATGGTCATGCTCGCGAACTCGTATATATTTTTTTATTTTTTAGTCGTGGGTTCGAGTCCGATGCCTCTACAGAACTCATCTAGTAAAGGGGCTCAGGGATATTGAAATTGTTGGTGCTGAAAGTCCTCATAATGACGTGGAAGTTTGGAAAATGGGGTGCCAGCTCAGTTGTCGTCCTCATCACGTGACCGTGTCTCAAAATAAGAGGTCCGTTTTGAGTGGTCGTCATTTCTTAGAGTGAATGAATATTAACGTCGCCCTGTTGAGCTACATGAGGGCTTTTGGCGACGGACCACGTAATTTTGAGCCATGATCAAGTAACGAGGACGACACCTGAGCTGCCCCCCTCTCCTAACTACCACACCACACCAACGTGAGAACGTTTGAGCTCTCGCCAGAATTAACGTGCATCGTGAACCTACATGGAGGGTCTTTAGTGGTACTGGGCTAGAACTCGTGACATGCCAGCCACGATCCAATACCTTAACCAATAGGATACTAGGTCATTTTTTAGAAGTAATACATTAATAAGCAACCAAACAATTATTACACTAATTAGAGAACAGTTGTATATAATTTATTTAATGGAAGAGATCCATTGTCTGTATATTACATTGTCTATATTTTGCCTGCATTACCGATATTTTTCAAAATATAGATATGTCATTGACTATATATATTTTGGTTTTGCTTGATGAATGTTCATCTCTCATTAGTAGAGAATTTAGACTATATATATATGTATATATATGTTTTAAACTTGTAATCATACGTTTATTACTAAAGTCAATAACGAAAGATGAGAAAAGAAATTGTCTGTTCATTAAAAAGTAATTGATAAATTTAACGTAACATTAATCATCTCTAATAGTGTTACAACTATGCATGAAGCTGGAAACATCAGCAAATGAGCTGATGAGAAAATGGAAACTTGGTACCTTATTACTTCTTAATGGAACAGGCCGTGGTGGTCTTAGTCACAAGCTCGTGTTCGGCGTGTCGTGAGTTCGAACCCTAGTGCATCGGATGACTGCAGTTTAGAGAAGCAGAGGCACGTTAATGTATCCGACTATGTTCGGAACCGTGATTTTGCAAAAGCGTATAAATGGATAATATTTATGATATTTAGTGTCACTTAGATTGGAAAATGTATATAAAATTGTTTTAAAAATAGTATTACAATAAAAATTATTTAAGTACAGTATTTTGACAAAAAATGAACATAGAATGACCCATTTTCAAAATATTCTCCTTTTGTGAAAAATGCTTCTATTATAATAATATTTTGCCTGTATATAGCTCAGATCCTGTACAGAGGCTCAACTAGAATTTTTGAAATATATAACTTAGAAGTGGGTTTATCCATGTTTTACGACAACAGAGGGGAGCAATTTTAAAAAAAAAAAACGCCGATAATTATTTCAATGGGTTGTAACTGAAAATAATGTGAATTTTTCAAAAATCATAGTTGAGTCTCTGTACAGAGGCCTGAGCTATATACAGGCAAAACAGTTCCGAACGTAGTCGGATACCTTATATCTGTCGTGGTTCAAAGCCCACCTTGGCGTAGTGTGGTAGTTTGGTGAGGGGTGCAAGCTCAGATGTCGTTTTCATTATTTGACCATGGCTCAAATTACGAGGTCCATTGCCTGTTACCTTATGTTACTTTTAAATGAAACTTCAATAAACACTTCTTTACTCTTAATGGAACAATTTCTCAGAAAGAAATATTTTTATGAGGGTCTAAATAAGTAAGAATTACTAGAGTTATATATCAAGGTTTAAAGAGACCCTATTTCTATTAACATTTACAACTTTTTATATATAATTATTGAATAGTATTTTTATATCGTTAACTTTTTTGGAAAGTGAAAGAAGGATTAGTTTTTTGTAATCTTAAAATTTTATATGCATATTAATCTCATGAATTTATTACAATTAACTTCAAAGAGTCTTCAAAGTCAATCGTTATAAAAATTCTTCACAGAAAATAGTTATGTGATTTTTGAAATGAAATATATATTAATATTAAAATCTTCTCTAAGTTTATGGAGAAAATGTGTTAAGAGTTTCTGTGGATTTTAAATTAAAGTGATGTTTTCTTTGTCTCGCGCGTTTTAAGTGAATAATAAGATTTGGATTTCATTACATATTCTGCGTTACAAGAATAGTATTAAATACATGATACTTTTATATTTATTTAAACTAATTTCATCTAAATTTTTCTGTTACAATACTCATAAATTTATACTAAAACTCTTATTTCTATCATAAAAACAAGAATCTTGTTTCTCGATGTTTCACCCGTAGCATACAGTTTTGCTGATTAGTAATGCGTGAGAAGAGGTTAAGGTTGCTTAAAAATGTATAAAGTATTATCTAAATTGTTCTTAAATTATATGGATAATGAAAATTGTGTCAATGCTGTGCTTTTAAAGTCTAAGTAAAAAACAGCTTAGTGCGAATGATAATAACTTTGAACTTAATGGATATTTTTTGCATTTTTTAGATTAAACAGAAATGCTCTTGAACGTATTTCTTCTTGAACCTGGTAAATAAATTGGCAAATAAAAACTTAGTACTTTTTTAGTGTCAGCATTTTATTTTGCCTTAAGAATATTCGAAGAACTTTCTTATAAATTTTTTTAAAAAATGTATAAGGACTGTAAAAAGTTTAAATCAGAGAACAGTATGACTTTTTTTAACTGAAATTTTTATTCAGCGATAGTTTTTTTAACTGGTGTTGAATTTAATGTTATTTATCAGCACAAAGATGGTGAATTTTGTCTCATTAAAAATATTTTCTAGCAAATAAAAAATTATCATTATAAATTTCAAACTTTTAGTACTTATGATCAATAATATTTTTTAACCTAGAACACCATTTACAAATAGACACACTAAATGAAAATAACACTACTAAAAACAAATATCACTTAAAAATTAATTCCTACTAACTGTAATGCCTTTTTATAATACTGGAAAAATAACAAAAACTATTGAATTAATAAACGCTAAATGTACCATAATGGGTCAATCGATCTACGTGACATGATTACAAAAAATTCTCACGTAATATTTACGAGCTTGTGTCTTCGCATTTCATTGCTTATTCTACTACAAATATGCCAATTCTTCATCGCGCATTTTTACTTTCTCTTTAATTTATTTTGATAAATACATGTAATCTACTATACTTTACTATGATTGATCATTTGACCAGGATCAAAAATGCCTTAGGAATTCATCAGATTGAAAAGTAGGATGTGTGTGTGCCCATTCTACATATATTATATATTTTTTCTTTAGATTTCTTAAAAAGCCTTTTAGAAGTTAATTCAAGTAAAAATAATTATGGGTTAAATTTTCGATAAAGTACATATAGTTCAATAAAGTCCATGTTTAAAGCCTTAGTTTGAGGTAAGATAAAGTAAAGGGGTAATCACTTTTATGTATATAAACCCACACGTGGGACATATACTCAGAAAAATGTGTAACGCGAATCAAGATACGATACCTTTTTTAGAAGAAATAAATGATATATTTTTAAGAAAAATTTACGAAGCTGAACTTTGAAGCAGATGAAGTGAAAGCATATCATTTGAGGATGATAAAGATCCATTAGGCATTAATTTGCAAATACAAACATTGAAGAGGGAAATATGAATATGCATGGAGACGAAGAGGAATGAGATTCTTTTTTTAAAAATTTTGAAGATAAGATTGGGAAAATGATCATTTAATTGGCTGAACTTTTCGGAAAGAATAGTTTCACTTGAAAGAGGGTCTCTTTATATTATGTTCAAGGAGAAACCGGGTCTAAAGGGGTGTACAAAAAATAAAAGTATCTGAAAACCGGTCATTTCATCGGTTATCGTACTAATAGGTATATAATAGGCATCAATACATTTAGGGCTATTTAATTGTTTGTATTTCATTCAGATAAAAATTGATATTCGTGGTGATTGGTATTTGAAGTTAGGTTTTACTTAAATATATTTGCTCCAAATTTGATGTATTACCTTTCACTTTAATAGCAACTAAAAGCTAATTCTATCATAATTTTATCATAAATAGTTTATTTATAACTAAAAAAAAATACCATTTAAAACTTACACACATATTCTACATCTGCTGCGATTTTTATATCGAATATATAATTTGGTTTTTTAATCGATTGTGATAATTTTTACTTTTGTCTGATGGTACGTTCTGAAAAAATCTATATTTTGTAGATTGCAGACAAAAAAAAAATCTATTGACATGAGCATAATTCTTTCTGTGTCAAAAGAAAATTTATAGCACAATTAAACTACTGAGACAATCAGAAACTGCATGAAAAAAAGAAGAATAGAAATATTTCCCATCGATAAAAAATTGTCTATTTATGAATGGAAGTGAAATAAAAAAATAAACACAAAAAAGTGTATAAGTAAATATTATGGTTTAGCTAGGTGAAAGTTGTGAAGTCAGCATATTGCCCAGAAAGTAGAACATGCTCAACGGGAAATGGACAATAAATAATATTTATTGTAGAAAAAAAAAAATTCTCGTTGCGTCATCTTCATTATTTTTGGAAAATACAAATGAATATTGTTGTGATCTCAAATTTATATAACCCGGCTATATTTTAATTGAGAATGCGTATAATACTTTTAGATTATATCTCTTTGTTATTGTTATGGCCATGATCCTTTTTTATTTAAATTTTATGAGAGACTTAAAACTTTTAACAGACCATTTCTCACGTTGTAAAAAATTCAATTTTGATCTGATAATAAGTTTACAGTCAGAGCACAAGAAGAAAAGCTTATTAAATTTTAAGTTTCTCTCAAACACTAATACATCGCTTAAATGAAATCTTGGATTAAAGCAGGAGAAAAATTCCAAATTTGTTTCAATACTTAACCAAATATAAGATTAATGGAAGATGTAGAGAATTAAGGTTTATTTTATTATTATTTTTTTTTACCTTAGAGACCAGTAAACATGCTTCAGTTAAGCAGTTTGGATTCTAAGTTATTTTGTTCACATGCTAATACTTCAAAAGAACGTATGTTTCCTTGCTATTCTGATCAATAACAGGTTATATTGGCTTATTTCGTCTCAGTTTTTTAGTGTGTTTCGTCCTTCCCAGAACCTTTAAACTGCAACAAACCTCATACATCTAAAAAAATTTAGGTTGTAATTTGCCAAAGGATGAGTAAAGATACCATGGTATGCACACTTTCAACAAAAATTTGAAATTTTACGAAAATATTGAAAATTTTCCCTTAAAATGTCAAACAAGTACAAATAAAATTATTTTTTAAATTCTTTTAACTCTCGTATTTTAAGGAAAGTCAAATTTATTTTATTGCAGTAAGGTTTTATAAACGTTCTTCTGAAGTAGTTCCCACAAAACACGTTTATTTTTTGTTTGATTTCTCAATATAAAATAGTAAAAACTTATTTGTGTTTCCTACCAGCTTTTTAATAGGCAAAAAACACCAAAATTCATTTGGATTTTGCTTCTTTGTTTTCATACTGTGCTATGTTGAAATTTCATAGTAGAAATATATAATCTTAAGTTACTTAAGTTTCATTGCTGTCACAGAATAATATAAAATAGCATTCTGCGTAATAAAATCAGTGTTTAAACGAAGAATGGGTAAAATAGAATGTGTGGGCTGCGATGAATTTTTTATAACAAACCAAGCATGGTCGCCCAACCGCAACTACTCTTGTCAGGCGTTATCATTTTTGAAAGTAATGTGGTATTGCCAATTTTGTAGGTGACACTGCGGTGAGATGATAGTTTTCTTTCCATTCTAATAATGAGATTAGGACTTTTTCTTTCTTAGCCCGATTATTTTATAATGCACTACCGAGGAACCGTAACACGAATAAACTGAGAAACTAAAAGCTTTATAGGAATATAAAATATCTACTTTTCTCTTTTCTGTGTAACCTTTCTACTTCCGTTGTTGAAGCTCCATACTAGAATACTTGACCTACCGCCAAAAAAAAACAAATTTGTAATAAATTGTAAAAGTAAATGAATAAAAGGAAGGAGAAAACGCCTACAAGAGAATATTGCGAAAACTTTCCTAAGATTTAGTGATTCGCATTGTTGAACATAGATAATAATTGTGCATTTCACAAATTTCAGTTAATTTTCCAAGTGATTCTTATTTTCTCCCTACTGAGGCATGTTAGATAGCCACGGGTATCTTTCATTTATACTGTGATGTATATTTATCAAGAACACCACATGTGAATTAGGTCAAGGATAACAGACTTTTCCATCGTCTTTAGTTATCACTTGCTTACAAAGATAGCTGAATTTGAAGGTTAAGACTATCACGGTAAAACGACTTATTGGCAGAAAATTACATATTTAAATGAAATAAAAAGGAAAGGAAACGGTTATAGGTATTTTTCATAGGCTTTTGTTATTATTTCTTTTGTTGGTACAGAAGAAAGTGAAAACAATATGTAATAATGTGCTTTCTGAAATAGAAATTTCTATATCGATTCATTAAATTGAACTGTGAGTTTAATTACTGAAAGACTGTAACATCAATAAATTTAATAAAAGGCTATAAACTAAGGTGACCATTTTATTACAATGAAAAGGAGGATGAAAAATTTAAGAAAAAATTACAATTTAAATATATGAAACGTTTTATTAATTCAAACAAAAATACGCTAATTACGCTTACATTCTTTTTAATTATTATCTTAAACGAGTATTTTTCCCCATTGAAAAAATTTTTTTTTGTCAACGTATCATTTTTTTAATATATCGGAAAGTTCGGGCAAAAAATATCCTTCATAATGAATTTTACGGTAAGCACTGTAGCTAAAATATTAACATTCAATTTTGATTTCTCACTTGTCACTTCACAAAAATCATTACCAACTGAAAAAAACTCTTTCAAGTGCTGCATTAGTTCCAAGGCAGCTCAACGTAAATTCAAAAAGAATAACTGAATTTTTATATGGAATGTGTTTATTTTTGAAATGGTTAAGTATTTCCAACCATCTTTTATTAATTTCAGCATGTTGATGTTCCAGTTGTTTCAATTTATTGTAATTTAAATGTACATTCAGTCTTCCAATTTCATCAAACAAACCATTGTCAAAGATTTTAATATCAGGCATTTCTTTTGATAAAAAAAAGTCAACACAGTTTTCTATATCTGCCCAGTTTACTTGCGATGAAGTCAAAAAACACCATTGAAAACTGTTATTTCCTGTGATATTTGTTTCAGACCATTCTTCGACATTTTGGAAAAATGTTTGGTTCATCTCTGAAAATAGAGATTAACAGATCAATTTTAAAATATTGAAAAGGAGGGCACTTTTCGAGGAAGGACAGAATCTATAAAAGGAGGACTGTCCTCCCCAAAGGAAGACGTTTGGTCACCTTATATAAACTAATGCATATTTAATTAAGAAAATTTTCTGTGCACTTTCTGTTCATAAACAAGCCTTAGGAACCAAATTATATCAAATTACATCGAAACTGTTTTTTAGTTTGATTTCATTTACATTTATTTCTTGGAAATTATTTCCTAATATTCTACATAAATTAAAATTGTATTCCAGGTCAGGAAAAGAAAAGTACTTGGTAATTTTTCTTGAGGGAAAATAATTGTTTTTGCAAGCATTCATTTTGTGACCTAAAGATTTGTATTCATCTGTACGTAAGTTTATTTCAGAATGTTCCCATTTTATGTACCGATGTATAATTTTATGCTGATATCATATTTTGTAATTTGAAAGGTAAATAAATTTGAGAATAATTGGTATATGCCTGAAGATCTTAAATTAAAAATTTTTTTTTTATCAAAAGTGGGTTATTTTTTTATTTTACATACCTTTTAACAATATAATAATAGTTAACTTCGCTAGAGCTTAGTTAATCCAAGATTCTAGTTTTCAAAAAATTATTCTCTGGAACCTTTCATGCATTATTTACAAGTATTTAAAATTGCGTGTATATATTGTTAGATTACAATAACGCACATCTGAATGTATTTATTTGTAATTAAACAAAAAGGAATTAAAAAAATGAAGAATTACTTCACAGATTTCGATTTTTTTTTCTTTTTCGGTACGAAAAATATTATTACTAATCAAGCTTATAGACTTCTAAAAAAATTTTTCTAAAAGTAATAAAGAATAAAAAAATGAGGAAGAGTTTGAACCCCTTGAAACATTATGTAAATAAAAATGAGTTATCTTTTTAAATAAAAAATATCAGGTGTGAGTGTAATGAGAGGTTTGCTCTTCCCCTTGTGGTTTTCTTACTATTCTCAGTTAAGTTTTCATTCGAAATTTCGCGCATTGCAGAGACTTGTTAGACTTTATCATATAAAAATATTGAAAAATATATATTTTTTTAGAAAATAAAATGCTTTTATTATGAGTTATTCCACTAATTCTCCTATTTCACTTATCTAACATCTTGTTTTGTTCGTAATCATTAACTCCTAATGAATATGTAGTTATTTTTAAGTAAAAACAATAAATACTAATTTAAAAATGATAAAGTTAGTAAATTAATAAACAATTTATGCAATACTGGATTAGTTTAAATTGTGATTTACAAACGCATTTATTTTAATCGTTTTCATTCAGGTTTTTGCCACAGTACAGATTTAACTATAATAATAACTGTTTAATATGATTTTAATAATTATTGCTGATAATAAAAAGAACTAGACTAATGATCTTTGAAAGTATTATTAATCGTTAAGTTATTTCTACTCTTTAAGCAATGTTGCAATCTTTGCAATAATTTGATATAAAACTTTTGTCTTAAATTTTCAAATGCTTATGTAGGTATACAAATAAAACAATCCAAAACAATTACTCATTTAGATAGTTTAAATATTTTCAGAAACTTGTGATTTTGAGAAATTTTTTGTCGTGGATTCATTTTTTCTCGTGAATCAAAGCTTTTAGAAATTACTTAAGTACTTTAATGCTGCTGTTGTGAATTTTAATGAGAAAAAAAATGTTTTTTTCCCTCAATTTCTGTATTTTATTTTAAATTTTTTTTGTAAAAATATGGAATTTAAAAGAAGAAAACACAAATAACAAAAAATGCGCACTTGTTTCTCCTTATAAACAGACATACAAAATAAAAATAAATGACTTCTGATTGTATTTTTAGGATATGCGCTGTTCTATAACGCCAAAATCATAAAAATAAATAGAAGATGTCGTTAGATCTGTTATGATAAAGAATTTTATTATAGCTTTAGACTCTGACGTCAATTCTCAAGAGCTTTTCCTTGAGATCTTTTATATTACAGTAATTTAAAAATTGTTTGAGGAAATAGATCTAAAATGAAAACAAAGAATAAAAGTGTTGCTTTTCAGGATGCTTAGTACATCATTTTTTTATGCCTAAATACATTTTTGAAACTGTCTCACATAAAATATTTGTATAGGTAGCCGTATAAGAAACTTATGTCTATAGATTCTAAAAACATCAAGAATAAAAAAAATTACACGGAAATAAAACTATACAGAATTATTTAAAATATCTCTTCTTTCTCACAATATGCGTGGCAGGCTAGAACATTTGTTATAAAAAAATTTTATATTGTGTGTCGCGACATGTGTTGATAAATATTTCTACACACACTACATTTCTACTTCTACTACGTTTTTTTATACTTTCATACTATACAATAGTATGAAAATAATTCTTTGAAAAAAAAATAGTTACATTATAATGTGATGTAAAAATTAAAACTAGGTTGTTCAAGATTTTTTTAGTCGATAATTAAATTTAAAAAATTAAACTTTTCGTTCCAAAGCAAGTATCTGAAAAATGATCAAGGTTAGTTATAACTTTTTTAAGTTCAAGGGCGCAGTCTTTAGATTCTTCCGATAGTAACATTTTATATGAAACATGGGAAAAGCCAAGCATCAATATTTATCAAATCAACCTCAAGTAACCTCTTTTTGAAAAACAATTAAAAAGAAATAAAATGTTTAAAATAAATTATTTTTTAATGTTTCTTGAGTGACAGCTGTGCATTGTTATTCTCAAGATAAAGTAAAAATGTTTATAAATAAAGTCGTTGGGAAACTAACTTAATCTTTCTATCTAGACATTTGACTACTTAATTTGTATACAAATGAACTTTTATGAGATAAATGCTGAAGTGTACTATTGTCTTTGTATGCATATCATGTTTGAAATGCTAAATGAAGTTTTACGAAATACTTATACAAGTAAAGTGAGATATTAATCTTGACCGAGTTTATTCTGTTGTAATTGTTAGTTACAATTTAGATTGACACTGACTTTTTACAATGTTTTTGAAGCTCATTTGATAAAGGAAACAACATAGAAATGCCAAATAAACTGGTGTTCAAAATTAAGAGAATTTTCAGATTTGTTCTATTATCTCTAGAACTACTGAACAGATTTTAATAAAATTTGGTATGTACATAGGGCTGATATAATACAAAAAAGCAACAATTCAAAAGTTATAATACACATGCATGATCGTGCATAACACTCATTGGAGTCAGAAGTTATGAAACAGCAGTTACAGAATAGAACAAACAAACAAACAAACAAAAAATGTTTGATTTAATAGGGGGTATGGTTCCCCTCGCCTCTGCAAGGAATTTTACCGTGATTTTATACTGGATGTAAGAGAATGTATGAGTTCCTGTGACAATTAATTCCTCTCAGTCAAAAGCTGTGTTTTCAGACTTTGGATGATGGTTTTTGGAAGGGGTTTGCGAGTAGCAATTGCCCTTCCTCGAGATTCCCAGGCATGCTCTATAGGGATGAGGTCTAGAGATCTGACTGGTCAATCTCTCCGGCGAATATCCTCGCTTTCCAGAAATTCTTCAACCATATGAGTTATATGTGAAATCGCGTTGTCATCCATTAAAATAAAATCAGGGCCGATTGCACTCCTGAAAAGATAAAAATAGATAAAAATAGGGCTACTAGACCTCATCCCTATACCCCGCAGTAGTCACAGTGCCTGTTTCAAAGACATGGAGCTGCGCGCGGTCATCCAACGTGATGCTTACCCAGAACATCAAGCCTCCACTAATGTAACGGTCGATTTCTTGGACATTGGAGACCATGTAACAGATCGCTGGTTCTCTCCATATGAAAGTACGGCGAGAATTGCTAGTTAGGCTGAACTGGGACTCATCAGTGAAGAGAACAGTCGCCTACTGATCCATGTTTCAATCTCTATGAACTCTGCACCTTTTTAAGTGGACTCTCCTGTTCGCAGAACTGAGAGGGACACAAACAACTACAAATTTTACAAACAGCCCTCTCTCATAAAATCTTCTGGAAACAGTCACCCTTGAAACTAAGGTTCATGTGTCCTCTTACACGAGAGAGCTGAGAAGCTGTAGCATTCCCGTTATGCCTCTCCATAATAGACAAATGGCGATCTTTTCTGGTCGTCGTGGCTCTTGGTTGTCCTTTCTGACGCTTTCTTTCGACGGATCCGGTATCTTGAAATTGTTTCCATAAGTTGAATATGACGCTGGGCGTTAAATTAAATTCTCTACAAATTTGGATTTGAGACTGGTTTGCATCTAGCCTACCTACAATCCACCCCACCTCATTTCATCATCTTAACATTTGTGGTTACTCTTCATGTCTGAATTTTAATTGAACCAACTGCAGCAAAAAAAAAAACCACCAAAAATTTCTGTGAGGTGTGCTGTGCACGAAATGCGGATTTTGGCACTGTACGCTTATAGATCCTATTACTCCACTAACTCTCCCCACACAAGTATACGCTTACATATTCGACATACAAGATATGCATCTTTGTTTCGAAGTAATATTTTTACATTTCGTTTAAATATTTTCATGAAACTCGACAAATTCTCTTAATTTTGAACACCAATATAGTTGATATGTTAGACTACGTTTCTTCGTGTATATTGCATTAATTTAAGGTACAGTAAAATATAAGTAGAGGTAAAATGAACAAATACTGATTTTAAACAGTAATACAAGCACATCAATTAAAAACAAAGCAAATAAAAAAATGTGTATAAAGTCATCTACTTGTACGATTTATTGTCACTTGTATTTATGTCCCATCATATTATTCATACTACATAAAATACTAAATTAATGGGGGAAAAAATGATGTATTTTTTCAATGAAAGCTGGTCTTTTCCATTTTTTTTCGGTAAATAATATTTGTCCCTTAACGTTTTTTTACGTAACTTATGGGTGTGTGAGAGAGAATTTTGATTATAATATTTGTAGAATTAACACACAATCGAAGTAAATATATCTAAGCAAAAATAAAGTGTAAATAATCTTATATCCAAAACAACTTATAAGAGATGAATGTGACCTAGTCGAAAACCATCTGTATTTAGAAGATGGATCCATACGAAAATGAGCAAAATGGTTTGATCTGATTTTTTACCAAAGTTGCTCCTTGAATCTGCATGGGAGTTACTGGAGTCAAATCTCATAATTCTGAACCACGGTCAAGTTACAAAGACGACATTTGAGATGGCTCTCTATTCCCTATTCTAAGCCACGCCAACGCAAGGATTTTGTGTCCCGATAGGTTTAATGTACAACAGTATTCTACTCTGTGAATCTTCAGTGGTAACATGACTCAATATAAGCAACACCAGTCACAAGTTTGTGACCATAACTCTACAAACAAAAAAACGTAACAAAATTAATCATTATCATTCCTGGAGATCCGATACTCTGCATTCTTCTAGAGAATTTTCTTGAAACATGATAGCAAAAGAGACAAAGAATTTGAATCGATTTATTTTCTTAAAATTTTGGATTTCATGACTAATAAAAAGCTAGCTTATTTTTTTAAAGATAAGTTTACAAATTTTTTTAAAATTGGAAATACTTTATTAGTAGGTTATAATTAAAGATAAATTTTTTGAAAAGGTATTTTAAATAAATAATCTTAATGAAGATTCGGTAAGAGAAAATGACATTGAAACAATTATGCGATTGCCTTTCTATGTTTCCAAGCATGCTCAAAAAAGATTTAGTCGTTATTTTTATTGTAAAACTGGTTTTTTGGAAAAATATTTATTATAAAAAAATACTGACTGGCAAAACTGATCTTTTTAAACTTAAGACGTATATTAGAATGAAAAATAAGATCAGAACTTGATTCTCCGCATTTTTTCTCTCTGTCCACTTGTTTACCATCATAATTAAGAAAGCTTAGGTGTCGCCGTTGCCACGATTACAGATTTGGTTGATTTAAAAAAGATGACTGCAGTATGTGTATTTGAAATGTTTATTAAGGTATCCGATTACGATCGGAACCGTGATTTTGCAAAAGCGTATAAATGGATAATATTTATGATATTTAGTATCACTTAGATTAGCAAATGACTATACAATTGTTTTAAGAATATTATTACAATAAAAATTATTTAAGTACAATATTTTGACAAAAAATGAACATAGAATGACCCATTTGCAAAATATTCTCCTTTTGTGAAAAATTCTTCTATTATAATAATATTTTGCCTGTATATAGCTCAGACCTCTGTACAGAGGCTCAACTAGAATTTTTGAAATATATAACTTAGAAGTAGGTTTATCCATGTTTTACGACAACAGAGGGGAGAAATTTTAAGAAAAAACGCCGATAATTATTTTAATTGGTTGTTACTTCGAAAATAATGTGAATTTTTCAAAAATCATAGTTCAGACTCTCTGGAGAAGTCTTTACTTTATATAAGCACACAACACACACAAAATATTATTATTTTAGAAGCATTTTTTATAAAAGGAGAACATTTTGAAAAAAGGTTATTCTAAGTTAATTTTTTGCCAAAATGGTGTATTTAAATAATTTGTTTTGACAAAATGTCATTAAAACAATTTCATACATGTATTCTAATCTAAGTGACACTAAATATCATGAAAATTATCCATTTATGTGCTTTTTTAAAATCACGGTTCCGTACGTAGTCGGATACCTTAACAAGCTAGCTGCAACTGAAGTTTTCATAGCCCTCTCCGTGTATCAAATATGGGGAAGTTTTTTCTCAGAAAAGTCTGCCAAGTCTTCTTTTGTATGGTACTGACAGAAGATAATTATTGCAACTAGAAAAAAAGAATTTAAATGCAGCAAATTAATTGAAAAACAAGTGTATAGATATAAGAAGCATATACTTAGTATAATAATAAGCATAGACTGGTATAAAAATCAGAATAAATGTTTACTTAGCTTATTTTTTCAAGTAAAATATATATTAAAGTGCATTATTGCTATAAACTCAAGCAAAAGTAATTTATTGTTAAAAATTATTTTCTCCATAAGTTGTAAGTAAAGAATGAATTGACGAACACAATTTTGCAATACACTTGTTTTCTTTAAAATATTTCTTTCAAAAAATTTTAATATAGCAACTTACAGTTCAAAAATCGTTAATAATATATTCGCTTACTGAGACGACTCGTTAAATGAATAACTATGAGATACAATTTTCAGAAAAATTATCATCGATAATCAAGCCATAAAAAATATTTATTCAAATTCAAACTGTTATTTGTGTTTGGAATTTCTTAATTATTTTGAAAATAAATCCGAATCCTGTAAAAATAAGCAATATGAATAACTCGAACTTAAATGCAGGAAATTCAACAGTAGACAGTGAAAAATGCCTTTATTTGAATTCACTTCATAAATATTATCAGTCCAGAAAAACGTGTCAATAACGTAGGATAATTACTTATTGTGTTTGAAATCAATAATTATCTACGTTAGGCGTGAAATAAGTCTCGTGGGAAGTAGAGCAATTTCAAATACCCAAATCGGTAGCTTACATAAAACAATATAGTACAAAAATGCTTTTTATGTGTAAACCTTTTGTAATTAAAAAAAATAACATTTAAAAATTCTTCATCTAAAAGAAAAATACATTCCCATACATGTTAGGAAATGATTCCTTCCTATACGAGAAACAAATTTCTTATATTTTTTTTCATAGCATGAGTTTAATTTTCCCAGAAAATTATTCAGTCGATGATTATATATTTTATCTATTATCAATGCGAAACTGCTTCGTACAAGAGAATTCAGTTTCATTTATTGTTTAAGATATCCGACTAGGTTGAAAGGATGTTTTTTTAGGTTTTAGGAGCATTAAAAAATATATATAAGTATTGAGGAAGAAGGAATTGCATATAAGACAAGAGAATCTTAAGTTGTTTTTTTCAAATATTTATTTTATCTAACTTAAAAATATATTTTTTAAATGTATTTTTGAAGAATGAAATTCTCACGATAACTTTTTCCCGAAAAATAGGATATCTCCAAGACAAACAAATAAAATTCAATAAATTTGTAACACTTATGCAATACGCCCTTTAGAGTGTAAC
Organism: Trichonephila inaurata madagascariensis; assembly: GCA_019973955.1. NCBI lineage: Eukaryota > Metazoa > Arthropoda > Arachnida > Araneae > Nephilidae > Trichonephila > Trichonephila inaurata. The sequence continues at coordinate 495,680 of BMAV01004786.1, forward strand.
ATATGCAAGTCTTAAGATAGTTACTTTTAGTCTTATTTTGCAGTCATTTTTAACTTAGAAAATGAAGTAATTTTGACAAAAAACCATTAACGTCAAATTTGAATGTTAAAAAAATATTTATTTCAAAAAATATTTTTTATCCTGCGGTTTGTGACATTTCAGATGGATCAAGAAGTATATCAATGAAATTAAAATTACATAATGTCCAACATATTTATATTTATGCTGTTTTTTGTAACATTGAAATTTTTATTTTTTTGCTAAAGTTTTATAATAATATTTTTTTCGAAAGCAAGGGGGATACATGTTATTTATTTAATAATTATGATTCTGTAAATATATTTTCATTCTGTAAAAAATAGAATTCTTCCTATAAAAACAATTTTTGAAAAATTGATCTCCGAACCTAGTTGGATGCCTTAAGGCCTTTTTTCTTTGATATCCAAGAACGGTAGTTAAATAATCACGAATTTACTATCAATAAGCAGAAGATCAAACTGATGCACCATACAATCAATATTTCTAAACATTAGTATTTTTGCTTCATTAACCTTGCTCAAAACTTAAAAATGTGTAAAACAGAGAAAAAATAATGATTATAATGCAAATGTTCACAATTTACGCATAAGCATTAAATCTTATTTCGAGCCTTTTACTAAATTGACTGATTAAGGTATCCGAATACGTTTTGAACGTGGTTTTAAGAAAGCGTGTAAATAAATAACTTTTTTGATATTTAGTATCACCTGAATTAAAATGTTCATATAAAATTTTTTTAAGAATATTGTTACTGGAAAAAAATTATTTAAATGCAATTTTTTGGAAAAGAAAAAAAATGACATATTTTCATTTTCCTTTTATGGAAAATGCTTCTATAATAATAATATTTTGCTTATATATAGACAAGACATATACAGAGCCTGAACTAGGATTTTTGAAATATATTCTTTGGAAAGGGATTTATTCATATTTTAATACATCAGAATAGAGAAATTTTAACAAAAAACATGGGTTATAGCTTCAATTGTTCGTAATTCTGAAAATAATATGAAATTTTCAAAAATCTTAGCACAAGCTCTGTATAGAAATCTTACCTATATATAAGCAAAATATTATTATTATAGAAGCATTTTCCACAAAAGTAGAATGTTTTAAAAATATGTCACTTTCATCATTTTTTGCCAAAAAAATTGCGTTAAGTAACTTTTTTATTGTAATTATATTCTTAAGACAATTTGATATATATATTCTAATTCAGATGGCACTAAATATTAAAAAATGCATTCATTTATACGCATTTTCAAAATCATGTTTCCGAACGTAGTTGTATACCTTAATTGATTTTAAAAGATTGATATAATTTTTGTAAAAAAACAAGTAATTTAAAAAAAAATTTTAAGTCAATTCCTACTTAGATCAACAAAGAAAAATTTTATTTAAGCTACTTTTTATTAAATAGTTACAATTAATATAAATATGTATATACATATTACAGAATCACAACATTAAGTGGTCATTAATTTTTATTAATTATAATTAAAGTATCGCATTGTCATCCAAAACAATCGTGTATATAAATTTCATTTCAACTGAATAATTTAACACGTGAGAAAAAAAACCTTTTCAAAAGTTTTGACACAAGTCGCCAAAAGGGTCGCTAAGTCGCCAAAAATGATACAAACGTGGTTGTATTTGTAATTCTTTAAATAATTAGTTTTAATCAATTAATTTTTATTAATTATTTTTATATTATTGTATTCTCATCAAAAATAAACCTGTATATAAAATTTCAGCTCAATTGAGAGCTTTAAAATGTATTTTATTAACGATTGAAAATTCCACTCAGATAAATAAATATATAAATAAATTTATTGAGATTGTGAGCTATATATATATATATATATATATATATATATATATATTAGTAGGAATTGAAAAATAGATTAATATTTTGGTTTGTCTTGTAGAAAATAAAGGATCAATTTAATTTTCCAAATAGAATGCATATTTTTCACTAATATTGATTTCTCTTTTAAACAAAACATTCCGTAGAGTTTGTCAACTGAATACACAAAGTTTTTATTTAAATGAAAACCATATGTCTTGGTGAAGAAAACAGAGTTTAAATATCTGTATGTAATATAGAAGATACTAATTACAATTCATATTGGGATAAATAGATGCAATGACACTGTAACCTTCCAAGGACCAGAAATGCTTGACATTATGAAGTCAGCCTGTTTGGTAAAAATAAAAATGTGCATGTCTTTGAAGAATAGAATAAAAAAAATAAACTTGTTTTTGTGCATTCAGTAAAAAAAAATCTCGGTTGAGTCCTTCAAATTTGAAGGAAAAATGAGATGACCGATTGTTAATAATGAATTAATGTTATATTAATGAATTTATACACTTCTTTGTAGAGAACTTATTGGTTTATACTAAAAGAGTTTAAGTGTTTCAGGAAATCTTCCAGGAAAGAAATAAAACTTAAGTTTTAAAATGTAAATATAGATTATGAAGTTTTATTGTTTTTTGTGTATTGAACAAATTTTTCAATTGGATCAAAGTAATAAAAGTAAAAAAAAAAAAAATGTAGGATATAATTGTAAAGACATGGTAATAAGAAATGTGACTTGAAAAAATATTTTAAATACGAAAAGACAAGGTACCATTTTTTCGAAAAAGTTTTTTTCATTAAAATAAATGGAACGATAAAACAAAAGATTGAAAAAATAATTTTTTTTAGTGAAAACAAATGAATTCTTTTTAATTAGTTTTTTTAGATATATTGGTTTAATTCCAAAAAAATTTCTAACTTTGTCTACTTATATACACACGGCAGGAAAGAACTATTTTTTGGTTAATACTAAGAAACAAATTTGTGTCTCAACATCAATATGCCATTACGCAGAAAGGAAAAGTATGTAAATACTTTATAGATAGTTAAAAAAAGTTTGAGGTTGTTAGAAATGTTTTAAAGCTTACTTAAATGTATCGTATTGAGATTTTTATAATAATAGTGTTTTCCATTTTAAAAATTTCAACTAATCATTTATGACTTAATATAAACTTCGTAACGAACAAAATATTTTCTTTCTGTTACAAAACATCGACATCTGAACACGAAAGGCAACTATAACAAGACATCTTTTTTTTACATTTTCGTGCTTTAGGCATTCAAATTGATGTTAAATTTCTAGATTATATATAAAAAATAACTAAAGGTATACATCTCTAAGTTATGTTTCGTTTTGCAACAGCAATCAGATCTTTAACCTTCGAACTTTTCCCTTTATTAGAATTGTGGAAAAAATCTTTAGATAAACGACTATATCCAAATAAAAAATCATAGCTAATCAAGTTTTCTTTCAGTTGTTAAACTTTCCCACATCGATCGTGATCAATGATAAAAAAACAATAATTTCACTTCTTTCCTTTTACTTTTTCCTTGGCAATACTTTATGTTCAACTCACAATAACAGGTTTGTAAGGTGTAAAAGAGGCTTCAGTTTCCAATACACGTTAGTTTTTTAAGGGAATGTGCATTTAATTTCTTGTATCACTCAGTAAAGAAAACATGTGAGAAAAATATTTTTCCCACTACGACACAAATTTTTAAAAAATATAGATGTGCTCAAGATTTGTATTTAATCAGGCATTTGTAATTAAAGATAAATAATTTTTTTATTTGTCTATTCAACTTATTCAGTTCCTATTATTAGCTCACACTCTCCCTATACATAGATATTTATTTATTTATTTATATATATTTTGTTCAAACTTTCAATCGTTAATAAAATACTTTTTATTCATTTAGTGAAGTCCAAATACATTTTTTAAATGATGTTAATACAGTTTTTTCAAATATTATAATTCATTAATTCAATTTAATTAACTAAAATAAAATTTTCTTTGTTGACTTAAGTAGGAATTGACTTAAAATAGGAATTTTTTATATTATTTGTTTTTACAATAATTTTCTTTTAAAACATTCTTTTTAAAAAAAAGTTTTGAGAATGGCAAAAACACTCTCTTTTTTTATTTCTGCCATTTTAATCTCTTAAATCATAAAAAATAATTTTATCATTAAGTAGTTAGTTAGATTTAGTGCCTGGAAAGAGTTCTGTAGAACCGTTTAGTCATGATTAAAATTCTTAACACTTTCTTTCAAAGGTGCAGCGTTCGTTTAATACGGTTACTGATTTTAAATCAGGTACTTGTTCCAATTTTTTATTCTAAAATTGTAGTTACTCACAAGAATATTTTACTGAATCTATTTTCAAAATAAAAATTAGCATTCAAGGTTGTTTTTTAAATCGGTTTCACATAAATCTATATTTTTTAAAAAAGAAATGTCAAGTCATAAAAGGGATTATTCCATAATATTTTATGGCATACAGCTTATTTATCAAAACTGTCTTACTTCATTATGTTATATTTTAACATCAGCGAATTTCTGATGATGGAATTTCCAATCTGTGCATAAGTGCCTTAGAGTAATAAACGACTTGAAAAACATTTCCCCGATTTCAGAAGAGTAAATGCAAGGAAACGCCTTTAAGACTTTAAAAAAAATCCCTATTCTAAAGGGAAAACCACAAAAATGTTTCCGTCAATTAAACCAATTTATTTTAAAAAATGAATTTACAATTTGGAAAAATATTACCGTGGGGGAATTTCAGATCTGTCGTTTTCAACAATGTACACAGCAAAAATACGCTCATGAGAAATTACTGTAAAGAATTCATAGTGACCTTAATTTAAATCGCTAATTCGGAAACACCAAACTCGAGAAAGTACTGATAACGTCAGTGATTGAGGAATTTATCCATTTGAGTATTCATTGCGAAATGCCAAAGGGCGTTTTTCTTATCGATTCAATCTGTAAAGAAATAAATTTTTATACGACCACACTGACGAAATTACCGGACGCTCTGCTGCTGCTACTATACATTTCCTTGGACGATTTCGCAAACTTGGTGTGAAAATAATAAGTCTCCCCCTCTTTAAGTTTTCATTAAACTCGTGGGAAAAGGTGCTATGGCGTCTCGTTTAAAAATTACACAAAAAGCTCATGCAATTTATCTTCTTTTGTATCATCGCTTCATCAACCCAGCGGCCTACTTTCATAGGTGGAATGCCATCGAACAGGACGGGCAACTAATGGCCTTAATTGTGACAAGCGTCAATCCTCTCCAGATAGAGCTCTTCCGAAAAAAACAATCAAGGACGGTAGTTTTTGGATTCTCTTAGGCGAACGAGGCCGAATGCTTCCGTTAGTCGATTTGCACGACACACCTTTGCTAAAGGAGAAATTCTACATATTATAGAAATGTGTGAAAGGTGTTTTCATGACTTTTTAACCTCATTCAGAAATTGTATATTTACGTTTGCGTGTACTTTCACCTTTTTTTGCAATTTGGATTTCCCCAAAAAATAATTAAAAATTTAGTGATTGCAAATGAACAACACTGTTTTTAAATCAACGCTTAAAAATAGAAGGTTAAGAGAAAATGAAAGTAGAAAATTTCAATTTTGCTTTGCTTTGCAAGAGTATATAAATTTTTATTAAGTCGGAATTTTTTTTAAGTGACTCATAGTGAATGACAAATCAGTAATGAAAGTTTTTGAGGTTAAGGAATGTTCTAAAAATATAAGTAAAGTGGAATGGAATAAATTTGTAATGTTTTAATTGATATAATGATAACTAAAAAATGTATACTGCAAAAAAATCGGAAAACCCTCTATAGATTTTAAATTATTAAAAAAATCTATTTTTATTAGACTATTTACTATAAATCAAGAAAATTTGCAAAACTTAATTAAAAACATATTGCGTCATAAAATTGTGTACTCATAAGCTAAGTATTCAAGATTACACTTTTCAATATATTCAGCAAATAAATGTTCAACATGTATATATCAATGCGTTTGTGTAAAACTGCATTAATATATACATTAGACTTTACTATAACTTCGTGAAAATCCATTAATGTTCATTGTACTAATTACACATTCGTTCTGCTTCTAAAAATACATGCTTGTTAGTACATAGTATTTTGATTCTAAGACTGCTCGTATTTATGAATATATCTTACGATAAAACTTCCTTTAAAATAAATGATTATGCACTGTAACCGGGTTCTCCTGAAGTACTTCTACTTGCGGGGAAAATACTTTTTATACATTGTTTTATTTGAAAACCTCTTTCTGAAAGGGAACCACAATATATGTAAATAAGCGTTCCTATTTAAAGTTAAGAGAATAGAGCTCGTGGAGGATGATAGCAATAAGATATTTTGATGCTAGTTTGAGTTGAGGATTATATTTTGAATTTTCAACGTATCTAGGCATAAGACTTGGAACCTTGTTTTCAGTTGTCAGTGAAGATAATCCGAATGTCTGCATTTCTTCATATATTCATGTTAAGTAATTATACTTATTATTATTGTTAATTAGAGCTAACTCGATCCCACTAACTTTTTGTAGCCTTATTATATTCGGAATAAAATGGAAAAAATGTTTTTGAGAGAGAAAGTTTGCGATATGTCTCTTCCTTCGGTTGCCTCTCACACTAACGCGAACGAAGGCTCTCTACAGTGCTTTTCTACAGTTTAAATTAAAATTAATCCTAACTAATTCATACTTTTTATTTAACAATTACACATTATTATGCTTAAAAAATTAAGATTAATTTAATAATTATTTGAACTGAAGAAGATCTTTAGTATGTGTGAACTTTAAGAGAGAGAGATAAAACTAACTCTCTTTCTCTTTTTGCATACGGACACAATAGTCCCCCTTAGAAGACCTAAGTAGTCTTCTGGTAGAAAGCTACTGAAATGATTCTAAAGAAAAAGTTATTCGCATTTTTTCATAACAATAGAAACTTAGCTATTTCAATAAATAAATAATGAAGGAGTGAATGGAAAAATTCATTCCCTTCTTTTTTATACTTTCTGTACAGTGTGTGTGAATAACTCTTCACACAAGACAAGACAAGTCTTTTGAAAGTATTAAATTTGAAATAAATAGCTGTGATTAAAATTATTTTTTAAAAAGCTTTTTACTTTAATATTCCACCTTTGTTTTTGACTCTTAGAATAAAAAAATTAGAAAATAACAATTTGTTACCAATTTGTTCAACAATAAATAATACGTTATTAGTGTTAGAAAATGCATTCTCACGTAATGGAAGAAATGTTAGATGATTTATTTATTAATAATTCTATTGTTTTAAAGAATATAAATTTTATTTAAGTTTATGCTTGCTTGAGCGTTTTGACCTCTCACTGTTTGAAAAGTATGCTAAATTTTATTTGAAATCAATCACTTCTGTCTTATTTAGTTTTCCCAGTACTTATCAACTATGGGATTGTCAAAACATTTACCTCTATAGTATGATTGTGAAAAATACATACAGTGAAAATCGCTTAACACGAAACTAAGAGGAATGAAATATTTTCTCGTGTTAAAGGATATCGCAGAAAAAAAACATACATTCAATAAAATTAAGTTTATTAGAGTACATTTTACTTATATATATATGTATTTATGCATTATTTAATAGAAACCAATGAAGCAAAATCATTCATAAGACCGTAGCAAAATTTAATGCAAAATTTTCTAGTTTTTTGAAAATCAAAACATCTGTTGATTTTTTTTAAAAGTAATTGATATTTTTCTTTGTATTGTCTTTTTCAGCATCAAATTATCAACAAATTGTTCGATGTCACTCATTTTGTTATTCATTTCACCATTGGAATATATGTCTAAATATAACTTCGCACAATTTTCATGATGTTCCTCGTTTCGAATGACGTGGGAACCGGAGCTGCATTTTTTATTTCATTTTCGCCGTCGGAATCTGTGTCAATGATATTTTTTGAGGCTTAAGCAAACTTCAAAATATCTTTGATTGTCATAATTGGGGCTGTACACACATTATTATCTTTTATCGCAACGAATTCTTCCGATGATACAGTAGGACAGTTCAATAACACAGAAAAATAATTCAAAACCACCCATCTTTCGTTTTACACCCCCTCTTAAATCTCTGGTGTTTTCCGTATTGTATTATATTTATTCTCAGAAGGGGAATTTTTTCGTGTTAAGCTATTTTCTTTTCTTGTTAAGAGAAAAAAATGCATCAAAATACATAGTACTTTGTCGGGACCGTTGTATTATTTTGTGTTAACCGTTATTTCGTCTTAAGTGTTTTCGCGTTAAACGTATTTCACTATGTATCACAACACGGGCGTAGTGAGAAACTTTTCATGGGGAAGGGGAGGTCCACTCATGCCTCAAAATTAATTTCAGATTTTATTATCTATTTTCAGGTTGACAAGAAAGTTTTTGTTCAATAAGGAACTTCAAAAAGAGAAAAAGAAAAAGAGAACTTAAAAAGGGATATTAAAAAAATAATATTCTGAAAAATCGATATTAAAATCAAATTTTATGTTTGAAATGTCATTATATATACAACAATCCTCATGAGAGAATTGCAACTCCATATGCCTTTATCGCTACGTCATTGTATCAGAGAGAAAGAGTACACAGTTAAATACATCAAAATTTCCTGTTTGAAACATATTTATTATGTTGATAAAATTCATTTTCAAACTGCCATTTAGATATGGTCAGTTAAGCATACTGTTTTGACTTTTGCGATGATTAGATACTGAATATTCCCTTGTTTTCTTCTTATCTAAGCAGAGGCAAGGACTCGGCAATGACTCGAAAATGTCATTGAAACACACGCCTCTGTAATACAATCTAAAGAATGCTAATCCCTTTGTGTATACAGATACTTTAATAGCAAAAAAATAGCAAATAGAAAATGTATTTGATCCATAATCAACAGAGATTAGAATTTCTTCAAGCACCCTATTGACTCTAGATTTGAATTGTGAAAGCTTGTTATTTTTTTTGCTCAATTAAACATACTTTTGATATAGACAAACTTTCTTTTTGTTTGAATCATTTTTTTAAATTTCTTATGAGTTGTCAGTTTTTATAAACTAACAATTTTTTCTTTTGTAAATAAAAATTTACAATTTGGTTAATTTCAACTTTTTATTTCATTTATGAAAAACGCTATTAATTTACTTTTAAGCTGTTGAATTGTTATATAAAAGCTATATGTCTATTTTTAACATAATCTCCTAAAACGATCTGTATAAGTGTGTTAAAATTTCGTTGCATTTTTACACACTTGCTCAAATGTTAAAGTTTTTCTAGCTTAATTTACAGTTTTTGTTTAAAATATTTTAAAATAGTTTCTTTGTTGATTTTTATTCATTTTTGAAATAAAATTTTCTGATTCTAGTTGCTCCAAAGTCAAAAATTCCATCTATAAATAAAGCGTTAGACTTGTAAGAATATCGAGAAATAAATTCCACTTTAAGTAATATTTCAATATACAGTCAAAACTATTGCTGCATTGTAGGGCGAAAGGAGAAAATTCCCATTCATGTATGCTAAATAAAAAACGAAACACAATTCTTACGCAAATTTCATCATTTTTACATCTTTTTTAACTCTACCATTTCTTACAAACGATTTAAAACATTCAAGTGGAAGAAGTGGTCTTGAAATTGCTGTTTATATATAGTTCTACACACATCGATGGAACAAGATACCTTGCAAGTATGCTAACCAATTATGACGACCTAATTTAAACCATTTCGAAATATATTTCCTTTTTGGGGATTCTCAAACCGCTTTGTAAGGTGGTTTAAACAACAAAGACGGCTGTTAAATTTATTAGATTGACCTCTTTGGTATAGCCCGAAGGATTTTTGGGAAAACGAGTTTCCGAAAACATCGTCAAGACGGTGTAGGATTAGAAAACAAATGGACATGAAATTTCCCTCAAGACAAAATGCTAATTATAAGGACTGGATGGAAGACGTTTGTTATTTGAGAAATCATACTTTTTCGAATTAAAATATCACAGTTGCCAATACAGCTAGATAAAATTATAAATCTTACACAAAATACAGAGGAGATAAATATTAAATTAAAATTCATGAATATTGAAATGAAAAGTGTTATATCAGATATACAAACAAAGAAAAGGAAAATAAAATCATAAGTGGTAATAGTGAGTTTGGTTAAGAATTGAAAACTAGTTTTTTTGCAACGAGGATTACAGATAATATGATGAATAAAAATTTTCGGAAAATAAATTTGAGTACTTGCTTGAGCATTTTCAGTTCAGGAAAATTTTATGTAACTTATCGCACCAATAATAAATTTTCAAAAATTAATAGTAATGTAATTTACTCAAAATAAAAATAAAATATGTGTTTAAAAGTATTCTTTTCCTTTTTACACCATACCTAGGAGCCTATAGACGTCGATACAGAAAATCTTAATTTTCTTGAAAATTAGTCAAAAACATTGAGCATATTGATAAAATTTTACAGAAATGTTTATTTAAGAGTAATTTTTAAGCTAATATAAACTGACTAGGTTCCTCAAAACAACTTTCTCTCATTTAATGTTTATGTAAATGATAAACATTAACATAAATGATTTTCATTTTACTTTTTTAATATTGAATTTTTGCCCAGTTATTAAATGTTGAATCAATTGACCCAAAATAAAAGTAAGAGATCAAAATACATTATAAATGGTTTTAGTGGTAACACAAAAAAAAAAACCTCGGATTTAGGCCATTTTCTTAAATTAACATTTCTTTATATGAATTTTAATAATGTCATACAATTATACATTTATTTAAAAATAAATTCATTCTAAAAGTTAAATTAAAAACACTTTTTGTTGTTTCGAACAAATACAGAGCTGTTTCATCATTTCAAACGAAGAACTTTTTCTTCATAAATAGCAAATTAAAAAGTATCATTTATTAATTATTTTACTTAAGAAACCAAATTTACATTTTTCGTGGTCTCGACACCAAACAGCAGCATTTTTAAAAGTATCTTTATAGGTTTCACGTATGATTAAGAACTCTCAGCCCAAATATTAATGCATATTGCAAAAAAAAAATTTTAAAGTGGAATGAAGTAATTTTTAAACTCAAACTCTAACATTAATAATACTGCTGGCGAATGTTTTAATACAATTTAGATAAAATAATTAAAAGTAAAAAAAAAAAAAGATAAAAAGTACAATTCTACATCTTTACTGATAAACATATTCCAGTAAGAAATTGTCATGTATTCAATAAATAATAACTTGATGGTCTTTGGTCATCTTTTTAATTTTATGAAGATTTTGATGCATTTCCAGGGGATTTTTTTTTTTTTTTGTTTCAAGAATAATTATACCACGGATATTAAAATAAATATGTTTTCAAATTGCAAGAGTAATTCATATTTATAAATTCATTATAACTGAATTTCTCTTCAAAATACTTAAAATAATAAATGTGGTTATATTTTAATGTGTGTTTTTGTATTTATTCAATAACATTGTGCGAGAATAAATTATATCATCTCAATTATTTATTTTATAATCTAATTCATTAGCTTAAGAAAAGTTTAAGTTTGGTTTAATCTTGTTAATGTAGTTTGCCAAAGGGGTTTTTATCGTAGCCACACACAAAGATAAAGGATGGGACCTCATGAAAGACATACCTTTGTTACCTCTCTCAACTAACTTAAATCTCACAGTTTGGTTTAATCTTGTTAATGTAGTACTAAGCCAACACGAGGATGATTTGTGAATCGTAGTCAGATGACGAGGATGGTAATAAAAAACAACCTTTTTTTACCCCTCTAACCAACAAATCTCAGTGAATTTTTTGCTAGTCTTTTAAAAAAAATTTTGAAAATTTCCACTAAAATCCCTTAA